>JAJLRJ010000006.1:14443638-14998638 GCA_024195265.1 Dendrophyllia cribrosa | reverse complement strand
CTCAAAATCCAACCGGTTACGAAACATTACTCATTTCTGTGGCGTTATTCCGTCAAAATATTCCAGCAAACGTGGAAACAGGTCAGCAAACCGGGTCAGCAAAACAGGACAAAACTACAGGTTAGCGAGGTAAAAAGACCGATTGCTCTCTCAGCGCGTGTACGTAGAAAAAACGTGCCATTTGAACTCAAAGGTCAATCACGCAGAATCAAATGTCAATCAACGAATGAATAAAAGGAAACACTAATAGTCAGCGAAACAAAACATCCCAGACTGACTGCATGTACGAGGATCGTGGGGGTTAGAGGGAGTGATAGTCACACCTGGAAGGCCCGTTAACTGGTTTACCTTGTCCCTGGTGACTTCTTGGACCAGCTGCGAGGTTACTTTTCCTTGACAATAGAGGACACTTACGTTCCTATGTTCGGTCTGAGTGCGTTGAGCACACTATCCAAGGATAGCCACCAAAAAAATAACACAAAAATTACGTATACACCGACATGTCAAATGGTCCCGGCTGATAACAAAAACAAAAAGGCACACGCCTTGCGGACGGTGCAAACTACAAGGGACAAAAGCCGTAACAAATAAAGCGCAAGATAGCAGCCCAAATATCGCATTAGACCTCGACCACAAAATCGGGCCGGATAAGCCAAAAATGCACCACGCCTTAATAGCGGAGCATGCTTTTGGCAAAAAATGAGCACGCGAAGGACAAAATTAGGAATGAACCGGCTCAAAAATGAAATCACTAAAACCAAATTGGACTAGCCAAAATTCAGCCTCACAAATGTACCAAATTGTTATGGAAATAGAAGTCAATCTGCAAAGGATCGCAAACGATAATGCTGTAAACGATACGTAGGATCTACGAAGGACCTAATCAGCCAAAAAAATGAACAAACATAACCGACAAACTGCAAGGCTGATCTCACTACGTAAAGAAATAGACTTTGCGAGACACCAATACGACAGAAACCGATACCCTGCTTTATCGGTTAACGTTTCTGTCTTATCGGTATCTCGCAAAATGTATTTCCCTTGGGGCACGCATAACGGTATGCGTGTCATATGCACAAGAGTGGTATTTATACCACTCCTTGATTCACATTCGTTATTGAAGCCTGCCAGTATTCTTACGACGAGGTTGTTCCTCGAGGCTACTTTTCATGGCTACTACAGAAGATTTAGATTCTTTGAAGACATTTATTCTTAAAGAGCTGAAAGATCACAGGGATATATTGGCAACGCAGCTATCAACGGCTAACGACTGTGCAGAGTCGGCTCTGTCTATTTCACAACAGATAAAGAAGAGCGCCGATATCAACTTTAAAAGTATTCATAACGAAAAGAACTATAAGTTCAACCTCGAAACTATAGACAAGGCTAAGGCAGCCGCTTCTGCTGAGGACATACAACAGAAGAACGACTTGATTGGCGAGTTAATATTGTTTATCGAAGAAAGGAATCGAAAGATTAGGATTGCTGACTCCTCCGACGCCGGTTGGTTGACAGTTAAACATTATGAGAGCAACGCTGTTGCTCTTGATATTGACGATGATAAGAAAATACGAGCTGCCGAGAAAGAAGCCATCAGAGAACGAGCCTCTCGTAACAGATCCAAGAGAAACGTAGAGCGCTTTCAGAGCAGAAATTCACAATACTCTACAGCCCCCCGAGGTCTTTCCAACTATCAGCGAAGGTTCAGACAACCCTATCAGCCCTACTATGCTCCACAACCCTGGACCCAAGATCAGTTCAGGAATGGCTGCCGTTTCTGCGGCAGTTCAACACACTGGGTCCGTGATTGCCCCGTTCGCTTCGCCAAATCCCCTCTTGGAAACTCCACCTCTACCTCGACCAGAGCTCCCTTTTGCGGAAACTACGACCGCTAGTTGCCATAATGGACCGCGGAGTCCTTAATAGAGCAAGAAATGGATGAGTTAATATCAGATAAGTTTACTGATGATCACCTCATTGACTATTATAGAAACAATTTATACGAATACGAACAGGGTACTTCAGTGCCTATTGTAAAAGTCCGGTTAAGAGCATATTTGCATTTTTGGATCCAGTTGGGTGCTTCTGATTGGGTACTGAATATAATCAAGCATGGTTATTTCATTCCTTTTCTTTCCATGCCCACAAGCGTTGTGTTGCCTAACAACAAGTCTGCTAGGGTTAATTCAGCGTTTGTTTCGGAAGCCGTTTCATCCTTGTTAGACTTAGGTTTTATTACTGAAGTTTTTTCGGCCTCTACGGTTGTTAACCCATTGTCTGTTTCATTCAATTCGGAGCACAAGCCTAGGTTAATTCTTGACCTCAGGAATGTTAATCAATTTGTGGCTAAAGAGCGGTTTAAAATGGAGGATTGGAAGGTTTTTGTCCAGTACGCAGTTCCAGGCGGTTTCATGTTCAAATTTGATATGAAGTCTGGGTATCACCACATTGATATCGCTCACGCACACCAACAATTTTTAGGTTTCTCTTGGCCACTCGGTTCGGATAAGCCTAGATAGTTTTGTTTCAACGTTCTCCCGTTCGGTTTGTCTTCGGCTCCGTATTTGTTTACTAAATTGTTTCGTCCTCTCGTCAGACGATGGAGAGCCAGGGTTTTCATTTTGTATTATATCTGGATGACGGTGCGGGTTGCGAGGCGGATTTTGATAGTACCTCGTCAGTTTCTGAAAGCATTCGTTCTGACTTGGCTAACGCTGGCGTTGTTGCTAATCACGCTAAATCAGTTTGGTTGCCGACCCAAGTTTTGGAATGGTTAGGTTGTTATGGAACCTGCGTGATGGTATTCTGTCCATTCCACACGCCAGGATAGATAAGCTCAAAAACGCTCTGCTATCGCTTAGAAGTTCCGTGCATAGTATTACTCCGCGTACGCTCGCTTCGGTTGTTGGTAAGATTATCTCTTTAGCGCCAGGCGTAGGTAATGTCACTCTCATCAGTCCGCCGTTAATTTTCGAGGTGATTCCTGGGAGATTCCTATCGATTTAACTAAGTATCAATACTTTTCACATTGCATGGATGAGATTGAATTTTGGCTGCTTTATTGTTCTAAGATCAATGGTAAATCACTTCTTCATTATTCCGCGCCCGTTGTTATCATTCATACAGATGCCAGTGCGTTTGTGTGCGGGGGTCATGGCCTGTGTGTCGATTCAGAGGAATTCGAGCTTTATTTCCAAGCTTTCACGTCCATGCAGAAAATACAAGATAGCATTGCTAGGGAATTATTGGCTATTCTTTATGGGCTCCAATCATTCAAGTCATTGGTTCAGGGGAAAACCGTGAAGGTTTTCACTGACAATTAAAACGCAGTGGTCATAGCTAAAAAAGGAAGTATGTCTTTTCGTTTACACGATTTGGCCATCAGGATCTTTAGATTTTGCGTACGTACAATGTTTCATAAGAGATTGAATGGATCCCCAGATCCCTGAACGATTTCGCAGACTGCATGAGCAGGATTGTCGATTATGACGATTGGCGCCTTTCTACGCAATTCTTTGATTACATTAGTTTAATTTTCGGTCTATTCTCTGTAGATCGCTTTGCTTCTTCTGACAATACCAAGTGTGCCAAATATTTCTCTAAGTTTTGGTGTCCCGGTTCTTCAGGCGTAGATGCGTTCAGTGCCAGTTGGGAAGGTGAGAATAATTGGCTCGTGCCACCTTATTTACCTCATCTCGCGTGCTATTTTTCACTTAGAGGCTACTAGAGCTCGCGGTGCCTAAGTGGTCCCGAATTGGCCATCACCGTTTTCTTGGCCCGTTCTGTTCCCCAGACACCATTATCGGCCATCAATCAGTCAAGTTCTCGAGTTCGCGGATCCTTCATGGATTTTTTCTCACTATCAGCCTATCCCTAATACAGTCTTTTCGCCCACTCGGTTCAAATCCTCGGTTCTTGTCATTCTTCTTGATGCCACTTAGTTCATTTTTTATCATAGGACGAAAAGGGGCTTATTTGGTTCGATTGATGCTGCATTACACTGCCATGGGTGGCAGAATCGAGATTGAACGACAAGGGTTATTTATTCGGAAGCGTCTATTTTATTACATTTGTCGCCACGGGCGAACGTTCGTAAGGACATGGGTTGGTATACGTATTATATTTTTGCCGCCACGGGCGGCTGCACCAAAGCCTATGGGTTGTGCATACTTGTTATATTCGTCGCAACGGGCAAACTAGGCAGGCCATGGGCCATGCGTATGTGTTATATTTGCCCCCACGGGTGAAAGCATGAAGGCCACGGGCCGCGCATTTTTCTTATATTTTGTCGCCACGGGCGTAAGTTCGAACGGCCATGGGCCGCGTATATGTATTACTTTTGCCTCCACGGGAGAAAGCATGAAAGGCCACGGGCCTTGTCAGTATGCATTAATCTTAGTACATGTTATGTTGGTTTTCACGCCTTGTTGAGGGTCATCATTGATTCGGTTTGCTTCTGCGTTTATTAACATACAGTTTTTTCTCTTTTTTACAAATCGCTTCAGATTTATTTCGAACCCTACGTTGAGAAGTCTCGCAGCGGAAGCATCTACCGCACTTGCCAAAAGTAGAGCTCCATCCACGCTCAAAGGATACCTGCAGCATTTTCAAAAGTGGAAGGCCTGGACCTTGATGTTTTCCGAATGTCAGTATTTTCCCGCCAACGATACCTTTTTGGCGCTTTATTTAATTAATATCGCCCAGTCGGGTTATTCATTTTCGTATTTATCCTCCGTGTTTTATGCTATAAGCTTTTTTCATATTAAGTCATGCGCTGTTTTGAATCCATGCGATTCTGCGTTTACTAAGCTCATTTTAGAAGGCTGCAAAAGAAGACTCGCATCGTCGGTTTCACACAGCAAAAGATCGCCTATTCTTCCTATTCATTTACATCAGCTTGTAGACAAATTTGCTACAGCCGATGCCACCCTTTCGGACATTAGAGATGTTTGTTTTTGCTTAATTGCGTTTGCAGCGTTTTTACGCTATGACGAGGTATCTAATTTAAAGTGGTCCGACGTTCATTTTGAGGCCACTTATTTTTCCATCTTTATTTCCAAGGGTAAGGCCGACCAATATCGGGAAGGTTGCACCAGACTAGTCGCCAAAACAGGCAGATCTACGTGCCCATATGCTATGCTCAACAGATATGCTAATTTGGCTCAAGATAATGTTCAGTCCGACGAATATGTATTTCGTTCTCTGGGTGGCAGCAAGGCAAGAGGATATTTCCTCAGACCTGGAACCAAATTTTCTTACTCTAGGGCTAGAGAGGTTATATTAGGCAAGCTTAGAGCCATTGGTTTGGATACCTCCTATTTTGGTTTACATTCACTCAAGATTGGGGGGGGGGGGGGGGGGGGGGGGCTACTGCCGCTGCCAACAATGATATACCTGACAGAGTCGTTAAGAAACACGGTAGATGGAAAAGCGAGAGATCAAAAGATCTTTACTGTCGTGAGGACATTAAACACCAATTGTTGGTCAGTCTCAATTTGGACATATACTCATGATAGTGGTCAGCAATCGGCATTATTGATCCACTTCCGACACCTGGTTCTTTGGGTTTGAGATTACTGGCGGGCCCTCCTCCAACTCGTGTGAGTGTTACATTGGAAATAATTTCTGTGCGGCTAAGCGTAGCGCAAGAGAACAGAAATGTATTTCCCTTGGGGCACGCATAACGGTATGCGTGTCATATGCACAGGAGTGGTATTTATACCACTCCTTGATTCACATTCGTTATTGAAGCCTACCAGTATTCTTACGACGAGGTTGTTCCTCGGGGCTACTTTTCGTATCTGCATATTTTTCTGACCCAGGTTATTATCATTATACGCACCAGTTATGTACAAATTGTGTTTACGATATACTGCAATCGCAGCATGTATTTCATCTTAGTTAGAATACATCATATTTATATTGTATCTTTGTTACATGTACACATTCTGTAGCAATAAAGATTACTGGCGGGCCCTCCTCCAACTCGTGTGAGTGTTACATTGGAAATGATTTCTGTGCGGCTAAGCGTAGCGCAAGAGAACAGAAGTCCATTTTTTTACCTAGTCAGATCAGCCTTGCAGTTTGTCGTTCAAATAACTATGGTTGATGGTTAAATGCTTTGAAGTAGAGAAAGGGATTTCATCACCGCCCCTCTATAGCTCCTATAACGTTTGATCGAACCCAAGGTATTCAAATGAACTCAGTCCTTGAGGTAAACGTTATTCCTCGAGTTCCAGAAACCAATGCGCCGCCAATAAAAACAAAAAGGCAAGGGCGGCTGTGGAGTAACTTGTAAATACTGATTCAACTTAAGCACTTTAGAGTTGAAATCAGGTATGTCCGTTATTTAAAGCTACATTTGAATAAGTAAAATACACAATGCCTTGCGGTCTTGAATTTACCAATGTACAATTCTTCAGACAACGTTTATTGAAATAGCTGTATATATCCTTTAAAAATGTTTGAAATACAAATGGTGAAATAAATTTCCTGTGTTAGCTTACTACCTGTGAACTATTAGCTATCATCCCAGATTATTGTATTAACAATTATTCACCAAAATAAACGGAGGTGAATAGTGGTGAATAAATATCTACCACTCTTTACTGTCACTGAGGTGTTAAATATCCAGCCAAAATAATGACTTCATGTCTGACATATTATGCACTTATTGACTGAGTGGGAGGGCCGGACGGGAAAATATTTGGCTCGAGGTCACGGACCGAGCGCAGCGAGGTCCGTGCGCCATGACCGAGAGCCAAATATTTTCCCGTCCGGCCCGACCTAACTCAGTCAATAAGTATTTTATAATATGACTAGAAAGTACAAGAATAGTCGTGTAGTGCGAGGTTGCTTGAACTTGAGCGGGGCCGGACGGCTTTTTCCGGACCGGCTCACGTCAACCCGTCCGGCCCCGCTCACGTCACCTTGCGATTCTATTTTCTGTAGGATTGCGTCAGCGGGGCCGCACGGTCATATTATAAGGAGAAATACTGGCGCGAAATCCAGAAAAATACCTGGAGGTGACAAGCAAACACTATCCCGAGTTTTATTATTTTTTAATTAAGTAGCCAATCATAGCGCGTGAAAAACATTATCCGCTTAGGTTTGGTACAACTTGGGTTTGGTATATACTATCAGTGATATCCCATAATGACCATTTTGGCTTGACAAAAAAGGGTGCCCGCTAGGAAGTTTCTATTTTCCCATTTTCTATTTCTAAAGAAAATATAATTTTTACATTTTTACATAACTTACGTTCACTGAATCGGTTAAATTCGGATTACCCGCCGACATCACTGTCAACCCGCAATCGTTTTAGTTACTGCGCCTTTCATTATTACGCGAACTCAAAAGTTAAAAGCCCAACTAAGGTTTACGCTGGCCGTCATTTCCAGTTATGGAGACAAAAGTTTGACTCTTAAAAACAGAAATTGACAATTAAAAACGGATAAAAATCCACCAATCACAACCCACTAACATGATCTTTACAACATTTTGAGTAAAGCATCGTTGTTTCCTGAGACGTCTGCTATGTTGCAGTGAAAGACGAAACTGTTTGTTGAATGTTGGACTTAAGTGTTCGCGTGTTTTTAAAAAGCGCAGCTATACCTAAACCACACTCCCACAGGTAAATGTATAATTAAGTACATATTTCCTGTAGCACTCTAATTCAAGTGGTACCATTCAAAAAACTGATTTGAACAGTACGTTAGTGTGGTGCTGTTTATAAGGCAGAAAACGCGGTTCTTTTGTGAAAACCCTAATTGCTACCATTCAAATGTAAATACCTTCCTGTAGTGCTGTACTTATCAATGCTTTACAAAGTTCTAAGTTTTAGTCGAAGGTCTAAAGCCACGTAAGCATTTCATCACAGTGAGAGCTAGTAAGCGTACTTATCAGCAGTGCCATTAAGTCAGTGCCTGTCATAATCTTACATTTACACTCGATTAAGTAATCGAGTAGCACGAACAGTCATTAGAGTACAGACACAAGTGAACGAGATTACTGAACTTACATCCCTAGCACGACAAGGACATGGGCGGCCCACGTGCCTTCGACGTAAAAGACAATCGGTGGACCGAGATAATAACATATTGGCATCCCAGATTGGGAACACGATCTAAAGGACATCGTCAAAAATAAAGCGACGACATCATAATTGAGAGTTGTAGTTTTAACTTGGCAAAGGAATGTCCAGAGTGGACTATATCGATAATAAAGGGAGAGGGTTACATCTGATAGCTTCTGGGGAAAGGCTTCATCCTTTAGTAGATAGTGATACACCTAACTTATTACTGAGATAATTTGAAAAGTATTTTCCGGTGATGCTACATATAATTTATGTCAGTTTTTTAGTGAGAAATTTGTAATACTTTTCAGTGCTATATTGGGCTCTCTTGGTTGGAAAAGATTTGGATTACAAAGTTACATTTACTTTACAAAATATACGTAGCTCCAAACCAGTGCTGAGTTGTAGAGGCAGGTGACGACGAACAGCGATGTGCGGGGTTGACATCCTTATATCTCCCGAAATTGTGCTCTCTACCATCTGCACCAACAGTGCCATCAAGGTCGCATCCGTAGTCGGTTTTACTTCTGTAGCTGTCGATGGTCCAAGCTTGCAATTGTACCTGTTTTGTTAATGCTGTACAGTCATAACAACTGTTGTTTCGGATGTTTATGTACTCATACTCCTGACACCGATAATCCCATGTGCCGAAATTGTCATGGCCTTCCAGCTTGGCGCGTGCGTAGTCTGTTTGTACTAGATCTTCGGTGGGAAAGTTACAGGTTGCTCGCAGATGTGTGGAGTGCTTAGCCAAGGATTGCATGTGTGATAATGACAGACGAAACACCGTCCAATCCACCTCATTGTTAGCGCCGGTATTTTGTGGAAAATCAACACCAAATCCTTGATCCCGGAACATCGCTTCAATTAGCAAAGGAAAACGACTGAATCAGTGTCCAAACAAATCCAGGTTCGGATTCCATGTCACAGTAAACAGGAAACGCTTCGCTTGCTGAGCCATAGATGAAGTACTTTCCAGATGTCAAATTGGCGCTGTTTTCAGCGATCTCTTTGCAGCTTTTTACAAACTTGATCTTCTCACACCGCTGACCAGTGTGAGTGGTGGGCATATGCAGTTAAAACGCACGCTGTGAGTAACACATATTTCCTCACATACCCCTCCGTTCATACAAGGAATGGAGTGACAGCATCTGTTCACACAACGGTGTTTGCCTGGCATGTATTCCTTTCCATCCTAAGGTAAAACAATTAGTACACAATGAACACTACAGTCATACTGTCAAAGCAAAACAAACAGAAAATCCGGCTTTCAGAAATTGCGTTTTTCTTATATTGGCAGTTAAAAGCATCGCGTTTTAATTCCAAACGTTTGAAGTAATTGCGATTGTTATCTCAGTGTTAGATCAGTAACATGACTCGTGCATGATTAGCGTTTGGTAGGCAACCACTGTTTATGTCGTCTTTCTCACTTTAGTTCTCAGGGCACCAAACGGCTACTTAATGGAGGAAGGGCGCATAATCGAGGGTACGGTTTTTAACATTCGTGGAGACTTTCGCGTAATTTATATAAAATCCTAACTCACAGTTAACAGCATGAACAGCTTCAGCTTATCTTCACTGTGTAACTTCGCACCAAATCATAATAATTAACCCCTGGTTTGGTTTTCATTGCTGCTGGCTCCATTTCTTTGTTAACATCGTTGAGTTCACAGTTATTCGCCGTAGCAGTAGGAAAATAATTCATGGACACACACAGGCAGTCGTCTTTGCATCTCACGTGACACTGGGCGGCACTCCTGACGGTCAAGCGTTTGAACACGTGACCTTCAAGAATATGGTTATGCACAACATCGTCATCGATCACAAACCTGAACTTTTGACAGTTCACTTTTTCTTCACAATGCACCAAGTTGAGGAGAGTAGATGTTAGGAGGGACATACGGAACGCCACTTTTATGAAACTCATGTCAAACAAAGTACAACCATGATAAAAACATACAAAAGCAGATGAGAGTGACATTTTCAACGGTTTATAGCGCTGTATCCTATTTTATTTATGAAAAATCTCAAATCTAAGAAAGACCTTAAAAATAACATTCTCCGCTGCGTTTTCTGCCTCTCAATACAAGGCTAGGGTTCAATTTAACACAGCTTTGCAGAACTGGATCTGTCTGATGGAATACAGCATACTTCTATTCCTATATTAATTACATCACAAGCCAGAGGGTCGATTTTATTGCACGCGATAGGGGTCCAAATTCGCCCTGGAAATTCACGCGTTTGTATAAATCTGTAGTTAATATTCAGCAAAAATAAATTGGATCTCTTTGCGGCAGACAAGACATAAATTTCAAAACCATGGGAAGTATTATTTTGCTGCTTATCTTTAGCGCTGTTTAGCAATGGATTTGTCGATGTTTATCGCGTTTTATCGCCATTCTTGGGTTCCAATTGACTTGATTTTCTTTTATTGGTCACTTGTGTGTCGATCCATCCGGTGAAAGTGTCTTTGCTCTGTTTCGCAAAGAATTGCGATGTGGAATCTGAATTATTCGTAGCTCACTTTGCATTTTCGTACTCTATACTGTTGATACAATTTTTTCCTCAGAATTCTGGCGGCAACTGTAAAAGGGCTGACAATAAAGGAAACTAGTTCAAGCATGTATTCCCAGTAATCGTGAACCTCAACGAATTTTGCTTGACACACTAAAGAACTTATTAACTTGCTGTGAATATTTAATTTATTGATTCCCGATCAAATCCACACTCGTCTAATATTTCCCAAACCGTGACTGCTTTCTGTTACAGTTGAAAAGACCACTTTCAAGAGCAATGAAATCAGTAAACAACTAGGCTATTTTTCAATTTTAGCAGTTCTCAAAAACAGAATTACGGTACGCGACTGTCTGAGTGCACAACTGTACTCGCTTTGAATATTTAAAATATTGATTCCCGATCAAATACACACTCGTCTTTTATTTCCCAAACCGTGACTTCTTTCCGTTACATTTGAAAAGACTACTTTTAAAAGCAATGAAATAAGTAAACGACCGGGCTATTTTTCAATTTTAGCGAATCTCAAAAACAAATTACGCGACCGTCTGTTTAGTTAGAGTGCACAAAAACGTTTTCTCGGTCTAGAATAACTAGTATGACTAACTTTCGAATAAAATACACCAGTTGCCTGTATGGAAAATTGCCCGAGAAAGTGATTTGCAAATGAAAACTGCAAAACGCACACAGACATCTTTGCGTAAGGCGACACGTGCCAGAACTATAAAATTGAGCACCTGCTCACGAGATTTGGGCAAAGCCGAGCATGTTTTCAACGGGACGATCTACAAGCGCCTGTTGTGTATGGAGATAATACCAAGAGACAACTCATTTAATTGCCCATTCCAGAAACTATTAAAAATACCATAATACTCTTTTTAAGTGCAGGTTTGGGTGGTACTTGATGTAAGCCTCATTTTTCCAATTTCTTTTGTTTTCAGCACGAACTGCACGTGCTATGCTTCAACTTCGTAGCAATTTGCATACGGTGCACATTTGTATGCGAAGACACAATGCTACGTCCTAGCATTCCTACATGTACTCTGAATTCCATTGTGCCATTCTAACAAAGGAGACTTGAATAATTACACCCCGGCGAGGCTGAGCCTGCACATAAAAGAGTATTATGGTATTTTTCGGAGTGGCCAAATATTGGTACAGTGTTTATTTGAACATGCGCTAATTTTAACTGGGTGCATGTTGGGGCTTAAATGAAAATTAATTTTATATTAGAATTGCCATGGAAATAATGCATAAACATTACTTAAGAGTTCCGCTTCTGTTCTATAATTTATGTGACTTACAGCACTATTTATTCGGTGGCTGAAAATTTCTAAAACCGACTACATTTAATAATATAAAAAATATTTTAAACGGTACTTAATGAGTGGCAATTTGTTAAAACTTGAGCATTTTATTTTAAGACACTGCAGCAGTATGATAGACTGGAATTGAACGTAAAAATTTATCTGGTTAACGTTGTGTATAAAGACAAGGTTATAACTATTACTTGTAAAACCCATGATGAAAACCGCGATAATCGGCCGAAACGCCTAGGAGAGTGAACAAGTTAATAATTTTTTTTTATAATTTGTTGTTTTGAGAATTGGCTTATACGTACCGAAATGCGTATATTGTGCCCATACGTTTTGATCAACGTTAAAAACAGGACTGTTTTTAAACCTGGAGAGCATCTTTCAAATTCAAACATGGAACCAGCATTTTTTTTTTTAATTTTCCCGTGAATATTATAACAAGTCATTTTCAAAGGAGATCGTGCGCAAATGCGCAAACAGGACTGCCTTTAAACACAGAGAGTATTTCGCAAATTCAAAGAGCAGGACTTTTTCAATTTCCTTGTCCAGTTTATTATGCATCCTACTCCGCGCAAAACGTGTACAGAAATAGATAGATCGTGCATAAAGATTTTGAAAAACCCTAAAAAAAGCTGTGTTTAAACTCTGAGAGCATTTCGCAAATTCAAAGCGCAAGACCTTATTTTTTAATCCCTGAATACGCGAAGCGTAATGAACGGGTTATCGGAGACGATGGCAAATTCACTCACTCACTCACTCACTCACTCACTCACTCGCTCGCTCGCTCGTTCCATCACTCAGCTGTAAACTTAGTAACGTAGTGCGTTGTTACGAATGCGTTTCGTAACAAGAACAACGTGAATCCACGATAAAAATAACTAATTTGTTGTAAACGAATATAAACAACAATAAGCATAAATATGTTTTGCATTTGGTGTCTTTTAATGCAAAATTAAAACCGATCTGCAGACTTCAAACGGACTTTTCAACAGACACGGGTATCTACTTTGAAATAAAAAAAAATTAACTTCTACTATGCATGCATTTCCAGACAGTCATCTGGTTAACTCTTCTCTGTTTCCAGCTGTCGGCCCGGGTTCGAATCTTGGCGAGGACATTCAATTTATTTTCTATTTTCGTTTTCTTTTTTTTTTCGAACTGGACATTGTGAAAGTAATGTACTGTTTTTTTTGTTGTTGTTTAACCCTATCCAGACCGGGCTTTTTTTGACCGTCTGGGACCGGGGGGGCTGGAGCCATCCCCCCCCCCCTATGTAACTTTGAAACCGCTTATGCTATGGCCACCAAATTTACACAGGATAATGTTGTCATGAATTCTAGTAACTACAGATATTTTGATGTCATAATGACGTAACGTGACGTCATTATGACGTCGTATAGTCTATTTTATTGGTTTATTTTATTTTTACTAACACTGTTGGTGTTGTTAACAATAACAGTGACGTCATTATGACGTCATATACAATGAAATAACCAACTGAAACGTTCTATAAGACATATCTCTAAAACAAACGGTAGTGTTCATACTAAACTTTCACATATTGATACAGGAGAAAAAGTTAATGAATTCGCAAACTTTGTTGCTATGGTAACAGCATGTGACGTCAAAGAAGTGATGTGTACATTTTCTTAAAAACTGGAACAGTTAACTTTGCAAATTATGGCTTTTCATGTACGTAATGAATTAAAAAAGGCTTTCTCAAGTGAAAAGGGCATTTTTACGATATTTTGGCAATAAATGTTTAGAGATAATGGAATTACACAGACACGTTATATACTAGAAATAAATTTCCCATTTTATTGTCCGCCATCTTGGATCCGCCATCTTGAATTAGTCAAAACGTGTTTATTTCGGTAAAAAACACCGAAAAATAAAGCAAATGGACTGCTAAAGCTTAGTTTGTTGTAGGAAAATGTTTTGCAATCCAAAATATGAACCAATAATAATATTATAGAGAGAAACGACCTTTAGTAAAACTTCGATCCGCCATCCTGGATTTTGGACATTTCATATTCCACGTTTTCCTAAAAGTACCGTTAATTAACCTTAATTGATAAAGAATTACAGATAATTTGATCAATTATCGCTAAATTGAGTGGAAAATATTAATTCCATAAGAAAACTTTGAAATAATCTTGATTAAAGCGACAAATGCTAATTTTGTAAAACATAGGTGTCAAAAGCGGTTGCTATGGAAACGTCAATGTCGGTGGACAAAGGACGCTAACGTGAAAATGTTTCCAGATAAATTTTAGGAAAAGTCACCAAATTTGGTGGTCATTGCATCGACCGTTTTAAAACCACACAACTTCAAAGTTCGAGCGGGCTCCAAAAGCTCCCCCCCAGGTCTGGATAGGGTTAACATCGTTCACTTTTCAAAAAATATCGAACCATGCATGTTTATAAAAACATAAGCTTACGCAATATTGCGTTACGCCAGCAACCTCGTTCCCAGGGTTTTTCCTTTTTGAAATTGGGAGGGGCGAGAAAAAACCCTGGGAACGAGGTTGTTACGCCAGGAGCATATTGATAGGCTCCTGGTTACGCGTTAGCTCGTGGTACAAGCTTCAAATAACATGCTGGCATTTATATCATGTTATTTGCAAATTCAGTCAACTTTCACGTCGTCAGTGGATCTGTTCCTCAAGTGAAAATATATCCTTGCGTTTTTCTATTGAAAAGTGTATGTAGACTTTAAATATCACACAAATCATATCGCGGATTACTGTATCTTTTAAAATATCGATCCCTATTTATACAGCAGAACTCCGCCAGCTGCCCCGCTAACTCGAACTCTCAAGGGAAACGAAAATCAATTCGCGTTAGTGGGGGTTCGAGTTATCGGGGTCGGTGAAAACTTCATTTATTTTTGTTAATTATTAATAATAGTGACGATATATAGCGTGAACATAGTTTTATTATCTACTTCTGTTAATATCGCTCAATTTGCGTATGGTAACAAGAGATTCTATCATGAATTCGAGCTAAGTGTAACTTTAACGTTTGGGTACATG
Organism: Dendrophyllia cribrosa; assembly: GCA_024195265.1. Lineage (NCBI taxonomy): Eukaryota > Metazoa > Cnidaria > Anthozoa > Scleractinia > Dendrophylliidae > Dendrophyllia > Dendrophyllia cribrosa. The sequence goes on along the minus strand of JAJLRJ010000006.1, from coordinate 14,983,699 downwards.
TTTTTTTGCAATATAAACGAAGTTTGTAGTGTATTACTGCAGTCCAACTAAATACAAAACAACATTAAAGAAGTAACCATGCCCGTTTTCCTATTTTCACTGCCGAGCCAAAAGACCGGTAGTGACTGATAAGATCGTGAAATGAATGCTCAATACGTGATCAGTCCGAAGTTACAGATAACAAGTTCAGATAACAAGCAGTCTATTTTCTTGATACTGTATTTTGAGAAGTCATAACATAACAACAGTCAGTTCGAGTTATCGGAGTAAGTTTGGGCCAAGGGAAACGAAAAATAGTTCGAGTTAGCGGGGAATTCGAGTTATCCGAGTTCGAGTTATCCGAATAAAAATGACTCAAAAATAGAACCAAATCCAAGGGAAATCGAACTTAGTTCGAGTTAGCGGGGAGTTCGAGTTATCAGAGTTCGAGTTAGCAGGGTTCTACTCTAAATTCATTAAGCGTGAAAATATTAATAAACGTACAACTAGAAATTCCTGACAATTAAATATTCCTTTATTTAGAACTGTTTCTGGCCAGAGAACATTTTATTATCAGACTGTTAATATTTGGAACTCTTTGGACCTGTTATGAGAGTTATGCTAATGTATGCTAATGTATGTTAATTAAAAGGAACATGTGCTTACTGGAACTACGGAGTCCTGTCGTAGTTTGCATAACATGGTGTTATAAGCGGGATTTAAGCCTCCTAGAGCTATAGCAAGAAAGGAAAAACGCCATCCGATCACTGCTAATCAGCCCAGGAATAAACACAAGCGGATACAGAATCCATAATACAAGTCTAAGCAACAAAACAAGCATTCATCGTTTCATTCACCGGACGCCATATTGAATCACTTGGAACAACAAACCGAAAAGCCAGCAAAGAACACGACGAAATGGCGCGAGCAAACATACCGCCACCGTCGCAAATGCAAATGGAAGGAGATTTAGCCTCTAACTGGGAATTTTTTAAGGACAGCTGGGACAACTACACCGTCGCAACCGAGCTAAACAAAAAACCACCCGCAGTAATAATAGCTACACTTCTGTCCATCATGGGAAAGGAGTGTTTCAAAGTGTACAAGAATCTTCCAATGACTGACGACGAACGGAAGAGCTCGAAGAAAATCGTCGAGAAACTGACACAAGAATTCGAAAAAGAAAGGAACATCATCTACGAACGATACGTCTACAACTCGTGTGTACAAGGAAACGAAAGTTTCGACCGCTATCTGGCCAAACTACGAGAGCTTATTGCCACATGTAAATATGGAACGCTAGAAAACGAGATCTTGCGTGACCGAATCGCCATAGGCATCAACAATAACCACACCCGAGAGAGATTACTTCGCAAAAAAGATCTCACGCTCGATGCAGCGATCAACATCTGTCGTACGAGCGAAAGAACTATGATGCAATTACAGAAGTACGAGCAAACGGAAGTCGTTAATTACGCGTCAGGCTCGCGAAACATCAAAGGCTGCAAATATTGTGGAGATGATCACATCAGAGGAAATTGCCCAGCATTTGGACAGACTTGCTCTAAATGCAAGAAACTCAATCATCTAGCCAAAGTCTGCATGTCTACAGCCCATAAACCAGCCAAACCCAACAAATCTGGTCAACGAAAATACAACACCAACGAAAGCAAATCTACAATGAGCGATTCGAAAAATAAGCACCGGATACACCAATGCGAGGAAAATGTCCCTGGTCACTACAACTCGGAAGACCTCAGCAGCGACGAAAGTCTTTATACTATCCAGACACAGAGCGGTAGAAACCAGTACTTTGCAGAAGTGTTAGTCAGAGCAGAAGACAGCACAGACAGTACGGAGCCACAGCCAATTAAATTCCAGATTGATACCGGTGCCACTTGCAGTACCATCAGCTTTGACGATTACACGAGATTAACCATGCAGGCACCCCAGCAATCACCAACCAGATTAAAATTGTACGATCAATCAACGATAACGCCTATCGGACAAACCAAGCTGCTCTGCAAAGCAAATGGCATCACCAAAAAGGTTCATTTTCAAGTCATCAAAGATGCACCTACCTCCCTTCTCTCTGGCAAAGTATGCGAAGCCTTAAAACTCCTGCAGTTCAATGAAGAATGTGTCTTGCATGTTACATCAGCCAAGCAAAATGCACTTACACAGGAACAAGTCCTACATGACTACAATGATGTATTCACGGGTCTAGGAACACTGCCAGGAGTCTATCACATCGACACAGACCCTAAGGTCAAGCCTGTACAAAACAACCCAAGACGTGTTCCCATACCTGTTAAAGAAGAGCTGAAGAACAAAATCGATGAACTCGAAGCAATGGGAGTTCTTGCCAAAGTCACAGAACCAACTCCCTGGATAAGCAGCATGGTCGTAGTCCGACAGCCAAACAAGTTGAGAGTGTGTCTGGATCCACTAGAGCTTAACAAAGCGATAATCAGAAACCACTATCCAATCCCTACTATTGAGGATGTAGCACCTAAACTGACAAAAGCTAAAGTGTTCTCAGTAGTCGATGCCAAAGATGGTTTTCTGCAAATTCTCCTTGACGAGCCGTCAAGTTACCTAACAACGTTTTGGACACCATACGGTCGCTACCGGTGGTTGAGAATGCCATTCGGCATAAAGTCAGCCCCAGAAGAATTCCAACGAAGATTAGACGAATGCGTAGAAGACTTACCCAACATAGAAGCAGTTCATGATGACATCATCATCTATGGATCGGGAGACACTGAGCAAGAGGCCATAGAATGTCACGATTCCGCTTTCAAAGCTCTACTTGAAAGATGCAGGGATCGAGGCCTGAAACTTAACAAGAAGAAGCTCAAATTCAAGCTAGACAGAGTGGCCTACCTGGGACATGTCCTGAGCGCAGATGGAATCTCAGCCGCTCCCGAAAAAGTTCAAGCCATCTGTGATATGCCCCAACCCACCGACATAAAAGGAGTGCAGCGGCTCCTAGCGGTAGTTACGTATCTAGCCAAGTTCTTACCTCAACTAAGCACAATCGCAGAGCCTCTCCGGCGCCTCACAGACAAGGAATCAGTATTCGACTGGCTGCCACAACACGGAGAAGCATTCTCGCGCATCAAGACCCTCCTAACCCAAGCCCCCATTCTACACTACTACGATGCCAGCAAAGAAGTGACCATAGAAAGCGATAGCTCCGATGTAGGCTTGGGCGCCGTCATTACACAAGAGGGTCACCCCATCGCCTACGCATCAAGAGCTCTGTCACAGACAGAGCGCAACTATGCCCAAATTGAAAAAGAATGCCTCTCTATCGTGTTCGCCACGGAGCGATTTGAGCACTACATCTTAGGAAAGGAGAATGTGCGTTCCTTAACAGACCACAAACCCCTTGTCACGATCTTCAAGAAGCCTATACTTACCAGTCCGAAACGTCTTCAACGAATGAGGTTGCGACTACAGAAGTACTCACTCAACGTAGAGTACAAGCCTGGATCACAGATGCACATCAGTGACACGTTGTCAAGGACGGCACTCCCTATACCTCAAGTCGAGTCCCACACAGACAACTACCAGATCTTCCAAATCCAGGAAGAGTATAAATACCGCAGAGAGATAGAGGAAACTGATATGCAAGAAGCGCTATTCGTAACTGACCAAAGACTCGACAGCATACGATGCGAGACGACTCACGATGTCTCACTACAAACACTAATGAACACCATCAAAGATGGATGGCCAGACAGCAAAGCTGCGGTACCCTTATGCATTTACGAATATTGGCCATATAGAGACGAGCTAGCCACACAGAATGGACTCGTCTACCGTGGAACCAGAGTCGTCATCCCCTTGACCATGAGAACGGAGATGACCAACAGAGCTCATGCATCACACCTCGGTGTACAATACACTCTGAACACCGCCAGGGATATAATGTATTGGCCTCGAATGACGGCCGACCTTACACAAGCAGTTCAGAGATGCAACACTTGTCAAGAAACCCAGCCAGCACTTCAAAAGGAGCCAATGATGTCCTACCCCATTCCTCAGTCTCCTTGTCATTCTTGTAGATCTTGTAGATCTCTACTCTGACTACATTGAAGTTGCAAGCCTTCCCGATTTGTCCACACAGTCCCTAATAAAGCAAATGAAACCCATCTTTGCAACACATGGAAGTCCAGCAGTGTTAGTAACAATGGCAGCAACTACAGCTCACAAGAATTCACTGAATTCACAAAATCCTGGGATATCAATCACATCACCTCCAGTCCGCATCACCATAAGTCAAACGGAAAAGCCGAATCGGCTGTGAAAATCATGAAGAACATTATTAGCAAGGCACACAAGGAAGGGAAGGACATGTGGAAAGCAGTCCTGGAATGGAGAAATGCACCGACCCCTGGATCATCTAGCTCACCTGCCGAAAGACTTATGTCACGGCGAACTAGATCTTTCTTACCTTGCAGTAGCCACATGTACAAGCCCGAAGTACAGACCTCAGTACCAGCCGAGATCATACACAAACGCAAACAAGCCAAACTCTACCATGACCGCAGCTCCAAGGCATTGCCAAAGTTAGTGATTGGTCAGCCCATACGTGTAAAGGCGCACCCACAACAGTCGCACAGCAATTGGGAGAAAGGAAAGGTAGTGTCAACTTCAGTGGCACCACGCAGCTACATTGTGGAAGTACGAGGACGGAAATACCGCAGAAATCGAGTGCACCTGAGGGAAACACGACCACCAGCACCGGAAACTTCACAAGCATCAGGTACCTACGAGACCGCTGCAGAGAAACCCACAAAGGAAACTCCGATTGATTCACCACGTGCTGAGCAATCTGATGTTCAGCAAGATGTTTCCGTTTCTACTACTTCCCCAATCCAGAATATGACCAGATCGGGGCGAGTCATCAAGCCTCCAGACAGATACAAGGATACAGTGACATTGAAAGACATTGATATTAGAGGATCTCAATGACTTCAGTCATTTTGAACTTTGAGTTTGTTTAAGGAACAATGTTTATTTCTATCTGATTCAATGTTCAGTTTTCAGGAGATGTTATGAGAGTTATGCTAATGTATGCTAATGTATGTTAATTAAAAGGAACATGTGCTTACTGGAACTACGGAGTCCTGTCGCAGTTTGCATAACAGGACCCTAATTTAAAATTTAGTAATTCTATCTCGGTTTTTAAGAAAGTTTTAAAGCGTAAGCTTCTTAAAAAGAATTTTTAGTATCTTAATTAATTCAATTTATCTTGAATGAGCGAAAAGCGCGAGTCATGCGTACATCGGCTGAAGAGAAGATTAAGCGCAATATTTCTTATCAAAAGCAGGACATTGAAGGAGGAATGTTCCTCTCACCACTCAATTTAAGCATTGTTTATTGTCGCACTGTACAATTGAAACTAGGGCAGTGGCCTGTCTTTGTTTTTGTTTTACTATAACAGTCCAGTCAGATACCAGGAGCTGCATTAGCACAAGCGCAAGTATTAGCGGAAGTACAAGACTTTATAAAAACTCTAAAAATAAAAACAATGGAAAGTAAATGGATCAAAATTTCTTGATCTTCGTACTTTCGTATTAACATTCCGACAATAAAATGTTCTCTGGCCAGAAGCAGTTCTAAATAAAGGAATATTTAATTGACTTGAATGGACGTACAGTGTGAGACAATTGAAAACGCGATTTCATGCTTTCTGGCCTAGCTTCTTCCTTAAAATTCAAATACGGTACGAAAAAGAAAACCAATCTTTCCTAAATCAGATTTTAAACTTCGCGAAAAAAACTGTTTGGGTTTTCCGTATGGTGCATAGAAGGCACAATCGCGAATCGATGGTCATCGATGGAAGCTTACTTGGAAACGTTCAATTGCGTCAGCCTTGCTAGGCTTTTAACTTAACTGAGCGGTTTCGTCAATTTTTGAGCAATACCGCCGAGAAATTTAGCAGTGTTTCTGACTATGTTATAGTAAAGTGTTTAGATCCATGTTTTTTGGCCGATATTTCGAACGTTCCACGGAGTTGTTTCTTCCACTGATGTGGTGTTTTGCACGATAAATAAATAAGTCGCCATTTATTTATCTTTTTTATTTGTAAAGTGTTTAATTTTGAAGATTAGGTCATAGCTCAGATTAAACGAGGGTATTCGTCAAGTATCAATGTACAATAAATATTGGATGTTGCTTTTCTCAGTACAGCGAATACGTATGCATAAACCGGCACAATACAGAATGGCATGAACACTTAACTTATTAAAGCTTGCGGCATGTATATTGTTGCTAGACAAATGACTTGCAACATAATTTCTGAGTTCCTTATTAAGATATGTTCCCGACTTTCAGTAACGCATTTATTTGGTTTAGAATTAATTGGATTTTGAACAGTCAGGGCTCGAGACTAACGGTAGCCAACTAGCCAAAGTCTAGTAAATATTCAGTTTTGGCTAGTGGATTTTTGCTTTCACAAGCCATTTGGGCTAGTGAAAATCGTAAAGCACCGGACGGAACCAAACTAAAAATTATTTCTGATGAATCGCAAAAGCCAATTGACAGACCAAAAACCGTGAAACATAGCTGTATAAACTGTAGACAGTCACAGATATCGCATTTTTAATGCCTTCAACCAATAATTTGAAATAGCGATAAAGTTTTTTTTTGGAAACCGATTTTCTTTTTCTGGGTGACCAAGTTTTTGTTAGAGCCGGAACACCGGGATCTCTACATGGCTATTTCAATTCTTGTTCCGGCTATTTCTTACGAAAAATGTGCTAATGTAGTGAAGTTCAGAACATTTACTGAGTACAGTAACAGTCTTGTTTGTTCTACGTTTCTCCATGTTTCGTTACGTACGACGTAAATGTTGTCTTCAGAACAATTTTCGGTACGATATTAGTTATATCTTATTGAAGCTTCCCCGTACATTACATTAGTACGTTAGTAATAAGGTCTTATCTTACGTTTTCCCCTACGTTGAGCCGGTACGTTCGTAAGGTGTTATTTTTATCTTCTCGACGTTTTCCGTACTTTCGTACGTTCGTAAGGTATTACTAGTCTTACCTTCTCGACGTTTTTCCGTACATTTGTTCGTTCGTAAGGTGTTAGTCTTCTCGACGTTTTTCCGTACGTTAGTACGTTCGTAAGATGTTAGTTTTTTCTTCTCGACGTTTTTTCGTACGTTAGTACGCTCGTAAGATGCTAGTTTTATCTTCTCGACGTTTTTCCGTACGTTAGAACATCCGTAAAGTGAGTCTTATTTTCTCGACGTCTCTTCGTACGTTAGTACGTTGTAAAGTGTTAGTATGAGATTAAAGAAGAAAACTAAAAGATCAATGTGTTTCCAAGTCTCGTAGATTTTTGTTGTTAACCAGTATGACACGGTCATGTTATTGCCCCCCCCCCCCCCCCCCCCCCCAAATCCCCACCCTACCTCCTGTACAAGTCTGGCTAGTGAAAATATATTTTGGCTAGTGAATTTAAACCTGTCACTAGCCACTAGGCTAGTAAGCTGAAAAGTTAGTCTCGAGCCCTGGAACAGAGATGACAGAAAGCTCATTAAATGTAACAGTGATGACGGCTAGAACACATGAAACAGACTGTTTTGGTGCGAACTTCTTACTGCGTTCTAAACAATGGGTTCGCGCTTAGCGCGATACTAATCCGCCACAAATATTTCAATTATGCGACGTTCAGTGTCGTTTTGTCCCTAAAATCGAACCTCTGGCTTCTTATGTATCCTTGAACCAATTGTCAATTTTGCACATATGGTCAATTTAAAGTAGTACTTAGCATAAACCTGGGATCCTGCAACGTGAAAACATGAAGCCGATTTTTTAAATCGAGGTGGATATGCCCCCGAGCTACGCAGTGTTAAAATATTAAGAGACACTCTCCCTATTCACCGGGTGAGACGTGGCGGGAGGTCGAAAATACAAACACCCAACTATATCACCCAGAGATACCTAATGTGTACTAGTAAATGTGAGAAACTTATTTTGTTGTGGAGTTAAATATTTTTTTAGAAAATAATTAAAAGCTCAAGACGGCCCGATTTGCCCAAAAATCACAAATTCGACCTCAAATACTGAGGGGTACAAATCGATCTCGCGCCCACGCGCAAAGCAAAATATTATAATTATTTTTAAAACACTTTATTAGGAAGATAATTCTGAGCTGTTTGAGCTATAAAACACAATTATAGCGCCTTTATTTTAATTTTGGCAGCTTTGCAAAAGTTGATAAAATTTCAGATTTTAAAAATACCGAATTATACACTGTTTTCGAATTATTAAAAACACACTCGGTATAACTCGTAATTCCTTCAAACTTTCAAAATAGCAAGTACATGAGTTGTATTTCAGCTGTGCATAAAAATTAGTTTGGTAAAATTTGATTCTGAGGAGACCGGCTGCATGTTATTTGACCTAAATTAGGCTAAGCTTACAGGCAGAAATATTCGGTACCTACTTTTGTCTAACCAGCTATACAATCGTCCCGAAAATTATACAATTACTCTAAAGGCTATCCAAATTAAAACAAACACTTATTTTGCAGCTTATCTGGATTCTAGGAGGATTTGCGGTCCTGTAATTTTGTATTTGTTCTGTTCGAACCGGGCTTGAAGAACCCGTGAAGAAACATTTCCAGACCATTGTTTAAGGTGTATTCCATCCCTGGCTAAATTCTCGCTGTTAACGTCCAATTTTCTTCATGTGCATTTGTAGTGACTTTTATATGTATCTCCTCAAGCTTTTGTTCTGATAATTTTCTCGGTACCTAAAACTTTTGAGGGTGAAACGTGCAAATTTCTGGCTGAGCTGAAAGGTCCTGCAAGGCGCCGAAATGACAACTAAAATATGATCGCAACAGTGCCTTGTCACGCAATACGCAGAGTATCATTATTGTAACGCGAGTGAAAAACACGCTTTCTCTTTGAAAACATAATAATTAGAGGATAAAACATAACGTCGTATTTTTTCAAATATTATAACTTACTAAAAAGAAATATTTCTGATTAAAACATGCGTGTGTTTGTTTCAGCATTTTCCGCAGCCCAATCTCGAAAATGAAAAGCCGGGAAAACAAGTTTGATAGAGTGCTTATTTTGGTTCTGTGCAGAAGAATTGGTTTGTCATAATTTGATTCCGAAAACTAAGTTCTCTTACTGAATGTCACAATTATTGGGAATGACTGTTTTGCAATTGTAATAATAATTTCTATAGTGAAGCTACGCACGCAAAAATAATTGTGTTGCGCACTCCTTCGTTTGTTGTCGCAGGTGCTGCGAATTATAGTGTAGATTTACGCACATACCTCTCGAGCCTGTTGTTTTAAAAACAAAGCCCAAATTGAATTGAGATTGCACTGATAAAGTGTCAAAATTGCGATAAAAGTGGGGCACTTATAGTCATCATTGAAGGAAATAACTAGAATCAACTCGTAACTTTACTGTAACTTTCAAACTACTGATGCGCGTTTTGTAAAATTACATCCTACCCTAACATAATAATGGCCAATACCACGGCGAGATTCCTTCAAACTAATAGAGGTTTTAGACAATATAGATTGTAATCATGTACAATAACAAGACAGATCTGTGTGTACTGCAATTCGAAAATCGGTCTGTTTTAAAGTACCTATAAATTGATTGAGAAGGCAGCGCAGCCGCTAAAAGTCCTCTCAGTTGTTGTTTACGCTTGCTAGAAGTTAGGGTTATATTTTTGATCGAGACAGTGAAATGGAGAAAAGTTGTTCTTTCAAGCGGTTATATGGCGGCCAGTGCGGTAAAGATCCATGCAGCAAGAAAGACGGTGTGATTGTTCCACTTGTGTCTTGGGAGAAGGACATCTCTAATCATAACAGCTCCCTAAATTTGATGTTCACCGCCTCCCTCGACACTGAGGTCGAGCTTATCTTGGCAAGATCGTCGATCTTTACCTTGCCCTCAAACATCAATGACCTGGATATCTGCTCGGCGCATCGCTCTTTCTTGGGCATTGGTTGGTGGAAAGGTTCATCGCGCTGCCGAGTACCAGTTCAGTGTCGAACCATCTGCAAAAGTCCCGCGCTGCAGATCGCGGCATCAGCAAACAGATTTCGCAGCATATTCTCAATCTAACAGGAATATTTTTACCTGTGGCAGGGATCAGGTAAGCTATGCTACACCAATTTATTTTGAAATTGGGGACGGACCATTATTTTTCTGGAGGGGGGGGGGGGGGGGTGGGGGTGGGGGGGGGGGGGGGGGATGAGAAATATTGAAAAAAATGTTTGCAGGGCCTGAAAAGACAAAATAAATTGTTTGCAAACACGATTTATTTAAAAAAAAAAAATGTTTGCAGAGAAGTCAGATAAATTATTAAAAAATATTAGTTCCAAAACTGAATATTGTTCAGTGATGATTCTTTCCATTTGGCTGCACAAGACAACTCCTTCACTTGTCTTCGCAAAAAGCAGCCAAAAAACTCTTCGTTGTGCCAGGGCTTAAGGTCCGGGTTTTTATTCAAGGAATGCCGCTTGCCTTGCCTTGACATTCATAGTTTTTAATTTCGCTTCCTACCATATTCCCGCTAACCGACGCCCGCCGGGGGACTTGTCTCTAGTTTCCGCTGACCGCGACACCCTGGGTACCAAAATGGGCAGTCAAAGTCTCTAACGCGATACGCGCAGTAAATTTGTATTTAATACTTTTTATAAACATTTTGAACATACATTTATAGGCTGGGTTTTGAAACACTCTCAAACGTTTATTCCCATGTCATGTTATTTTCGGGGGACTGAGGAGGAGCGACGCGGCTGAGCCCCTCCTCAACTGGATCCACTAGCTCATATGATATTGAAGTATACAAAACTAGTTTGCGCGTAAGTGGTTATAAGTAAATATCACTGAAAACAAAGTAGCCGTTTGCGGAGCCATAGAGTTGTAGACGTTTTGTTTTCTCAAGTTCTCCAAACTAGTGTCGGTTGTAATGAACCGTTTTGATTGCATTTGCTGGATAGTTTCTGTGTATGTTAAAATAGTCTGGCATTTAACCCTTATCAAAGCGGCGGTTGTGCAAAATAAAGACACTGGTGAATAAAAATTATGCGTCATAAAATTCCCCAACCACCTCGCCACTTATTCCGAGTGAAGAGTAAGGGCCTGTTTACATGGAGGGAGGGTGACCCGGGTAGCAGGGTCACCCTCCTAGCCGGGCTACCCTGGGAGGGCCAACTTTTCATACATTTCTTTACAAAGCACACTGAAGTGTTTACATGATAGACAGGGTCACCCGCCTACTCGGGTCACCCTGTCTGCTTGCCAGGGTAACCCTCCTAGGCGGGCTATCTTTTCTGCATGTAAACGGTCACCCCAGGGTCACCCTCCTAGGCGGGCTATTTCTTTTGACTTGAAATTACCCGTGAAAACAAGCAATAAAAACAGCAAACTCGCCGCTATAGCCTTTCTTCTTGCTGCCATGTTTGTTAATATGTCGTGCTTAATAAAGCGTGCCGTTGCAATAAAAAAAGTCCGCCAAAACATGAGCCCGCCAAAACAATTTAAGAGCCCGCCAAAAAAAAAAAAAAAGCTCACCTGTATGATAGCCCGCCCTAATAGCCCGCCCATGTAAAGGCGGGCTATGTGTTAGCCCGGCTGGGAGGGTGACCCTGGTACCCGGGTCACCCTCCCTCCATGTAAACAGGCCCTAAGTCTTGCGTTACAATATATAAATGCTTCTGCATATTGCTTGACAGGGCACTGTTGCGATCATATTTCAGTTGTCGTTTCGGCGCCTTGCAGGACCTCTCTAGTTGGCCAGAAATTTGCCCGTTTCACCCTCAAAAGTTAGAGATACCGAGAAAATTATCAGATACAAAGCTTAGGGAGATACATATAAAAGTCACTACAAATGCACGTAAAGAAAATAGGACGTCAAAGGCGAGAATTTAGCCAGGGATGGAATACATAACTGTTCAACAGTGGTCTGGAAATGTTTCTTCAATCCCGGTTCGAACAGAACAAATACAAGAATTACAGGACTGTCAATCCTCCTAGAATCCAGGTAAGCTGCATAATAAGTGTTAATTTCAAGGGGATTTTGAATTTGGATAGCTTTTGGAGCAACTGCATCGTTTTCGGGACGATTGTATAGCTGGTTAGACAAAAGTCGGGACCGAATGTTTACATTTCTGCCTGTAAGCTTAGCCCAATTTAGGTCAAATAACATGCAGCCGGTCTCCTCAGAATCAAATATTACCAAACAAATTTTTATGCACAGCTGAAATACAACTCAAGTACTTGCTATTTTGAAAGTTTGAAGGAATTACGAGTTATACCGAGTGTGTTTTTAATAATTCGAAAACAGTGTATAATTCGGTATTTTTAAAATCTGAAATTTTATCAACTTTTGCAAAGCCGCCAAAAATAAAATAAAGGCGCTATATTTTTCTATTATAGCTCAAACAGCTCAGAATTATCTTCTTGATCAAGTGATTTGAAAATAATTATAATATTTTGCTTTGCGCGTGTGCGCGAGATCGATTTGAACCTCTTGGTATTTGAGGTCGGATTTGTGATTTTTGGGCAAATCAGGCTGTCTTGAGCTTTTCATTATTTTCTAAAAAAATATTTAACTCCACAACAAAATAAGTTTCTCACATTTACTAGGACACATTAGGGTATCTCTGGGTGAAATATTTGGGTGCTTGATATTTCGACCTCCTGCCAGGTTTTTCGGATCTCACCCGGTCGGTAGAGAGAGTCGCTCTTAACTCCTTAAGGACGTTCGCGCTAATTGTTTATGCGCATCCTTACTGCGCACGCAATTCATGTCGCAACGCCATGCTACGTCATGCACGAGCGCGCGCGCAAGAGAAGAAATCTAAGCACATGAAGGGCTCGTAGCCGTTTTGTTAACTTTGCTTAGATTTAACTCGCTTGGATGGTCGGTGACCCCCAATTTTTTTTTGGTAGATAATTTTTTTTGCCAATTCTCGACAGATTGTAAAAAAATGAATAAAAAATCAATGTAGGAAGTTTAAATTTTTTCAATTTTTCTACCCGCGCGACATCGAATCCTCGCAACTTGCGGCTGTCAGAGTTTGCAAATGCTGTCGTTTACAGATTAGATTTTCTCAAAAGAACGTTACCAGTTGGACGAATTTGCTTAATAGACACACTCATACAAAATTTGGCACAGAAAATTGCATTTTAGAGATTCATTAACAATATTTTTGGACTAACAGACATTAAGGCCATATCGAGTTGGGAAGGCCGATTTTTCGAAATTAGGGTCACCTTTCAGATATCTTATCACCGAAACGAAGTCGGTGACCCCCCATTTTTTTGCATTTCTGATACGAGTAACTCATTGCCTAACTGCAGCAAAAGTTTTATAAAAAAAATCAATGTTAGAAGATTTTCGCGCGAACGTCCTTAAGTAGAGTGAAATTAACTCTTTACACTAGTTGTTTCAACTTCAAAACGGAATTATCTTCCTATGTAGTAGAGTTAGATTTTAAAACTCCATAAGGAGTGAAAATAACTCCATTTGGGAAAGAGTTATTTTAAAATTAATGTATAATAAAAAATGTATGCATTTGTATAGCGGAAATTCTATATACATATTCAAATGCGCTTCACAATCAATTTAACATTTTAACCCAGCATTAAATTTTTTGGAGTTGAATTTATAATTAAGGAAACCCCTCAAGATGGATTACATGTATTTTGAACATAAACATGTGACTTTAATTTGAAGTTAGAATAAGCCTTTGAAATTTTATTACAGTGTACCTAAAACGCATAAACATTTCAAACTTTGAGTAAAATAAACTATTCTACAAAGTTGCTCTGTTTTTGTTTTCCAAAGCGATTAGTTTTCTCGACTTTAAAACCTGTAGCGAAATAGTTTCAATAAATATACATTTTTTCAATGTAGTATTTCACAATCATCAGAAAAAATATCACTGTTAGTTTGCCTAGTTGAGCTATTAAAAACATATGAAACATGTGTGACGATAGGTTTTTCCTTCTCAAGCGGAGAACGGAAACAGGAACTTGAACAATGCTTTTTCTGAACAACGACTTTTACGCGGGGAACTTAGCCCTGAGCAAACCACGCTTGCAGCGGAGATTAGGCTCGTCACAACCTCAGTACACGGGGATCTACTATAGCAAAAACTTCTCAGGACAACAGAAAATCAGTCAGAACTTCAGCCAACGCAGGTTTATTCCGTCTCAGGATCTAACCTTGATATTAACCTCGATGTTGACCCTGATAGTAATTAACCTTGATGCTAAATAACCGCCTAATGTTTACAAAATGACTAAATATTATTTTCATAAAACTAAGCGGAAGTTTGCCAGCTGTACGAATGTACACGTTTCAGTTTGAATACATCATAAGAAAACTATTGTTTACTAGACTATGGTTTGGTTTATGTAATATTTTAAACGAGCTTTACTTTCGACTGTCAGTTTTAAGAACATTGGAAAAGTCTCTCGTAACATATTCCTCACCTTAATTTTCGACGTCCTCGTCGAATGAAATATATAAAGCTAACGCTGGAAAGTCTGTCGTGACACATGTTTAAACTTAGAAACATTCCTATTTGGTTTTTGGTATTTTCTATAACAACGTTTCTGCAATTAGGTGTAGTATTTTACATATTTAAACTTTGGGAGAAAATCAGCTCATATATAAAGTTGTTTTTAAGATAGTTCACATCGCAATTCGCCATCTTTTATCAATAACAAGCTGTCATAAACGCTTGAGGCGTTGTTTGTCAATACTGTTTTTTTTTCAAAAGGATTAATTTTCTCTGCCTTTTAAGGTTATAGCAGGTTATGTTATTTTCTATGACCACGTCTGCGCAATTCGGTGTAAAATATCACAGATATTTTAATTCGTCAAAACCTATATCACTGTTGGTTAGTCCTTGAGCTACATGTATTTAAAGGAAATCAAACATATTTAAACTTTGAGAGAAAATAAGTACAGAGTTGTTTATAAAATACTTCACATCGCAATTCGCTATCTTTTATCAATAACAAGCTTTTATAAACGCTTGGCTGAGGCGTTGTTTGTCCATATTGTTTTTTTTTTTTCAAAATAATTAGTTTTCTCGGCCTTTAAAGGTTATGTTACGTTTTTAAAAAAGCTGTTTACTCGGTAAAAACTTAAATGGAGATTCATTGATGTAATAAATGTAATGTAGCCTTGTTGAACATAATATATTATGTGGCATCGATTTGCTAAATTTTACAAAGATACGTTTTTGGAAGTTTTTTTTTACATGTAAAACATAATCATACTTACACACCTTCCTCCACTGTCCAACGGCAATTTTTTTACAATTATCACTCAGGTGGTATTAACACGACTCGGTTAAAACAAAATACTAAAGACAAATAGCAATACGGCAAAAATAGTTTAACTCCCACAATAGTCACTCAGTTTACGTTGTTATGTGGCAAAACAAATATTCAAAAATAATAATGTATTTCTAAAGCACCTGAGGGGGGCGGTCCCTCTTTTTCGATCTAAAATATTTACGAAGTTATACTCTAACTACAATATTGATGTAAATAAATGATTTGCAGCTGAACAGAAGCATATCACAGAGAAGCGTCATAACTCTTGGCCACATCGATCTGGAGATTTTTGAGAAACATATCAATTAATTCTCGATTTCTCGCCTACTGAAAGGGGAGCATTAAAAAATTCCTACCATTGGTTTTCTTTTTGGGCTTAATTTTGATTTACATTTCAATCAACGTCTCTTCTTCTGAAAGAGAAGCATATAAAACAGTACAATTATAAAAAATAACAGATTTTTTTTTCGGTCGTAATCTTGATTTTCTGCACAGCGTTATTAGAGCTGCTGCATGTAACGGGCATTCGCGACCCCAATTTTGGAGGTTACTTGAGAAAGCTAAAGATCAATTCAGTAGCGGACGTCAATGAAGATGCTGAAAAAAAAAATTAAACCCTGAACCAGAACTTGAGTCAATAAACAAAATGTAACCTAGCAGGTGGTGAACGCCTGAAGGGTTGAAGCAATTTTCATCTGGCATGGTGCACAATAACAATGAGAAAGCGGTTAAAAATGAAAATTATACGCCTGTACGAACACGTCATGGTTTATTCGGGGGGTGGAGTGGAGAGTATTAACTAACCTGCAGTTCCGTCCACCAACTGAATTTTAGGAGCATACAAGAACTGCTATTGGTCTTCATTTTTTCCACGGGTTTTCTCCGTGTGGAATCGCTTTCAATCATCCCTCTGTGATGTTCCTTTCAATATTACCGTCAAGGCTGGTTTTCGGAAATTTACCTAAAGAGATCCATACATAGCTGAAAAAGTCAACAGTGCATCATAGTACAACCTCTTTTGGTAATAACTCTTTTTGTGCCATAATGGTGTCAGGGGCGCATGTTGTCTGCACTGACAGGAAAGCATGTATAAAAAACTTCGTAACATTTATAAGCAAAATAGTTTTTCTATTGTCTTCTCGTGTAGCTCAATAGATGCCGCTGGAACATTTACGACCACAATTTTTGACTAAACGGCAGGTAAAAATAAAGCGGACGTGACTGAAGATGCTGCTGAAAACAAGTAAACCTGAACTGAAGTTTATAAACAAAACCTAAGACTAGCAGGTGGTGAACGCCTCAAGGGTTAAGGTAGTTTCCATCTGGCATGGTGTACAATAAAAGTTCCAATGCTGTTCAATTTCAAACTGAAAATTGTCCCGCCTGTAACAACGAAAAACTGGAAGTTATTACAGCCTAAAAGAACGCTTATAAGTCTGACAAAACGGGTGGGAAACGCGCGCGGAATTTATGGGGTGTATGTAGTAGAAAAGAAAAAAGAGGGAATGGCTAAAAAACGCGCAACTTCCTCAGAATCTGCAGCCATTTTGATTTTAGAGCCGTGTGCGTCGGATATCGGCCTTTAAAAAACAGGACCATGTGATGGAATAGAAACATCCTTACTTACATTACGAATGACGAAATGAGTGCACGCTGCAAGAGCATTAATGGCCTCGGACGGATCAGCCCACTTGATAAGACCTGTATTCAGTTTATTTATTGCAACTCTCCACAAAGGACAAAATAAAGAAGGGGGGGGGGGGGGGGTGGGGGAGGGGGGAGGGAGGGGGAGATGAATCAAGCGAGCACATCTAATTCTTGTAGAATGTGAATATATTGCTTTCCTTCTTAGTTGGCAGTAGTTGAAAGAGATGCACTGACAATTTGACTTGCAGTTTTTATAGCACTGTCTCGCGTCTGTCACTGTGAGCTTTTGAAACCAGCTTTGACGTAAGGAGTGTTTATCTACCATGTTATTCCCAATAGCGAAGAAATACCCAACAGTTGGACAATACCCTTGCCATAGTTACAGTTGTCATGCAACTGCTGCCAACGATGAGTGCGAAAACCACTTTACAAATGACGGCTGGCATTCTTCAAAGAATCAAGAAACGCGAAGTTCAATACACAAATGAAACAAAGGCAATGCTTGTATCGTGATACTGGAGTGGACACAATGGTATTTTAATTTTAAGGTATGAAAAACTAGCTTCGTTTCCTAAATTTCAGATATAAAAGATAATACGTGTGTACTACATAATTTCGATAATTCTTTTATTAGCACTTAACCCTGTTTTATTTTTTGTTCCCTTAATAATGTAATGTTTTGGGTGCGCGGAGATATGAAATTTATCTTTGAGTGTTGAACTCGATATCTCAGTTATATATGGATCGGCGAGGCAATTTTCCCTTTCAAGCGATGCCATTTTAGCGACACTTAGAAAATTTTTCACCACTGTTATAATTGTTTTTTTCTATCAGAAAAAGAAAAATGCAATTAATTACCTAGAATCGAACCCGGAACCTCTAGCTAGCATCTCTCCTTTACCACTAGACCACTAGTTAATTATAAAAGGTGCTTTTATTAATATATATCAATAACGGGTCACCCTAACCCTAAATCTTACCTAACCGCGAATCTAGCTTAGATCTAATAATCGCTTTTCCTAAACCCAGTTTTATCTAATAATGATAGCCTACTTTCATCCCAATCCAGGCATAAACAAGAGAGAAATGGCATCGACCATTACAAAAGGCCTGGTTACCAATGAATGCTAATGATGGCATCGACCAAAGGAGGATTTTTCAGGTATCCCATGACGCCTAGCGCGTAATTATCGATCCCGATGTGTCAAATTTCCTGCGATGGCGAGTACACATGGTGAAATTTTACTGATCTTCGAGAGACGTTTTCTTCGTTTCCAACGAGATAAAAGGTGAATCAAATCGTTATTTGGTTTCTATATACATTAAAGTTTACTTAGATATCATTTCATCCGAGCCTGTTTGTCTATGTATCGCAATATTTTTGTCTTTGTTTCGAGTGGCATGCATGGCTGATCCGCTTCGTTTCTTTGTTGTGTTTTAACCCTTGATCTGTTTTGCCGTGTTTCGTTTTTAATCCTGGGGACATTAGCATATAATTACGCCTGATAGTGCGCGGAGAGTGACTCTTTTAAATGCAGTACAAGGCCCCCTTAAGTCCCCACGTTTTGTATGAATTTATGACCGTTGAATTTTGGTCAAAATCGGGGCCAAAACGTTGTTGAAATTTTCTTCGATCGCGTAGATTCTTTGTTTAGGTTTTTATAGTCGAAGGAAAAATCGTATTAAGTGCAATTGCAGCTTCCTTTTATGAGTTTGGTCAAATCATATAATCGTTTGACACTTTCCTTCGCTTCGAAGCTAATAAATCGCTTGATGTTCATGTTTTTACAAGTGATATGGAAGATGGCAATGTTTTTTCATCTACCGGAAATCCGGAAATCGAAGTCTAAATTGTCATCGATGCCTTTCAATTTGTCCGTGTTCAGAAATAGACAAAGTCGCCGCTCTCTTTGCATTTTAAAACTTTAAAAACTTAATTAAAAACCGACGACGTTTCGACGCTACTTCACGTCACTATCAAGTCAAAAAAGGTTAAATTGAAACAAGAATATATATGAGGTAAAACAATACAGAAATATTTGGTGGTCCTATGGGTATAATTACAAAGGTAAAAATTAAAACTACTCATAGAATTCTAATTTAAAAAAAGTGAAAAAAGTGTCAAATAAACAGTTTTGCGCGAATCGAGTCAGTTTGGGTGTTAAGAGGAGGCTCGATGTCCTTTATAAACAACGTTTCGTAATCAAACTTGCTTCTGCATTTCTTTAGTACTTTAAAATGATGGTCAATCGGTGCTTTTCCATCAAATCCATGTTGCTATGCAAGACGTTTCCCGACAGCAGAATAGCGATGCTCGCTAATGCATTGATGTAAGTTTCGGGCAGTATACCCGACATAATTTGCATCACAAAATTACATTCAAATAAATATACAACGCATTGCGTGTTGACGATCGGAGGCTTGTTTTCCTTTACGCTCAAAATTTGCGATAGTTTTCTGCGTTTCAGTGTTTCATCAGATTTCCAAACACCTTGAAGTGGGTTAAAAAACCTTGGGTGCGCCTCGTTTTTCCTCCTAGTGTTTGATATATTACTTCAGACTCTGAGCGCTATCATAAAACGTTGATCTGCGCCTTTTCACTTGTTCTTACATACGAAAGCTCGGTTTTTATAAATGGTAAAGATAAAATGGTAAAGACACTATAGATTGAGACTACGTTTACACTAGACGAGATTTTTCCGGATTCGTGACGAATCCGGAACATTTTGGTACCGGATTCGTTTTGCCGTTTACACGCAGATGGGTGAATCCGAAATAAAAACGTTCCGGTTTGGTCGCGTCTCCGGAGATTTTGAATCCGAAATCTAAAGTGAATTCTTTGTATCCGATAACTGTAAATCCGCAATGTTTTGAAGTGTAAACAGTTGTTCCCACGAATCCGAATACTTTTTCGCCTGCTTTGTAACCGTTCTCGCATGAATGTCCTCGGATTTATCGATGTGTGTAAACGGTTTGGAATCCGAATACCCTTTAGTATAAACGCCTGCGAATCCGAATACCCTAAATTTAATAAATCCGGAAACATTTATGAATCCGGAAAAATCTCCTCTAGTGTAAACGTAGTCTGAATCAGAAAGCTAGAAACGGAAAAACCGAGATCTAGATTGAGAATCAAAAAATATCAATTAATGGTTCCCAGAAAGGATTGTTAGCCATTATTTTGACAAGCAGGTGTTTTTTTGGTTTGATTCACGCCTTGATCTAAAGACTGGGCCAACTGAGAAGTGAATAATGGGCCACGAGAAGTAAGAATTGCAGAAACGTTTTCTTCGATATCAAGATAGATTATATCATCACTTTGGTCAACGAGAATTGACCGGTACAAGTTACGCAAAGTGATTTCGATCTTTTTTGGTTTACATGCAAATGATTGAAAGCAAAGAAAATTTTGAAAATGATTGACTATGAAATGAATTTTTTTTCTTCGTTTTTCATTAGTTTATTATATCCAAAGAACGAAAACAATAATCATTTCCCGAGGAAAAGGGGGGGGGGGGGGGGGGGGGGGAGGGTGTCCAGTCCGAAGAGGGTTAAAGAAATTGTCTCGAGCCTGCGCGAACCTCTCTCCGCATCAAAAGTTTACAATCTCATTAATGGCCAACGTTTATCTATGAATAATTAACCCATCGATCATTGTAACACTTAACGATAATTCATGCTTCGTTCAATGCTGTCATCTGAGTATTAAAGAGGTCCTAGAAGACGAAATAAAACCCGGTCTGAATAGGGTTAATGCATATTATTGCAATACTTAATATTTATTCATTTTTTCTGTTGTAACTCAACTCATGTCGCAGTGTCTGGTGAAGGTGAATGAAGCCCAGAAAGCCGAAAGCCGAAAAATCGAAAGTGATTCAAGAAATTTGTAACTATATGTATCATATTTGCAGATAAAATTCAAGTAGCTGTAAAAATAAATAAATAAATAACTAAAAGGGAATTTCAGTGGAATCTACGAGGTGGCTCCGACTTCAACTGTTTCCGGATCAAATTGGAATTTGGAAATGTTGGTTTTTATGGACTGGGAGGAAAACCGGAGTACCCGGAGAAAAATACTTGGAGCAAGGATGAGAAACCCAGAATATCTGATAGGCGGCGTTTGCATATGGTACTATGCTACTGTCAGTCAATTCTGAGCTAGTTGTTTCTCTGTTGAAAAGTCGAATAGTGAAATATTTCTTGTTTTTAACGTCGCGTTAGTGAGATTTACAAAATGCTAATTAGATGACGTCAAATCAATACTTTACCATTATTTCTACTTCAATTTACAATACGCAGTTCACAGCTTAAGGATAATCAATTTAAGAAATACTAATAAAAACTGTTTATAGTCAATTGATTTGTAAAAAAAATATTTCTTGGAGGTGGACAAGTAGTTGTCAAAAGAACTTTAAGTTGTATAATAAACGAGTCTTAATTTGACGTCATCTAATTAGCATTTTTTTAATTCAAATCTCTATAACTCACTAACGCGACTTTAAAAACAAGAAATATTTCACTATTCGACTTTTCAACGTACATTGAGTTGATTAAAAGAAAAAAAATGGGGTTTAGGTGCACTTTAAGCTACTGACTTAATGAGAGCTGCCACTCACTCGATTAAGTCAAGCCATCCTATTTTTACTTCTTGTCACAAACATCAGACTATAGAAAGGCAAAGGAAAGGCATACACTTTCCATACACTGCTAATGTAGGAATCAAATTGAACTTTGATGAGAAGCTCGCTAAACTTAAAAAAGTTCTAAACATCTGGCGTATGAGACATCTTACCATCTTAGGCAGAATAGCAATTGTCAAGAATTTGGCAATCTCCAAACTCGTTTTTTGCTCCTCGGTCTTAAACATTCCTGCCGATTTTGTAAAAGAGGTCAACAGCAACATATTCTCTTTTGTCTGGAACTTTAAGCCTGATAAAATAAAAAGAAAGACGTTGATTGGCCCAGCCTGCAAAGGCGGCCTAAACATGGTAAACTTTGTGGATGTTGCAAAATCGCTTAAGATCACCTGGGTAAAACGCTACTGCGAATCCACTGGCAGTCATTGGTGCGCTCGTCTCGATTCCTTGTTAGCTAAAGTCGGAGGAGCTTTTCTATTCCAATGTAACTACGACCTGAAAATGCTGAACCTAAATAATCTTCCGTCTTTCTATAAAAATATCCTCGAGACGTGGCAAGAACTGAATCGCAAAAAGCCGCTCAAGGTAAACGAATTTAAGCAAGAAATTATATGGAACAACCGGTTTATAAAGACAAACGGTAAAACGATGTACAACAAAGCGTGGGTCAATAAAGGCGTTTTAAAAATAAGTGATCTCTTGGACAATCACGACCAATTCCTTTCTTTTGAAAATTTTAAACGCAAATTCAACGTTCGATGCACCTTCCTCGACTATGGTGGCGTCATAGCGGCAATCCCTAAAGCGTGGAAAAACGAAATCACGAGCAGTATTGCCAGGGATGTTAGTGAACCCTCCAACGCTGATCATGACACCGTCACCGCGAAACAAGCCCGCTTGATGCTAGCGGAAAAGTCCTTTTCTCCGCCAACAGTCGAAATCACTCTAAGTAATCTAGTGCCAAACGTAAAAGATGTCTATGAACTTCCATTTAAAGTCACCATTGAAAGTAAAATGAGGAGCTTCCAATATAAACTTATACACAACATCATACCTACCAATCTATCACTCCATAGAATGAAAAAAAAAGAGTCACCATTTTGCGACCACTGCAATGGCCAAAACGAAACACTCCTTCATAGGTTTTGTGAGTGCCCCAAAGTTAAGTCTTTTTGGGAAGACGTTATAAAATGGTGGAATATAAGGCGCTCGGACAACTTAAAGCCTAACTCTTGCGAAATCCTTTATGGATACAAACCTGAAAATACCAAGTTTCACGCATTTAATCACTATCTTCTTATAGCTAAATATCATCTATATCTCGCAAGAAACCAATCGGAGACCCCTAGCATGAAGGTCTTTCTTGCCTTATTGGAAAGTAAAATCAAATGCGAAAGACAAATTGCTATTAAAAACTCAAACAACAAAAAGTATGAAGCGAAGTGGACCACTCTCTGCATAAGCAATGCGTTAGCTTTTACACCACTTTCAGCGTAAAAAAACTAGGCTTAGGCGTAATTAGTAAACTTATTTAATCATTATTTAGACTCCGAAATTTGACCCTTGAGCTAGTTTATTATATCAATAAGCCTTTTTAGCGTGTAATTAAGCTCTTTTGTAAAGTTAAGCTCTTTTGTAAAGTTAAGCATAGTACTTAATTGCCTTAGTTTAACTGTTATATTATTATTTTGTATAATGTTGTAAAATGTATGTGTAGGTCACGTGGTGTCAAAAATAAAAAATAAAAAAATAAAAAAAAAAAAACATCAGACTATAGTGTTTTCCGTACAAATAAAATACAGCTGACTGGAATTCATTGCTTTCGGATCATGTTGACTAGAAAATATTACCTATAGACCTAGCTGTTTGCAGTGTTGTAACACTAAAATATTTAAAAGCCATTCATTAAACCACACAAAGGTAGGCTTACGTATTTTTATAACAGTTTTCGCTTGTGTTAAAACATCAAACAAGACTGATGCTGAACAAAGCTTGAACTCTTGGCGTCTTGAACCCGTTACAGTATTGATTCCCGAGTGTTTCAAGTGCTTTTACGGAGAAACATAATTCTCGAGTGATTCCCGCGTAATTCCCGAGTAATTGATTCGCGAGTGTTTCGAGTGCTTTTATGGAGAAACATAAAACTATGTCTTAAACTCATTAAGACTACATTACATTCTCTTCATTGATACATTCAGTAGCCGACACTTGAAACCACGACCACTAACTGAAATAATATGGCAAGTTATATAAAACACAAAACTTGGCGGAACAAATATCCCCGGGCAAATATCCAACAGCAATAAGCGGCGAACACAAAAATTATATCAAACGGTCTTATCCATTCATGAACGTCTCTGCATTGTCTTGAAAACTTGTACACTGTTACTTTTCCTTCTGCTTCTCAAATCAACACACGGAGAGATTTTTCCACCTTCTTAAAATCAAGAGCGAGATCACGAGGTCGCATCAGACCAGACAAACTAAAGTATGCGTGCATAAATTTGCATGCACTAATGTAACACAGAAAAAGAAAACTCAGAGCCAAATCTATAACTTGCCGGCTTACGCCACGAGTGAAAATCTCATACATACTCTTGATACACAGGCTGCACTTCAGTTAAATGATTATGGTCAACTATGAGTATACCTATTTTCTTGAACAAGCACCCGGGATATTTATTTCAAATTTCGCAGTTTTGGCCTTTCCACGTCAATAAATTAAAATGGTTTGAATTTTGGATAATTTTATTGTCCTTGGTAGTAAACTTGGAGTACATTCAATGACTTCTCTTACCTCGTACACAGTTTCTATTTCATGACACCGAAGGAATGCTTACAATAAGAGCTCTATTTACTCCCCCCTGATTTTGTTATATCCCCCCGCCCAGCCCTCACATCCCCTTAGTTTTCGAAATCAGAACGAGTTGATGCCATTTAAGGCAATATAAATATACTTAAGCGAGTTTATGGAGATATTTGAATAAGTCTTTGAATGACCCGAAGTACCGTTATACTCGGGGTAAAGCTTGTAGATTATTGTGAGCTGCAAATTAATCTGTGATACATGATTTGCTCCATCATAAATTAAACTTATTTTAGATGTCACATTAACCATCATCGGCTGGGCTCACTCACATTTTGGAAGCAAAACGGAAAGCATTCTTCCAGTTTTAATAAGAATTTCAACAGTCTTCACAAAACAATTGCGGACAAACAGTTTAATGATATTATGACTGCCTTATAAATTAATGCGGGAATTGACATGATGATTGACTGAAATTAAAAGTCAGCCTTGCAAAACTAAAAACAAAAAGGCCATTTATACATGTAAAACTCAATGGGACGTATCGCCTTCTCAAGTGTGTTTAAATTGCAAACGAAGTTTCACTGAGCTGAAATTTAAGAGACCGCAAGGTTGGTACATTTTTATTTTTCTAATGACCACATCAACAAGCCCAGAAGGAAAAAAACCTTTTATATATGTAGTTTATTACCACTGGAGTTTTAAAGGGTATAGGCAAAGGTGCTTTATTATCTGTGTGAACTTCCATGATTAAGTGAATTGCTTAATTCCAAATTGAGTGTATTGCTTATTTGCAAACAATTGTTTGCCAAGCAAGGTGCAATTTCTACATCCAAACGATAATCTAGTATTTAACTTTGAATACGAATCATTCCTGTTTCTTACAAAGCATGGAACGCTTGTGTCAGTGGTTTGTTCGCTAACTTAATTTCATCACTGCCGTTGTAATGTACAATGTACTATATTTCGTGAGTGTGAGTTTTATATTTTCCGTCAGATCAGGAGTGTGTGAGCAGTTCGGTCCTGATTAGTTAACGAATGAACTCTACGTAATTTGTAATCACCTTCGCTGTAAATGTTCATCTGAGCACCCGTGCTGACCATCATTGCCGGATTTATAGTTAGCTATTGCTAGGCAATTACGTTGATTACATGTAAAGCAAGTGAACATTACACTATTACGATGGGGATGTGACGGAGCGAAGCGCAAGACTGCTATAAGATCTATAAAACGAAAAGCTGGAACTGCATAAGATCGGCCCGGCTAAGAATTCAACATTTTGATAAAAATATCAATAAAAATACGATAAAATTACAATAAAAGTTTATTTTCGGCTTTCGTGATCTCAGGCATGTTAAGTGATGCATGGCTTGAGCCTACTTTGTATAAAATCTGAAAAGAATATTAAATAACTTTGGAGAAATTTACCGAAAAGGCTTTAAAAACATCATCATACTACATCTCAGCGTCTCCTTTTCAAGTTTCTTTTTGCGCGAGGAAACAACATGACAGGTACCGAAGTCGAATGCTGAGAAAAGGTTTAAAATTTAATTGCCTTTATTTTGCAAATACCGAAAGACAAACACCACCGCAGAAAAGTACTGTGAATGTGGTGTGATCGATAATCCAGTCCAGTTGACTGCACTTCATGGAAGGATGAATAAATCACTGTGATTTCAACTGTAGCTCTAAAGGCTGATCATTTTATTCGCTTGAGCTTGCAGTGGTGACATCTACAAAAAGGTAAGTCTATTCTTGCTTCGAATTTGCACCCGGTGCCTAACCTGGGTGGAATTCGTTCACGTTTGACTGGAGTTCAACCCCTCGGCCACGCTTGTGAGTAGCCAATGGATCATTCTGCCTCCTGCATTTCATTATTTGGAGTATTTATTTCTGATGTTCAAATGTTCTGCCCCACCGCACTAGCAGACAGTTACCGAGCCGGGTTAAATAAAGGACCTTTAATTTATTTCTTTATTTTATTTCATTTTACGCTGATTTTACCCCATTTTACTCGTTATTCAGTTTGCGAGGAAATCTTGTTGAGACGATCGCGCGCCAACAAATATTTGTCAGCGAGTCAGATCGTGGAGAACAATGGCTCCAGTTGAATTCTCTGCTTAAAATTTACATGATATCGGCGGAAAAGCTATTGAAGAATCACTATATTTCTTTTCGGTATTTTCAACCGATCTTATGAATGTCTTCATTTTTCCGCGAAATGCTCTAGAAAATAGCTTTCAGTTTAACAAGGCGCTAATCCCACGTTGAACTCAACCAGCATTTTTCAAGAGTTCCTAGATTCTGACTTTTAATTTATGCCTTTAGGTGTTTTCGGATATCGAGTGGTAAACGCATAGTATTTAATGGTAAAGTATGTAACATAACATGGTATTTCTGGCAATGCAGCATCGCGGAACAGGCAGAAATAGCTATTTTCCTGAGATATGTATAGTTGTTCGTTACGAATTTGAATCATTCTAGGTCAGCACTTGCTCGATCACCAAAATGTTTATAATAAAAATTTTGAGATATTTATCTGTAGTAATTATTAGTTTCCGTGTACCTCTGCCCCCAGAATTGGCGGCACTGCAGCTGATTTCAGCATGTCTGGAAAATGTTCCCTTTTTTCCACAAAGTGGGTTTTGGGTTTTCGTATCTTGCGGTGTCGTACTTAGGTACTTTTATGAACAATATTGATCTTTTTGATAACGTCGTATTAAAATTATCAAGTGTACGCTGATGGCAGTCGTGCAATAAACTGGCTATGAGGTCCTTGCTGACCTACACTGAGGCCCCTGTATCAAAACAGTTAATGTGTGTCTTTCTGGGTCAGATACCACGCAGCTCTTAACAACCTCTAATTTTATTGGACCTGGGTATCATGCAGCTCATTAAGTTTTCAGGGCTAGAGTCCATTGTTGTGTTGTTTCTTCTATTCTGGGTAGTGTAGGCAACTATGGAGATTGTTTCGCTATAATACTTGTATAAGCAACTCGATAAAATAATATCAAGACTTTAAGTGCATGTTGTAATGGGAATCTATCTTAGGATACAATATAAAGGACTGTTGAAACGTCCCCCAAACTATTGTTCTATTGTTTTCTCAGTGCGTAGAAGTTTACTTTCAGGTAATGAACTCACATTACGTTAACAGCTCCAATCAAGTCTCGCTCTAATAGCTAAATATAAAGGAAACCCGCTTGCCTGTCGAAATGAAAAAGAAAATAATCGGAGGAATTTCATCTGATTTGTTTCTGTTAGCCGAACTAACTAAGATAAGAAATCGAGCTATGAATGCTATTTTCGAAATAATACAGAAGTTGATAGCGGTAGAATGTTATCAGAGTGATTGTGTTCAGTTCAGGATCGTTCAGTATTTGTCAAAAATTGAAGTTTTCCAGCTTCTGTGCCAAAAACTGATTATGGTTGAACTTCTCTTCGAAAAGGCACTTGAATCGATATCTTCCTCTTGGTGTTCTATAATCTGTATAATCACTTCATGTTTTGAGCCCGAGAAACATCACAATCCCCATGACTATATAGCTTTCAATTAATAGCTCCGTTAACAACTGGTGTACAGTTTACAAAAACGGCGACTAGTGTATAGTCCTTCAAAACTGTGATCGAACAAAAGGAGAACTTCTTTTAAGTTTAAAGTTTTAATTTGAACTGATTAAAATCAGTTCTGATTAACTGATTAAAATCAGTTCAAATTAAAACTTTAAACTTTCGGTCAAATGGTTCGTTACTCAGCACAGTATCTTATCTTCGTTACGGCACAGTATCTTATACCCAAAGTTGTACTCCTTCTTTTAAGCCAGCCTTCCTCGGCGATTAACAAAGAAAATTTGAATCGTTTCTCAAACGATGCGTGACATAAATATGAAAACTGAGGTTGACCTTTGTATCGTGCAAGAAATATATTTTTTTTATCAAACTCGTATTTCCAAACGCGTATGGTTGACCATTCAAATCCTTCCGATATGAAAACTTTCTTTGCATTATACAAGTTAAAACAAGCAGTGACGACTGCTATTAAAAACACAGGTAGTATATTGAGAAGAATCGACGCTTAAATTTGAGATAAGTCGATAAGCAGAACTTTCTAGAACTTGTAGAATCATATCTAACTTCCTAGGATCATATTTCTTATCTTCAAACGTCCAAACCTTAACTTATGCCGCTCCGCGCATGAGTAATAAAGAACTTTATAGAACTTTCGCTCGATACTAGAATCATATCATCACAAGCCAGAGAATCGATTCTATTATTCGACATATATAGCATACTAGAGTGCAAGTACGCATCAAAACGAGTGCAAAATATGACACTTTATTATTCGACTGTGACGTCATTTTACCTTATAAGGAAAAGAAAACACGCAAACTATCTGAGCGTATTACACAGTAGATTGCCATATTACACCTTAGCACGCCGATTTCAAGACACAAACAGTATAAGTTCATGAATTTCAGTCAAATAATAAATTCCTTATTCGATGGTTTAACAGATAATACGTGCGGACATTTTACTCATTGTTCGCATTTTTTCTCGCCCCTGTGGGGCTCGAAAAAATACTACGCAACTCGTAAAATATCCGCGTGTATTACACAGTAGATTGCCATATTACACCTTAGCACGCCGATTTCAAGACACAAACAGCATAAGTACATGAATTTCAGTCGAATAATAAATCCATTATTCGTTGGTTTAACAGATAATAGGTGCAGACATTTTATTCATTGCTCGCAACTCGTAAAATATCCGCGCGTATTATCTGTTAAACGATCGAATAAGGTGCATTTATAACACTCTTTTGATCGCGCGCTAGGAAAAACAGTTTCAAAAACTTTGTTCTATGAGAAGATTAATGTCGTAATATAAACAATTTATTTAGCGAAAAGTTGTGTAATACGGCTGGCATTTTTACTCGTCAGTTTTTATTCAGTTCTCCTCGTCAGTTTTTATTCAGTTCTCGCCTAAAGGCTTGAAAAAATAAAAACTGACTCGTAAAATTACTCAGCAGTATTACACAACTTTACGCTGAATAATATTTATTGCACGCATTAGGGGTCCATCAGTCGCCTTGGATATTCACCAGTTGGAGTTAGGGCCTGTTTACATGGAGGGAGGGTGACCCGGGTACCAGGGTCACCCTCCCAGCCGGGCTAACACATAGCCCGCCTTTACATGGGCGGGCTATTAGGGCGGGCTATCATATAGGTGAGCTATCTTTTTTTTTGCGGGCTCTTAAATTGTTTTGGCGGGCTCATGTTTTGGCGGACTTTTTTTATTGCAACGGCACGCTTTATTAAGCACAACATATTAACAAACATGGCAGCAGGAAGAAAGGCTATAGCGGCGAGTTTGCCGTTTTACTGCTTGTTTTCAAGCGTAATTTCAAGTCAAAAGAAATAGCCCGCCTAGGAGGGTGACCCTGGGGTGACCGTTTACATGCAGAAAAGATAGCCCGCCTAGGAGGGTTACCCTGGCAAGCAGACAGGGTGACCCGGGTAGGCGGGTGACCCTGTCTATCATGTAAACACTTCAGTGTGCTTTGTAAAGAAATGTATGAAAAGTTGGCCCTCCCAGGGTAGCCCAGCTAGGAGGGTGACCCTGCTACCCGGGTCACCCTCCCTCCATGTAAACAGGCCCTTCATTACAATCTCTTCATTCAGTAGCCGACACTTGAAATCACGACCGCTAACTGAAATATTATGGAAAGTTATACAAAACACAAAACTTAGCGGGACAAATATCCAACTGCAATAACCGGCGAACACAATATCAAACGGTCCTATCCATCCACGAACGCCTTCCATTGTCTCGAAAACTTGCACGCTGTTATTTTTCCTTCTGCTTTTCAAATCAACACACGGATAAATTTTTCCGCCATCTTGAAATCAAGAGCGAGATCACAAGGTCGCATCAGACCAGTCAAACTAAAGTATGCGTGCATAAATTTGCATGCACTAATGTAACACAAAAAAGAAAACTCAGAGCCGAATCTATAACTTGTCGGCTTACGCCCCGAATGAAAAGTTCATACATACTCTTTATACACAGGCTGCACTTCTTTAAATGATTATGGTCAACTATGAGTATACCTATTTTCTTGAACAATAACCGGGGTATTTATTTCAAATTTCGTAGTTTTGGCCTTTCCACATCAATAAAATGGTTTGAATTTTGCATAATTTTATTTTCCTTGGTAGTAAACGTGAAGTATATTCAATGACTTCTCTTACTTCATGCACAGTTTCATAACACTGAAGGAATGCTCCCCCTGATTTTGTTAAATCCCCCCCCCCCCCCCCCCCCCCCCGCAGCCCTCACATCCCCTTAGTTTTCGAAATCCAAACGAGTTTTAAGATGCCATTAAGGCAATGTACATATACCTTAGCGAGTTTATGGAGGTATTTGAATTAGTCTTTGAATGACCCGAAGTTTCGTTATACTCGGGGTAACGCTAGATTATTGTGAATTGCAAATTAATCTGTGAAACATGATTTCCTTCATCATAAATTAAATTTATTTTAGATGTCACATTGCCATCCTCGGCTGGGCTCACTCACATTTTGGCAGCAAAACGGAAAACATTCATCCTTCCAGTTTTAATAAGAATTTCAACAGCCTTCACAAAACAATTGCGGAAAAACAGTTAAATGATATTATGACTGCCTTATAAGTGCGGGAAATTTACATGATGATCTACTGAAATTAAAAGTGTTTAAAGGCGAACCTGCGGTATAAAAGGGCAAAGCCCCACGCCGAATCTAATGCAAATGAGCAAGAACAATAGATTTTGCTCATTTGCATGAGTTGGACATTCCAGCCGACCTTTATATCGCGGGTTTGGCTTTAACTAAGAACAAAATGCTATTAAAACTCAATGAGACGTATCGCCTTCTCAAGTGTGTTTGAATTGCAAACGCTGTTTCACTGAGTCGAAATTTAAGACTGAGATCGCAAGGTTAGTACATGTTTATTTTTCTAATGACCCCATCAACAAAGCCCAGAAGGAAAAAAAGAAACCTTTTTATAAAGTAGTTTATTACCACTGGAGTTTTAAAGAGTATAGGCATAATTATCTGTGTGAACTTCCATGATTGAGTGAATTGCTTAATGCCAAATTGAGTGTATTGCTTATTTGCAAACAGTTTTTTGCCAAGCAAGGTGCATTCTACATCCAAACGGTAATCTTTTTAACTTTACTTACAAATCATTCCTGTTTCTTACAAAGCATGGAACGCTTGTGTCAGTAGTTTGTTCACTAACTTAATTTAATCACTGCCTTTGTAATGTACTAGATTTCGTGAGTGCGAGTTTTATATTTTCCGTATGACTGTGTGAGCAGTTCGGTCGTTGAAGATTAGTTAACGAATGAACTCTATGTAATTTGTAATCACCTTCGCTGTAAATGCTTCATCTGAGCCGGCCGTGCTGACCATCATTGCCGGATATATAGCTAGCTATAGCTAGGGAATTACATTAATTAAAGATTAAAGATTACATGTAAAGCAAAAGCAAATTACACTGTTACGATGGGGATGTGACTGGAGCATTGTGAATTCAGTTGAAGCTCAAGTATAGACCTCGCTGTCGGAGCGAAGCGCAAGACGGCTATAAGATCTATAAAACGAAAAGCTGGAACTGCATAAGATCGGCCCGGCTAAGAATTCAACATTTTGGTAAAAATATCAATAAAAATACGATAAAATTACAATAAAAGTTTATTTTCGGCTTTCGTGAACTCAGGCATGTTAATAAGTGTTGCATGGCTTGAGCCTACTTTGTATAAAATCTGAAAAGAATATTAAATAACTTTGGAGAAATTTACCGAAAAGCATATTAAAAACATCATCATGCTACATCTCAGCGTCTCCTTTTCAAGTTGCATTTTGCGCGAGGAAACAACATGACAGGTACCGAAGTCGAATGCTGAGAAAAGGTTTCAAATTTAATTATCCTTTATTTTGCAAATACCGAAAGACAAACACCGCGCAGGAAAGTACTCTGAATATGGCGTGATCGATAATGCAGTTGACTGCACTCCATGGAAGGATGAATAAATCTATAATATGTAATTTTCAATTGAAGCTGTAAGGGACGGACCGTTATTTTTCTGGAGGAGGGGGATGAGAAATATTGAAAACAATTGTTTGCAGGGTCTGAAAAGACAAAATAAATTGTTTGCAGAGAAGTCAGATAAACTATTAAAAAATGTTAGTTCCAAAACTGAAATATTGCTTAGTGATGCGAAAGCAAATACAGCTGAAAATAGCTCCAAGATGTCTCTTTCCATTTGGCTGCACAAGACAACTCCATCACCTTGCCTTCGCAAAAAGCAGCCAAAGAGCTCTTCGTTGTGCCAGGGCTTAAGGTCAGAATCTCAACGGGTTTTCATTCAAGGATGCCGCTTGCCTTGCAATTTAACGTTGACATTCTGTTGAGAAATGGGCGAGTTTCAGAAGTCTGTCATCTTCCTGACGATATCACCATCAAAGCTAATGGGTCACTAACTGTTTACAAGTTATTTGGAGTAACCTATGGCGATGGGAATCATTTCAAATCAGCAATCGGCCTGTCTTTACCGCTGGTACCACAGGCCGGGTGGTACGAGTATGATGGCCTGTGGGAACAACGTCAACAAGGATCAGGACTTCGGTACTGTGGAATCGCGAAAAAGCCTGCTACTCCCTTTGCATATTTCCTGTCGTATGCCCTTTATTTGCGCCAGTTGCTGCATAGGAATTAAAACGGTGAGTGATGGATAAAGGAACAACAAACTATAAATTACAAGGAGCGTATGTGGCCAAAATAATTGGCTATGGCACTATCGATTTGTTTTTTCGAAAAATAGCTTGTTAACTCAGATATTTTTTGCACCAGAGAAGATAGCACTGTAAAAAAAAGAAAAAAAAAGTTTGCAGAAAGGTGCTCTTGGAAAAAAAATGATTGCAGAGGCGCAATAATTAAAAAAAAATGTTTGCAGAGGAAAATTTCTCATTTCCCCCCCGCCCTCCCCTCCAGAAAAATAATCGTCCGTCCCTAAAGGCTGATCATTTTATTCGCTTGAGCTTGCAGTGGTGACATCTACAAAAAAATAGGTCTATTCTTGCTTCGAATTTGCACCCGGTGCCTAACCTGGGTGGAATTCGTTTACGTTTGACTGGAGTTCAACCCCTCGGCCACGCTTGTGAGTAGCCAACGGATCTGCCTCCTGCATTTCATGATTTGAACTATTTGTTTCTGATGTTTGAATGTTCTGCCCCACCGCACTAGCAGACAGTTACCGAGCCGGGTTAAATAAAGGACCTTTAATTTATTTCTTTATTTTATTTCATTTTACGCTGATTTTAACCCATTTTACTCGTTATTCAGTTTGCGAGGAAATATTCTTGAGACGATTGCGCGCCAACAAATATTTGTCAGCGAGTCAGATCGCGGAGAACAATGGCTCCAGTTGAATTCTCTGCTTTAAATTTACATGATATCGGCGGAAAAGCTACTGAAGCATCACTATATTTCTTTTCGGTAATTTTAACCGATCTTATGAATTATGAATGTCTTTATTTTTCCGCGAAATGCTCTAGAAATAGCTCTCAGTTTAGCGAGGCACTAGTCCCACGTTGAACTTAACCAGCATTTTTCAAGAAGTTCCTAGATTCTGCATTGTAATTTATGCCTTTAGGTGTTTTCGAATGATAAACGCATAGTAATTAGTTGTGAAGTATGCAACAGAACATGGTATTTCTGACAATGTAGCATCGCGGAACAGGCAGAAATAGCTATTGCTCATTGTAAGGGGAGTTATGGGTATGTTTCTGAGATATGTATATGTATTTGAATTATTCTAGGTCAGCACTTGCTCGAACACCAAAATTTTTATTATATAAATTTTGAGATATTTATCTGTAGTCATTATTAGTTTCCGTGTACCTCTGCCCCCAGGATTGGCGGCACTGCAGCTGATTTCAGCTTGTGGGGGAAAACGTTTTCTTTTTTCCACAAAGTGGTTTTGGGTTTTCGTATCTTGCGGTGTCATACTTAGGTACTTTTATGAATATCGCTCTTTTGTGATAACGAGTATTGAAATCAAGTGTACGCTGATAGGTTGATGGCAGTCCCGGGGGGGGGGGGGGGGGGGGTACTCCCATATATGAGCTATATAGGTATGTGCCGCTGTGAAAGGTATGGTTTTCCGGCGGTTTAGTCTGGCATAGGGTATAGTAATCAGAGATTTTTGGTCTAGAAAAGGGTATCATTTTCCGCGAAACTGATCAGTTGCGTGAATAATTTAGTCTAGACAAGGTTTACTGGCAAATGGCATTTAAAAATCGGTACGGCGGGCAGTACGGCATTTTTACTGAACCCTGTTAACTAAAAACTATGATAGTGAACGAGTTTCTGGAAAATAGCGAGTCTGGAATAGGTTTAGGATAGGGTAGGGTTTTTCGGTGTTTAGTCTAGAATAGGGTTGCAAAATGCAGCTAAAGTGGTCTAGTATAGGTTAAGGGTCTTAGAGTCCCAGTGGCACACCCCCACCCAAAAAATCAAAAAATGCAGGGTACCCCCCCCCCCCCCCCCCCCCCCACCCGGGATGGCAGTCTTGCAATAAACTGGATATGAGGTCCTTGCTGACCTACAGGCCCCTGTATCAACACTGTTGTGTGTGTCTTTCTGGGTAGTGTTGGCAAAATATGGAGATTGTTTTGCTATAATACTTGTATAAGCAACTCGGTAAAATAATATCAAGACTTAGTGCATGCTGTAATGGCCGGGGTTCTATCTTAGGATAGACTATAAAGGAGTGTTGAAAAGTCCCCCAAACTACTCGCACACGGATTTTTCTATTTTATTTTAATTTACATAATCAAAAATTTTGAAATCTCTCGTCAGCATTTAATTCATTTGCCAAAAAAATTTGATATGTACTTCGAACATTTTTAGCGTTAACTATAAATACAAAGGCATTACTGTGATAACAACAACAACAACACAACAGATGATAACAACAACAAATACCACGGAGCTTAAAGATCTTAACAACCTCTAATTTCATTGAACCTGGGTATCACGCAGCTGTATTGTTTTCAGGGCTAGGGTCCATTGTTGTGTTGTTTGTTCTATTGTTTTCTCGGTGCGCAGAAGTTTACTTTCAGGTAATGTTAACGGCTGCAATCAAGTCTCGCTCTAATAGCTAAATATAAAGAAACCCGCTTGCGGTCGAAATGAAAAGGAGAATAATGAGAGGAATTTCATCTGGTTTGTTACTGTTAGCTAACTAACTAAGATAAGAAATCGAGCTATGAATGCTTTTTTCGGAATAATACAGAAGTTGATAGCGGTAGATGTTATCAGAGTGATTCTCTGAAGGTCACATTGTGTTCAGTTCATTTGTCAAAAATTGAAGTTTTCCAGCTTCTGCGCTGAAAACTGATTATGGTTGAACTTCTTTTCGAAAAGGCACTTGAATCGATATCTTCCTCTTGGTGTTCTATAATCTGTATAATCATTTCGTGTTTTGAGCCAGAAACATCACAATCCCCGGCCCATGATATAGCTTTCAATCAATAGCTCTTTTAACAACTGTTCTACAGTTTACAAAAACGGCGACTAGTGTATAGTTTGTACATTTCGTAATATCAAATTACTTTGCGATTTTTACAATTATATATCTTTCTGCCAGTCACTCGGCAGTTGTTCTTCTTCCTAAATAAGCTCAAACAATGCATGCAGCACCTCTGTTGTTGTTTCAATGGCCTTCAACAGTTCTGCAGGTATGTCATCAGAACCGAGGACTCTGTTGTTCTTCAGGTTCCTGATTGCCTGCTTGATTTCATCTCCAGTAATGGGATTTGGATCTATGTCTAGTTCCGGCATATTGGTCTCAAGGCGAGGTGGATTTCGTAGGTCCTCTCTATTGAGTTTATTAGTAAAGTGTTACGTCCAGCAGTTCAGTTGATCTTCGATTGTTGTTAGAACATTGCCATCTTTGTCTTTTCGTCGAAGAGCTTTGTTGGGTTTTGCCTACCCAAGTTCTTGTGACATTATATAGCTTTGTGCTATCATTTGACCTAGCTTCTTTGTTCGCTTCTTCTGCTTTACTCTCAAAGTACTGTAGATTCATTTTGTCATGGCGAGCACTTCTTTTTGCAGATTTATCTTTAGCCCGGAATCGATTTTAAAGATCCTCAGCGGGTGTATGGGAGATCTTTCCATTCTTTCACAACTGATGAGTCAGCTGATATCCACTCCTTTCTGTGCTTTATTTGATATCATAGGGTTTCCCTCCCTATTTCTATATATAAGTTCCTGATGATACCTTGCCACATATATACATTCCACCCGCGTGTCGTCCTCTTGTTCTTGCATATTTGCAAGGAGTTCAATGTCGTTTTGCAATTCCAGGCTAAATTGCCTCTGGATCGCTGGGTCTTTCAGCAGATCAACGTACCACTTTCTTCTAGCAGACCTCTAACTACCAACTACTAGCATATTGTCACTTCCGACATCCACACCCTTAAGTACCCTACTGTCAAGAAGTGAAGTTCTGTGATGTGGTCTATCTGTTTTTTTTTTTGTTGTTGTTGTTTTTGTTGTTTTTTTTTATCTGGAGAGTTCCACGTATTCTTTTGATTCTCTCCATGAGGGAGAATGGTATCCCCAATAACCAGGCCGTTTAAACCACAGAAGGCTGCGAAGAGTTCGCCGTTTTCATTGATTTCTCCTGGGCCATGTTTGCCCAACGTTGTCACTTCCTACTTTAGCATTCAAGTCCCCCACCACCAGGATGACGTCATGATTAGAGACTGCATCCACCTCTGACTGTAGCTGTTCATAAACAATGCTCTCATTTTCCTCCTCAGCGTCATTCGTGGGCGTTAAGCATTGGATAACTGTGAGTTTGCTGTACCTAGAGTGAAATCGGGCACGTATAAAACTCTCGCTAACAGGTTTCAACTCCAGAAGTGCCTTGGTAGCTGATTTAGGTAGAATCAAGGCAACACCAGCATGGTGTTGTCGATCTTTACGGCCTGAATATATTACCGTGGTCCCATCAGACAGTGTCAACCTGCCATTTTCTGTCCATCTACTTTCACTCACTCTAAAGATGTCAACCCTGTTTTGCAACATCTCCTTGGACACTTGTGCCACTTTTCCCGGTTTATACATCGTTCTTGCACCTCAACAGCCAACGGAGGTCATGCGTTCGCAGACTTCCTGCTGGTTTTGGTCTGTAGGCGTCATATTGTCGTTATTATATCGGTGCTCCCTCTGGCGACCATAATATTTCATTGAAAATATTCTGCTTCGGTTTCTGTAGTCGATAAATAAGTCTGCGTGGTTTCACTGGCCAGTCTATAGACTTGCCAGGACCCTTATTCGTCAGCTTGTTCAGGGTTCCTGTCAGGCTTTCACAGCTACCGCAGCAGCCTCGGGAAATAAGTGCCACTACACTTCACCCCGACAGGCTATCCCTTAATCGACTGTTGCTTACCTCCCACGATCGACGAGAACGTTAAGCCACGACGAGGACTACAGAATACAGGTTGTAAAATGTGGAAAGTACTGTAAACTGTTTCAAATATGATGTCTCGAAAAAAAAGAGTGTTTCTGGGAGTAGCCGAGCTAGTGGAGATTGGGACTAAATGCCCCAATAATGACGCTCAATGTAAAGGGCTACTTGTGGGTACTTGTCTATTCTGGTCTTAATTATGTTGAACAGTGTTAAGAGTCCCATTTGAAGGGGTTTTCGGGATACAGGATATTTCTGGGGAAATAGAAGGGATACCGTCAACTAATCCCACTTTTTAATTCAATTCTTATTTCAGGAGACTGGTTGCAAGTCAAGCAGCTAGAAGAATCCTTCGCTCAATTCCCGTAAGATTACCTCACAACTAAACACTGATGGCTTTAGATAAAAAAAACGTCTCGTTTTCGCGAAATTCGTTCATCTTTAAAGCATTTTATTCCTTTTTCTTGTCAGCCGCGGTGATGAAATTGGCGTATCCTCCAGTCTACTTTAAACAGCTTGGGCTGGGCGCCAGTTATGCGGGAATTCTCTCAGGAACAGCACCGTTCATTCGCGGTATTGGTGCGCCTCTTCTAGCATACCTGGCGGATAAAACAAACAAACGGAAAGCTGTTTTTCTTGTTAGTGTCGCCGCACACACCGTCACACCAATATTGCTACTGATTCCTCGACCAGGGAAGCGACTATGTAGTTTCTCGCGCAAAAATCAATATTCTAGTGATATTGTTACAAATCTGAGTCAATCGCAGAACAGCAGTCAGGACGAGACTTACCAGAATACAAGACATGGAAAATATATTCATACCAAACAAATACACAGTGGTCACGGTTCGGAAATGGAATTAAGTACATCTGAGCACCCCCATCGTCACAATTTTGAAATTCCTTCAGACAGTTTAAACGGGAATATCCAAGAGGCAAGCAGTGACGGGAACCCAAAAGAACTGCAAACAATCTTCCTTATTCTTTTAGCATGTTACACAGTTGGAGAGTTCGTTGGAGCTCCAGCCCGAAATCTCGCTGACGCAGCACTGCTCGAGACTCTGGGAAGTGAGTCAAGTAACTATGGCGAGTATAGGCTCTGGGGAAACGTTGGACAGATCATTTTGTACGTTGCTATTACTCTTGCAGCCAGATATATTCACGTACAGCCATCGTGCGAGTCATCAATTCAAGACGATTATGGGATGTCCATGTATGTGATATCTCTTTCTTTGGTAGTCGCATTTGCATGTGCCTTAGCGATAAACTTCAACCAAGACTTCTATTCAGAAAAGTTCTCCTTGGCACCCAGAGCAAAAGAGGTGTCGCTAAAGAATACACTTTTGAACTTTCGTTGTGTAACATTGATCATTATTATTCTCTACCTTGGAATTATGGATGGAATGTTCTTTACTTTTATGTTTTGGTACCTAACTGATATAGGTCCGTCCCAGGCCAACTGGGTCATGGGCGTGACTGGAGTGACCCGTTGCATTGCGGCTGTCATCATGTTTGGATTATCAGGAAAGGTCATCAAAGCGTTGGGCGTCCTTAACACAATTCACTCTTCCTTATTAATCTACGTATTCGCTTTTGTTTTTTATGGGCTGATAACGGATCCTTGGCTGGCGATTGTTCCTGAAGTAATGCAAGGCATCGCGTTTGCAATTTCTATGCCAGCTTCTATTTTGTTCTTCGTTGAGAAGTCTCCACCGAGTTTGGCTGCGACAACGCAAGGTACGTTCATGCAATTTTTGTATTTTATTTTCCACGAAGCGGCAAATCTTTTCTTTTCGTTTAATGCCCCGTTTAGCCGTGGTCCTATTTACGGGGAAGGTTCCACTGTACCAAGCATATACGCCTCTCCCTTGTTGTGTTGCCCGAGAGAGGCTTTTAGCGGCCAATCTCACTGTCCAGTGAGTGCCATTCGACAAAGTTACAGTTCAAAATAGACTCCAAGCTTAAAGGGGCTATGTCACCAAATTTTATTATTACTTTGACAATCCGCAAAATACACTTTTATAACCCCCTTAAGATTTTTCTCGAAAATTTTCAAGAGGATATATTTTGAACACATGCCGTCTTCAAACACATCTTGGTGAAGCATGGGAAGAGTCAGATGCTATGGTAACGATATATGATGTCGTGAGTAGCATGAGGTCAAGCAAGTTTAAAATAAAATTGCGTGCTTTTCACCTATTTTGGTGGAAAATTATAGAAAATGCTACCAAAGTAACAACATGTTTTTAAAATAACATATTTTGAAACTGTCGCAAAAAAATCTAAGATGGCGGCCATCTGTTTTGCCATTTGGGATGACGTTGAAGATCCCCAGCAGCGCCATAACCCATTACATTTATCTTATCTTGTCGAGAGTCAGAGTCCCTGGGTTATTTAAGCGTTTAATTAAAGAAGTACGTTGAGGCACGGCATTCGTGGAAAGCAGCTTTCGTTAGGTTTAGGTTTTAATTATAGTTTTTATAATAGTATCTTATCTATCTAACTGCATGTTGATACCGATATATTTTAATTTTTTTTATTATTATTATTATAGCTGATGAATAGATGGTTTTCACTCACGTGACCTTCAGTCCTGTGGGACTTAAATGACAAAGGCCATGGCGGCCATGTTGGAGCACATAACAAAAGAGGTTCATTAAAATTCTTTTGTAGGTGTGCTCCAACATGGCCGCCATGACGTAACGTGCAAACCACCTATTGTCCGTGGATAAATAAAGATTATCTATCTATCTATCTATCTATCTATCTATCTATCTATCTATCTATCTATCTATCTATCTATCTATCTATTAAAGGTAAAATATACCACGGTTCGGGATAAGTTTAAACATATATTGGGTGCGGATAGTCGGGAAGGAAGTTTCAAGTTCTTTCCCCGCGTATTCATATGTAAAAAAGAAATGGGTATAAAAAAGGTTTCGACTTGTTCTCCGATAAATATTTATCTTTATATCTACAGGT
Source organism: Dendrophyllia cribrosa (assembly GCA_024195265.1). Lineage (NCBI taxonomy): Eukaryota > Metazoa > Cnidaria > Anthozoa > Scleractinia > Dendrophylliidae > Dendrophyllia > Dendrophyllia cribrosa. The sequence goes on along the minus strand of JAJLRJ010000006.1, from coordinate 14,942,764 downwards.
TCAAAGATAACTTTGTGTGTTAGTAAAGGTTACGTTGACAAATGAGGGATATGAATGAATCATATATGAACTGCGGATAGAGAATCTAAAGTAAAGAAATGATCCTCGGAGTTGTGTTTTGCAATGTAACCCTTTCTCTCTCAGAGTCAGTTATGGAGACATAGGTTGTAGGTCTCAACTTTTTAGTCTGTAGACAAAATCCTATGGTGTATGTGATCATTTAAAGGAACTTACTCGTTGCCAATACTATTGCATTGTACTATTTGTTTTTCATTATTTTAGACAACGAAATTTGGGATTTTAGATGTCTATTGAATTTTTAGCGGAGCACTCGCCGGGCCGAAGGCCCGGCTGCGCAGCCCCATACTCATAGAATCTTCATGGTCATGGCTAGCGGAATGTTTCGCCGGCGCGTGCATGTGCGGCCCGCGGCCCGCGGCCCGTGTTGGAACACAACATCTGGGATCTTAGCAATTTTGAAAACCGAGGAGTACTGAGGCTTTGTTTTTCGCGCGGCCACACAGCCGTGAGCTCGGTAAACACTTTAGTTGGATTGTTGTGTTTAGCGGAGAATAAATTCGTTATTTCCCTGCAGGTTTTCGCGGTTTGCTGCTCAAGACAGGGATACTAATTAAGGGATACTCAGAAGCCGCTTTAGTGGAAAAAGAAGAGCTTTCAGGGATAAAATCTTGCTTCGAGGAACTTCATATTATCAATGTAGGAGCAATGCGGGGAGATGCCTTGTTTTTATTACGGATTTCAGAACCGAAGAAGCGGAGTTTTAACGAATTTCCAAGCAGTCGAGACTGGCTTAAATGGTAATATAAATAACATTTTTCGATGTGAATTTATGTTGATATCAATTTTTGATTGACTTTTCCTTTGTGTTCTCTTAAGTTTTGGAGACATGTTTATGAAACGTGTTCAAATTAGGTCGCGTTGTTATCTTGAATTTCATCGAGGACAGCTCTGCCTTGATGCGCTAGAAATGGTACGTGTTTTGCTTTTAAACATAAATTAATGGAGATTTGAATAAATTTTTTCGAAAGAAGATTGTGTTTTCCGTTTTTATGTCTTTGTTCATTCATTACATAGATTAAAAAGCGATTTTATGTAAACAAAACAAGACTTAGATTTTCTGTCTTCACTCGCGTGACTCGCGTCGCCTTATGCAAATAATAAGCTTCGTTATTGTTTGTTATTGTTTGTGTATTTTTGCAATTTTGATTTCCAAATCAGTTTCTCGGGCAATTGTTGACAAATAAAAACTGTATTTTATTCGGAAAGTAGTAGTACTAGTTATTCTAGACAGAAAAGTTGTTTTTGTGAACTTTTGTACGGTCTAAATGTACTGTGCAGACGGTCGGGTAATAAGCTTACTGTTTTTGAGAATTGCTAAAATTGAAAATAGCCCGGTCGTCAATCTTAATTCTTGTGCTTCCAACCTTTCACCTTAGTTAAGTTTCCCCTTAGTTAAGCTTGTTCAAAGTGCGACGCTCTTAGGCTTGGCCTATCTATATATATTATCTTTGGAACACTTGGGAGTTATAAAGTGGGGGGACTAATATATATAGATAGGCCAAGCCTAACAGCGTCGCACTTTGAACAAGCTTAACTAAGGTGAAACTTAACTAAGGTGAAAGGTTGGAAGCACACGAATTAAGATTGACGAACGGGATATTTTCAATTTTAGCAATTCTCAAAAACAGTATTACCCGACCGTCTGCACAGTACATTTAGATCGTACAAAAGTTCACAAAAACAACTTTTCTCTGTCTAGAATAACTAGTACGACTACTTTCCGAATAAAATACAGTTTTTGTTTGCCAAAAATTGCCCGAGAAACTGATTTGGAAATCAAAATTGCAAAAATACACAAACATATTTGCATAAGGCGACGCGAGTGAAGACAGAAAAGTATTGTTTTGTTTACATAAAATCGCTTTTTAATCTATGTAATGAATGAACAAAGACATAAAAACGGACAACACAATCTTCTTTCGAAAAATTTTATTCAAATCTCCATTAATTTATGTTTAAAAGCAGAACATGTACCATTTATAGCGCATCAAGGCAGAGCTGTCCTCGTTGAAATTCAAGATAACAACACGACTTAATTTGAACGTTTCATAAACATGTCTCCAAAACTAAGAGAACACACAGGAAAAGTCGATCAAAAATTGATATCAAAATAAATTCCCATCGGAAAATATGATTTATTTTACCTTTAAAGCACTGGACTGCTTGGAAATTCGTTAAAACTCCGCTTCTTCGGTTCTGAAATCCGTAATAAAAACAAGGCTTCTCCCCGCATTGCTCCTGCATTGATAATATGAAGTTCCTCGAAGCAAGATTTTATCCCTGAAAGCTCTTCTTTTTCCACTAAAGCGGCTTCTGAGTATCCCTTAATTAGTATCCCTGTCTTGAGTAGCAAACCGCGTAAAAATGCAGGGAAATAACGACTTTTAAAATTACTGCTCCGCCTAACACTGCGAAAGATCCAACTTTTTTTAAAACTTTAAAAAGTGTTTACCGAGCTGACGGCTTCGGTTCTGAAATCCGTAATAAAAACAAGGCATCTCCCCGCATTGCTCCTGCATTGATAATATGAAGTTCCTCGAAGCAAGATTTTATCCCTGGAAGCTCTTCTTTTTCCACTAAAGCGGCTTCTGAGTATCCCTTAATTAGTATCCCTGTCTTGAGTAGCAAACCGCGTAAAAATGCAGGGAAATAACGACTTTTAAAATTACTGCTCCGCCTAACACTGCGAAAGATCCAACTTTTTTTAAAACTTTAAAAAGCGTTTACCGAGCTGACGGCTGTGTAGCCGCGCGTGTGGCGTTATACGCGCATGTTTTGCGACGTCATACGCGCCCGCGAGCTAGCTAGTCCTGCGCGACGGCGGAGGGCGGGCACACGCGCGCCCGCGAAACATTCCGCCAGCCATGACCATGAAAAATGATGGCATAAGTTCTATGAGTATAAGGCTGCGCAGCCGGGCCTTCGGCCCGGCGAGTGCTCCGCTATAAAGGTTAAGCAATTCCAAAGAAGCCTGAAAAAAATGTTACGTGTCTACCAATACTTTTAGCACTGTTTAGACCACGAAAGAACACAACCAAATGGTCGTGGCATACAAGCTAAGGATCGGGCTGGGAAGTAAAACAAAAGAGTATTCAGTCACATGATAATCGAGTTAATTAATACTCTCAAATAAACTAGTCTATTAGTTTGGACTTAATTTTGACTCTTTTCAATCAAAATTGAATGCAAGATTGGGATCATACGGAATGATGATGTTACACCGCAAAATGTAATACTAACGTAAAATGTAATAACAATCAACGCAAAATGTAATATACTAATGCAAAATGTTAGTATTACATTTTGCGTTGATTGTTATTACATTTTGCGGCGTAACAGATGACACAATTCAGGGGCACCCAACGAACAATCTTTGGTAAAATGCATTATTTTACTTAAATAAATTAAAATAAATGATATAAAAGCATTTCCAGGTGTTCTTCTAAGTTGCTGGGAAAATATATCTGTTCCTTTTACCCAGCATAACACACAGGGAAATTCCCAGCCAGCAATTTAAAAAATGAATAATAATAAAGAAACAACAATAATAAGAAGCTACTAAAAGGGCCTTGGAGACATTAATGGCAAACTATCATGTAAAGCTTTTTCGTTTATTGTTTTGTAGACTACATGCACTGCCGTTTCGAACTTAAACCTGTTCGGGTGTCTCCAAGTACTGCTTAAATTTGTTACTACGAAGCTGAACCCTTTTAAGCCCCCATGATATGACCAACATCAAACTTCTCCTCACAAAATCCACACATAATACACCGATTGCAAATATGGCGGCGGATACACGAAAGCGAGGCTTTTCGGTGACAACCGTTGCTAGGGGCCGATACAAACTGCTCGTTACCTTGTTCGAATGCACTGTTTTGTCTTTTTTGAAGCCGTTATTTTCAAGATCTCACCTATTTGGGAAACGGATTTGGTTAGGTATCATTTTCCGATCACTCCCAAGGCGATATCAAGGTCAGTGAATTGAACACAATTTTGTTTAAGCTCATATTGTTATTCAAATATGTCGTGCATGGATGCCATGGCGAACGGCTGGTCGCCGATTACAAATTCCATAACTACAACGGTCTACAATCGCGATCGCTTGCAACCACTACATTTATATATTATGTACGTCGGAAAACTTAGGCCAATGATAATACTCATGTTTTTTATTTAGGCGATGCCTAGCTATGTTTATCTTACCTCGCGATGTCTTGGAAGGAACTTTCCTGCGACAATAAATATTTCCACGAACCCGTTGGCTTTATCAACTTTATCAAACCGATCCATCTATATTATATCAGCTTAGATACGTTCAAGCTTATAAACACAGTTGTTTAATTTCAATAACGGAGAAAGATTAATGTCAGAAGTTAACGCTATGTAGTGTCTTTCTGTCTACATTTCACTTAGAAATAAATCATGGATGAAACATCTAGGCCTGTAGAAAAGATGCATGTGGTGGAACTTAAGCAGTTTCTTCGCGAAAACAATGTTAACCTTAAGGGGTTAGCACTAAAGGCACAGTTAGTGGAGAAGTAAGTTTTCATTTAACTGTTTTAAAATAAGCTTTTTAAAAAACCTTGAGCTTAGCTGAATTCTATTTCAGTATTATACGTCTAATTACAGTTTGGTGTACTGAACATTTCATTTGTTTCCCATTTTTGTTATAGAGCAAAGGAAGTACTTCAAAGGAAGTCAGTCGCTACAACGGGCACAGCACAACTTAATCAAGTGCAAGCCACCCCATCTTTTTCAAAAAGCGATTCTGATCTCCTTAGAGAGAATAATCAAAAATTTCGTTTCTGCCCATCCGAAAATAACATGACAAAAAGTCTGGATGGCCTTCCCCCTTTTACGTTCAATTCCATCGTTAGATATGTGCGAACTCAGTCCGGCAAAAACATTCAGCAGACGCCCGACTATATGGTCATAAAGCCTTTTGATCGTGGGGTGAACTTTTTTTTAGAAGGATACCTTCACAACGTTTTTGCCAAGCAGCATGCTGAAAGCAATACTTTTTATTTCAGAGCCCTCTGCTATAGAAGTCTAAGAAAAAGTGAACCCCCCCACAAAATTAAACTGGCAATTTCCATAAAAAAACCAAACGACGTGTTAGGATCATCGTGCACCTGTGTCGCAGGAGCTCTGGGGTTTTGCAATCATGCCATAGGGTTTATGTATTTAATTTCCCACTATTATATGACAAAGGCAAAAGTGATCCCCGATGAACTAGCTTGTACCGCACTTCCACAGCAATGGCATAAACCAAGGGGGAAAAAGATTTCTTCTGAACCATTAATGGACATGGTTTTTAAGAAGCCCAGGCTGGAATTGGCTCTGAATACGGGAACTTGTAGCCAAAACTCACCTGGAATTTCTTGTTCGTTGTACCAGGCCATGAAACAACCTCCCAGTAGTTTAGAGATAACAAACTTTAAAAGTAACTTGCAACAGGTGAACACAAAGTTTGGACTTAGTTTGTACATGGATGAAGGAACAACAATGGTGCCTACCAAGACTGGCCCTGCCCCCTTGGGTGGTTATTTAAGCTATCAATTGGCACCCACTGAGGGTAACTTTAAAGTAACATGTAATATTGATATGTCTAAGGGGCCCACCGACAGTGCAGTGCCAATCATTTATCCACCCTTCCCAATATCAACAGTCTGTCCCCTTTTTGTCGTTACACAGTGCACACCAGAGTACCAATCACTTTTTGATTCCCTGCAATTAAGTGAAGCGGAAGCAGCGAAACTCGAAAAAGAAACTCATTTGCAGAGAAACAGTGATCAGTGGTGGACAGAAAGGAGATCAAGAGTAACGGCATCGCAGTTTGGAGATGTTATTAGTCGGAAAGCAATAAGTAATGCTTTTGTCAAAGGGCTGGTGGGACAAAAACCCCATGCTACCTCAAGGAACATGCCAGAGCCTTTAAAACATGGGATTGAACACGAGAGCGCAGCTCTTAAACAGTACTCCAATTACTTAAACCACAGTGGGCATCCTGTTAAAACCTTTCCCTCAGGATTTGTTGTAAACCCTGCCTACCCATTTCTTGGGTGCTCTCCAGATGGCAAGGTCATTGATAGCAGTGAAGAGAACCCATTTGGGATCATTGAAATTAAATGTCCATACAAACATCGGGCAGTGACCCCAGAAACAGCTTGTCATGGTGACAGTCAGTTTCACCTTGAACTTAAAGACGACTTTCCAACCCTTAAAAAAAGTCACAAATATTACTCCCAAGTTCAAGGGCAGATGGGCATCACAGGTGCAAAATGGTGTGACTTTGTGACATACACTTTTAAGGGAATGGTTATTGAACGCATATATTTTGATATTAATTTTTTTAATAGTATGTTACTAAAGTTGGAGCAGTTTTTTTTCAAGCATTATGCTAAATATTTAAAGAACACTGCTATGGAGCAACAAATACAAGCTCAACCAGCAGAAGCATATTCTTGTACTTCTGTTACACCTACAGTAGTCACAGTAATGACAACAAGCATCACTGAGTAGAGAGACAAATACAAATATAGTAGGTAGTTATTTTCCTGGACTTCTTTTTGTACTGTAGCATACAATACTAATAAGATACGTAACAATAATTAGAGTAATTTTTCCTGAATTAACACTTTAATGTCAGTATTTTATAATTAAAATGTTCTCGGCGCCTGTCACTAAGATATAATTGGATTTTGAAGATTTGTGAGCATAGCACATACTGTCCACATTTGATTAAGACTTCCAGCTAAAGACAGTGGAATGACTTGGTTAAAGATTTGGAAATTCTTAACTTTGTTTATAGCCCTTTCAACATGAATTCGCTCAGAGGCTATTTCTTGTGTTTCGATAACTTCTGATGGATTGTGCTGACTTCTGGATCCAACAAATGGGGGAATATTGAGTCCAACACCCACTGGCTCAAGAAGATCGGAAATAGTGAATCCTTTGTCAGCCATTATGACATCACCAGCAGAAAACGGCAGTTTTAAAAGTCCAGACCTAATTGTTATTTCCCTGTCGGAAATACTTCCCGCATACAATTGTGAAATAAAAGTAATGTGACCACTGGGGGCAATACCAATTAGTCCCTTGAAAGTTGTGTGACTCTTGTAGCTGGAAAATGTTTCGCTGTGGAGAACCAAAGAGGAGGGAGTTTGACACTTTATTTCTGTGCCATCGATGATGACTCTTGTGGAGGGATATTTATCTTTGAATGACTGAGGCATAGCCTTGTCTATTGCAGATCGACTGGGCCAAATGCTAAGGTAACCAAATTTAAGATACATAAAATTAATCCAGGAAGTGCAAATTCTGTTTACAGTTGATACATGAACTCCAAATCTATGAGATAAGTCACGTTCAAATAAGCCAAGCCTCATTCTTATTAGAACCATGAAAAATTCGTTTAGTGTACTAAGCTTTCGTCGTCTTCCAGGTTTATTTCCCACAGTATCCCGACTGTTTGTGGGAGTTAAGCAGTCATCAGTGTTGCTTGTGACATACACAATGTTCTCACCATTTTCACCTGGACTCAAGAAATTATAGCAAACCAGTAGGGTCTGATAATCGGGGAATCCCGTGTAAAAGTTTATGTCTGAGTCCGAGTCTTTGAATTGAACTATTCCGAAAGCGCTACTAGCAAGATCATCGATCGTCTTTAAAAGGTCTTTATTTTCAAGTCGGAGAGTGTTTGCTTCCTCTTCAAGCCTAGCAATGCGAGCTTTTAACTCTTCTTGGTTTTGCAACTCTCGTGGCATATCAGCCGTGCTCGTTTCCATGTTTTCAGTGGCGGGGGAATTTTGTTGTTTTGTGGGAGAGCCCCATAGTCTCTTTCGAGGTGACTTTCGCTTGGGAGATGCAGAAGACCACGCAAACTTCGACGGAATAGCTTCATCTTTAACCGACCGGCGACCAGTTAAAGAGGTAATAAAATCTGATTCCTTAAAGTGCAATGAACATATTCTGGTCCGCTTATTAATTTGGAAGTCCGGCGAGACATCTCTTCGTATTTTGATAAGCCATGCCTGAAAAGTGGTCGTATATCAACTATCTTCTAAACAATATTTGTTGTAAATTACAAAAACTCAAAATAGCAACACAAACCTTTAGCATTGATGGATCCTTTGGAAGTTTATGGAAAGTGACCTTTCTCCCATCCACGTCTACACGATAACCTGTCTTGCAGCACATCGGCACACAACAAGTTTCAGGCATATTTTATAAGCTACACAACCTTGCTCACCTAAATACGACAAACGCTCCGAATTAAGGCAATTTTAACTAAACGGTCTCCAAACAATTTTTTTAACATTTACCTTAGTCTAGCAAACTGAAATATACCAACTTATCAGTGATCCGTTTGATAAAGCTGATAAAGCCAACGGGTTCGTGGAAATATTTATTGTCGCACGAAAGGTTCCTTCCAAGACATCGCGAGGTAAGATAAACATAGCTAGGTATCGCCTAAATAAAAAACATGAGTATTATCATTGTCCTAAGTTTTCCGACGTGCATAATATATAAATGTAGTGGTTGCAAGCGATCGCGATTGTAGACCGTTGTAGTTATGGAATTTGTAATCGCGACCAGCCGTTCGCCATGGCATCCATGCACGACATATTTGAATAACAATATGAGCTTAAACAAAACTGTGTTCAATTCACTGACCTTGATATCGCCTTGGGAGTGATCGGAAAATGATACCTAACCAAATCCGTTTCCCAAATAGGTGAGATCTTGAAAATAACGGCTTCAAAAAAGACAAAACAGTGCATTCGAACAAGGTAACGAGCAGTTTGTATCGGCCCCTAGCAACGGTTGTCACCGAAAAGCCTCGCTTTCGTGTATCCGCCGCCATATTTGCAATCGGTGTATCAGTCTCTTCGATCTGCTCAAGTTAGCCAGTACAGTTTGTTCTTGTGACTCCTTTCTCAAGTCAGTCAGCGCAAAAATGGTAATTAAAAAAATTCAAAAAAAAAGAAATATATATATATATATATATATATATATATATATACATATACATATATATATATAGACAGAATGTTTTGCCAGCCAGCAAGAATTCCGCTGGGGAACAGATAAAGCGAGGAACAGATTCGTTGGGTGCCCCTGACAATTTCCGAATCATATGAGATAATCACGTCCCTTGATCTTCCGCATCTTAGACAGCTTTGGACGTACTATTAGCCCTCCAAGTTTCATAGTCAAATCTTAATTATTACGGCTTGAAGTTACGGAGAGGTAAGGGTGGGGAGGGAGTGTCCAGTCCGAAGAGGGTTAAAGAAATTGTCTCGAGCCTGCGCGAACCTCTCTCCGCATCAAAAGTTTACATTAATGGCCAACTTTTATCTATGAATAATTAACCCATCGTTCGTTGAAACGCTTAAGAACAATTCATGCTTCGTTCAATGCTGTCATATGGGTATTACAGAGGTCCTAGAAGACGAAATAAATCCCGATCTGGATAAGGTTAATGGATATTATTGCAATACTTAATATTTATTCACGTTTTAATGGTTTTGTCTCAGGTATCGTTCAGTGCTGTTATTTGGGCATTGGCTTTGGAGCAGGGTCCATATTTAGTGGCTTTGCTGTAGAGAGCATTGGAGGGTCCTGGACTTTCTTGGTGTTTGGGGGAGTAACAGTAATAATGCTCATTTTTTTCTGTTGTAACTCAACTCATGTCACTGTGTCTGGAGAAGGTGAAGGAAGCCCAGAAAGCCGAAAGCCGAAAAATCGAAAGTGATTTAAGAAATTTGTAACTATATGTATCATATTTGCAGATAAAATTCAAGTAGCTGTAAAAATAAATAAATAAATAAATAACTAAAAAGGAATTTCAGTGGAATCCACGAGGTGGCTCCGACTTCCACTGTTTCCGGATCAAATTGGCATTTGGAAATGTTGGTTTTTATGGAGGGTGCAAAACCGGAGAAAAATAACTTGGAGCAAGGAGAGAACCAACAACAAACTCAACCTACTTGTGACGCCAAGTCCGCGAATCGAACCCAGGCCACATTGGTGGAAGGCGAGAGCTCTCACCCCTGCTCCCCATGTGACAAAATAATCTTCATGGGATACTACAGGATATTACGGGATTGATTCCCGAGTGGGCTTTTACGGAGAAACATAAAAGTGTTTAAAATCAATGGATGACACTCGAAAAGACAAAGATGATCTTCCGTTGATCTCAGAGGAAAACTGGCTTCAACATTTCCACTCACTTCATTCAAATGAACCTTTAAATTCTGCACAACAGACAATAATCAATGAACTACAACAACTTGAGAGTCGGAAAAATCAGTTATGCTCTTTGGATTACTTAATCACCGAAAATGAAATACTTACAGCTGCGAAAAAATTAAAAAATAATAAATCGCCTTTTTCAGACAAAATAAAAAATGAAATGATTAAAGCTAGCCTTCACGACATGATGCCGATATATCAAAAACTTTTTAATACAATTCTCAATCTAGGAACAATGCCTCAAACTTGGTGTAGCGGCCTTATTACACCAATATATAAATCAGGAGGAAAAAGTGATCCATCAAATTATCGAGGAATTTGTGTTTCAAGCTGTTTGGGAAAATTGTTCTGTTCTATCCTTAATCAAAAACTCCTTGAGCATGTTTACTCTCATAACATACTCCACAATTCTCAGATTGGATTCTTGCCCAAAAATCGTACAGCAGACCATGTCCTCACTCTGAGAACTTTAGTAGATAAATATGTGCATCAACACAATGAAAAAATATACGCTTGTTTTGTAGATTTCAGGAAAGCTTTTGACTCAGTCTGGCATGACGGACTATTGTACAAGCTATTGCAAATTAATGTGGGAGGCCGCTTTTACAATGTAATAAATAATTTGTACTCAAACTCTACATGTTCCGTAAAAATTGGAAAAAGCCAAACACAACCCTTTCAATACGCAAGAGGTGTACGCCAAGGTTGTATTTTAAGCCCATTGCTATTTAACCTCTATGTTAACAACATACCACATTCGTTCGAAAATATTTTATCGGATCCTTTTGTTCTACCGAATGGCACAAAATTAAACTCACTTTTATATGCGGATGATTTAGTCATACTTTCAAGATCCAAAACAGGACTGCAAACTTGTCTTGATAAGTTATCTTCCTATTGCAACTCGTGGATGTTAAGTATCAATCTAAAAAAGACCAAAGTTATGATCTTTCAGAAACGTGCTAAGAAATGTACTGAGTCTAGTTTTCACATAGGCAATAAAATGATTGAAATCGTCCAAAACTACACTTATCTAGGGTCTGTAATCTCTTCAACGGGTAACTTTTCAATGGCACTTGACCGGCTAAAAGAGAAGGCCCTTCACGCTCTTTTCAGTCTAAGAAAACATACAAATTTCAGTAAATTGTCCCCATCCCTGGCAAGTAAAATCTTTGACACGATGATCTCCCCAATTTTAACATATAATAGCGAAGTTTGGGGTGTGTACACAAAACCGGATTTTAAGTCTTGGGACAGCTCGCAGATTGAAAAAATCCATTTACAATTCTGCAAACGTTATCTAGAAGTAAGCAATAAAGCATCAAATGTGGCATGTAGAGCTGAACTAGGAAGGTTTCCTCTTATAGCTATTAATCAGAAAATAATTAATTATACCTTATATCTTCAAAGTAAGGACAATAACTCTATTGTTAAACAGATCTTTTTAATGTCCGCAGATCTTCACTCTTCTGGTAAAAATAGCTTCTACTCTAATCTTATAAGGATATCCGAATTCTATAATTTGCCTGATTTTGACCCTATTTTCTTAACTGAAACTAAAATCGAACATTATGTAAACTTAATGCAACAAAAATATATCCTATATTGGCGACATATCATTCAACACTCTAAGAAACTCGAATTTTATAATATCTTTAAGAACGAATATACGCCTTCTCATTACTTAGACCTTACAAGGAAATCAAATGACAGAAAACAATTAGTAAAATTTCGTATAAGTAATCATAAATTAATGATTGAAATTGGTAGATATGAAAAAATCACGACAGATGATAGATTGTGCCCTACTTGTGGATCTAATGAAATTGAAGATGAAATTCACTTCCTTTTCCACTGTCCTAAATACTCAACTATTAGGGACGGATTTTACAGGAAAATAGGGTATCACCTACCAAATATAAAACAATTATCTCCTTCAGAAGTTACCAATGAATTAATGAACTCTCGTAATTATTTTGTAAATATTCATTTGGTGAAATTCATTATTTCATGCTTAGATCTCCGCAATAATCAAATTGTCAAATCAGACTGATTGTACTTTCCCTTTCTTTATTATATTATTGTAATTTCATTTTGTTATGTTGTAAAGCTTTGCAATACTGTAAGGATTTATAGTCATGCAAATAAAGCTACTTGTTGTATAATTCCCGAGTGATTCCCGAGTAATTGATTCCCGAGTGTTTGGAGTGCTTTTACGGAGGAACATAAAACTATATCTGAAACTGATTAAGACTACATTACATTCTCTACATTCAGTAGCCGACACTTGAAACCACGACCGCTAACTGAAATATCATGGCAAGTTATATAAAAAACACAAAACTTGGCGGAACAAATATCCAACAGCAATAAGCAGCAAACACAATATCAAACGGTCCTATCCATCCACGAACGCCTTCCATTGTCTAAAAAACCTGTACGCTGTTATTTTTCCTTATGCTTCTCAAATCAACACACGGAGAGATTTTTACGCCATCTTGAAATCAAGAGCGAGATCACGAGGTCGCATCAGACCAGTCAAACTAAAGTACGCGTGCATAAATTTGCATGCACTAATGTAACATAAAAAAAGAAAACTCAGAGCCGAATCTATAACTTGCCGGCTTACGCCACGAATGAAAAGCTCATACATTCTCTGTGTACACAGGCTGCACTTCTTTAAATGATTATGGTCAACTATGAGTATACCTATTTTATTCAACAAGTACCCGGGGTATTTATTTCAAATTTCGTAGTTTTGGCCTTTCCACGTCAATAAAATGGTTTGAATTTTGAATAATTTTATTGTCCTTGGTAGTAAAAATGGAGTATATTCAATGACTTCTCTTACCTCGTACACAGTTTCTATTTCATAGCATTGAAGGAATGCTTACAATAAGAGCTCTATTAACTTCCCCCTGATTTTGTTATATCCCCCCGCCCAGCCCTCACAGCCCCTTAGTTTTCGAAATCAGAACGAGTTGATGCCATTTAAGGCAATATAAATATACTTAAGCGAGTTTATGGAGATATTTGAATAAGTCTTTGAATGACCCGAAGTACCGTTATACTCGGGGTAAAGCTTGTAGATTATTGTGAGCTGCAAATTAATCTGTGATACATGATTTGCTCCATCATAAATTAAACTTATTTTAGATGTCACATTAACCATCATCGGCTGGGCTCACTCACATTTTGGAAGCAAAACGGAAAGCATTCTTCCAGTTTTAATAAGAATTTCAACAGTCTTCACAAAACAATTGCGGACAAACAGTTTAATGATATTATGACTGCCTTATAAATTAATGCGGGAATTGACATGATGATTGACTGAAATTAAAAGTCAGCCTTGCAAAACTAAAAACAAAAAGGCCATTTATACATGTAAAACTCAATGGGACGTATCGCCTTCTCAAGTGTGTTTAAATTGCAAACGAAGTTTCACTGAGCTGAAATTTAAGAGACCGCAAGGTTGGTACATTTTTATTTTTCTAATGACCACATCAACAAGCCCAGAGGGAAAAAAAACCTTTTATATATGTAGTTTATTACCACTGGAGTTTTAAAGGGTATAGGCAAAGGTGCTTTATTATCTGTGTGAACTTCCATGATTAAGTGAATTGCTTAATTCCAAATTGAGTGTATTGCTTATTTGCAAACAATTATTTGCCAAGCAAGGTGCAATTTCTACATCCAAACGATAATCTAGTATTTAACTTTGAATACGAATCATTCCTGTTTCTTACAAAGCATGGAACGCTTGTGTCAGTGGTTTGTTCGCTAACTTAATTTCATCACTGCCGTTGTAATGTACAATGTACTATATTTCGTGAGTGTGAGTTTTATATTTTCCGTCAGATCAGGAGTGTGTGAGCAGTTCGGTCCTGATTAGTTAACGAATGAACTCTACGTAATTTGTAATCACCTTCGCTGTAAATGTTCATCTGAGCACCCGTGCTGACCATCATTGCCGGATTTATAGTTAGCTATTGCTAGGCAATTACGTTGATTACATGTAAAGCAACATTACACTATTACGATGGGGATGTGACGGAGCGAAGCGCAAGACTGCTATAAGATCTATAAAACGAAAAGCTGGAACTGCATAAGATCGGCCCGGCTAAGAATTCAACATTTTGATAAAAATATCAATAAAAATACGATAAAATTACAATAAAAGTTTATTTTCGGCTTTCGTGATCTCAGGCATGTTAAGTGATGCATGGCTTAAGCCTACTTTGTATAAAATCTGAAAAGAATATTAAATAACTTTGGAGAAATTTACCGAAAAGGCTTTAAAAACATCATCATACTTCATCTCAGCGTCTCCTTTTCAAGTTTCTTTTTGCGCGAGGAAACAACATGACAGGTACCGAAGTCGAATGCTGAGAAAAGGTTTAAAATTTAATTGCCTTTATTTTGCAAATACCGAAAGACAAACACCACCGCAGAAAAGTACTGTGAATGTGGTGTGATCGATAATCCAGTCCAGTTGACTGCACTTCATGGAAGGATGAATAAATCACTGTGATTTCAACTGTAGCTCTAAAGGCTGATCATTTTATTCGCTTGAGCTTGCAGTGGTGACATCTACAAAAAGGTAAGTCTATTCTTGCTTCGAATTTGCACCCGGTGCCTAACCTGGGTGGAATTCGTTCACGTTTGACTGGAGTTCAACCCCTCGGCCACGCTTGTGAGTAGCCAATGGATCATTCTGCCTCCTGCATTTCATTATTTGGAGTATTTATTTCTGATGTTTGAATGTTCTGCCCCACCGCACTAGCAGACAGTTACCGAGCCGGGTTAAATAAAGGACCTTTAATTTATTTCTTTATTTTATTTCATTTTACGCTGATTTTACCCCATTTTACTCGTTATTCAGTTTGCGAGGAAATCTTGTTGAGACGATCGCGCGCCAACAAATATTTGTCAGCGAGTCAGATCGTGGAGAACAATGGCTCCAGTTGAATTCTCTGCTTAAAATTTACATGATATCGGCGGAAAAGCTATTGAAGAATCACTATATTTCTTTTCGGTATTTTCAACCGATCTTATGAATGTCTTCATTTTTCCGCGAAATGCTCTAGAAAATAGCTTTCAGTTTAACAAGGCGCTAATCCCACGTTGAACTCAACCAGCATTTTTCAAGAGTTCCTAGATTCTGACTTTTAATTTGTGCCTTTAGGTGTTTTCGGATATCGAGTGGTAAACGCATAGTATTTAATGGTGAAGTATGTAACATAACATGGTATTTCTGGCAATGCAGCATCGCGGAACAGGCAGAAATAGCTATTTTCCTGAGATATGTATAGTTGTTCGTTACGAATTTGAATCATTCTAGGTCAGCACTTGCTCGATCACCAAAATGTTTATAATAAAAATTTTGAGATATTTATCTGTAGTAATTATTAGTTTCCGTGTACCTCTGCCCCCAGAATTGGCGGCACTGCAGCTGATTTCAGCATGTCTGGAAAATGTTCCCTTTTTTCCACAAAGTGGGTTTTGGGTTTTCGTATCTTGCGGTGTCGTACTTAGGTACTTTTATGAACAATATTGATCTTTTTGATAACGTCGTATTAAAATTATCAAGTGTACGCTGATGGCAGTCGTGCAATAAACTGGCTATGAGGTCCTTGCTGACCTACACTGAGGCCCCTGTATCAAAACAGTTAATGTGTGTCTTTCTGGGTCAGATACCACGCAGCTCTTAACAACCTCTAATTTTATTGGACCTGGGTATCATGCAGCTCATTAAGTTTTCAGGGCTAGAGTCCATTGTTGTGTTGTTTCTTCTATTCTGGGTAGTGTAGGCAACTATGGAGATTGTTTCGCTATAATACTTGTATAAGCAACTCGATAAAATAATATCAAGACTTTAAGTGCATGTTGTAATGGGAATCTATCTTAGGATACAATATAAAGGACTGTTGAAACGTCCCCCAAACTATTGTTCTATTGTTTTCTCAGTGCGTAGAAGTTTACTTTCAGGTAATGAACTCACATTACGTTAACAGCTCCAATCAAGTCTCGCTTTAATAGCTAAATATAAAGGAAACCCGCTTGCCTGTCGAAATGAAAAAGAAAATAATCGGAGGAATTTCATCTGGTTTGTTTCTGTTAGCCGAACTAACTAAGATAAGAAATCGAGCTATGAATGCTATTTTCGAAATAATACAGAAGTTGATAGCGGTAGAATGTTATCAGAGTGATTGTGTTCAGTTCAGGATCGTTCAGTATTTGTCAAAAATTGAAGTTTTCCAGCTTCTGTGCTAAAAACTGATTATGGTCGAACTTCTCTTCGAAAAGGCACTTGAATCGATATCTTCCTCTTGGTGTTCTATAATCTGTATAATCACTTCATGTTTTGAGCCCGAGAAACATCACAATCCCCATGACTATATAGCTTTCAATTAATAGCTCCATTAACAACTGGTGTACAGTTTACAAAAACGGCGACTAGTGTATAGTCCTTCAAAACTGTGATCGAACAAAAGGAGAACTTCTTTTAAGTTTAAAGTTTTAATTTGAACTGATTAAAATCAGTTCAAATTAAAACTTTTAACTTTCGGTCAAATGGTTCGTTACTCAGCACAGTATCTTATCTTCGTTACGGCACAGTATCTTATACCCAAAGTTGTACTCCTTCTTTTAAGCCAGCCTTCCTCGGCGATTAACAAAGAAAATTTGAATCGTTTCTCAAACGATGCGTGACATAAATATGAAAACTGAGGTTGACCTTTGTATCGTGCAAGAAATATATTTTTTTATCAAACTCGTATTTCCAAACGCGTATGGTTGACCATTCAAATCCTTCCGATATGAAAACTTTCTTTGCATTATACAAGTTAAAACAAGCAGTGACGACTGCTATTAAAAACACAGGTAGTATATTGAGAAGAATCGACGCTTAAATTTGAGATAAGTCTATAAGCAGAACTTTCTAGAACTTGTAGAATCATATCTAACTTCCTAGGATCATATTTCTTATCTTCAAACGTCCAAACCTTAACTTATGCCGCTCCGCGCATGAGTAATAAAGAACTTTATAGAACTTTCGCTCGATACTAGAATCATATCATCACAAGCCAGAGAATCGATTCTATTATTCGACATATATAGCATTCTAGAGTGCAAATACGCATCAAAACGAGTGCAAAATATGACACTTTATTATTCGACTGTGACGTCATTTTACCTTATAAGGAAAAGAAAACACGCAAACTATCTGAGCGTATTACACAGTAGATTGCCATATTACACTCTTTTGATCGCGCGCTAGGAAAAACAGTTTCAAAAACTTTGTTCTATGAGAAGATTAATGTCGTAATATAAACAATTTATTTAGCGAAAAGTTGTGTAATACGGCTGGCATTTTTACTCGTCAGTTTTTATTCAGTTCTCCTCGTCAGTTTTTATTCAGTTCTCGCCTAAAGGCTTGAAAAAATAAAAACTGACTCGTAAAATTACTCAGCCGTATTACACAACTTTACGCTGAATAATATTTATTGCACGCATTAGGGGTCCATCAGTCGCCTTGGATATTCACCAGTTGGAGTTAGGGCCTGTTTACATGGAGGGAGGGTGACCCGGGTACCAGGGTCACCCTCCCAGCCGGGCTAACACATAGCCCGCCTTTACATGGGCGGGCTATTAGGGCGGGATATCATATAGGTGAGCTATCTTTTTTTTTGCGGGCTCTTAAATTGTTTTGGCGGGCTCATGTTTTGGCGGACTTTTTTTATTGCAACGGCACGCTTTATTAAGCACAACATATTAACAAACATGGCAGCAGGAAGAAAGGCTATAGCGGCGAGTTTGCCGTTTTACTGCTTGTTTTCAAGGGTAATTTCAAGTCAAAAGAAATAGCCCGCCTAGGAGGGTGACCCTGGGGTGACCGTTTACATGCAGAAAAGATAGCCCGCCTAGGAGGGTTACCCTGGCAAGCAGACAGGGTGACCCGGGTAGGCGGGTGACCCTGTCTATCATGTAAACACTTCAGTGTGCTTTGTAAAGAAATGTATGAAAAGTTGGCCCTCCCAGGGTAGCCCAGCTAGGAGGGTGACCCTGCTACCCGGGTCACCCTCCCTCCATGTAAACAGGCCCTTCATTACAATCTCTTCATTCAGTAGCCGACACTTGAAATCACGACCGCTAACTGAAATATTATGGAAAGTTATACAAAACACAAAACTTAGCGGGACAAATATCCAACTGCAATAAGCGGCGAACACAATATCAAACGGTCCTATCCATCCACGAACGCCTTCCATTGTCTCGAAAACTTGCACGCTGTTATTTTTCCTTCTGCTTTTCAAATCAACACACGGATAGATTTTTCCGCCATCTTGAAATCAAGAGCGAGATCACGAGGTCGCATCAGACCAGTCAAACTAAAGTATGCGTGCATAAATTTGCATGCACTAATGTAACACAAAAAAGAAAACTCAGAGCCGAATCTATAACTTGTCGGCTTACGCCCCGAATGAAAAGTTCATACATACTCTTTATACAGAGGCAGCACTTCTTTAAATGATTATGGTCAACCATGAGTATACCTATTTTCTTGAACAATAACCCGGGGTATTTATTTCAAATTTCGTAGTTTTGGCCTTTCCACATCAATAAAATGGTTTGAATTTTGCATAATTTTATTTTCCTTGGTAGTAAACGTGAAGTATATTCAATGACTTCTCTTACTTCATGCACAGTTTCATAACACTGAAGGAATGCTCCCCCTGATTTTGTTAAATCCCCCCCCCCCCCCCCCCCCCCCCGCAGCCCTCACATCCCCTTAGTTTTCGAAATCCAAACGAGTTTTAAAATGCCATTAAGGCAATGTAAATATACCTTAGCGAGTTTATGGAGGTATTTGAATTAGTCTTTGAATGACCCGAAGTTTCGTTATACTCGGGGTAACGCTAGATTATTGTGAATTGCAAATTAATCTGTGAAACATGATTTCCTTCATCATAAATTAAATTTATTTTAGATATCACATTGCCATCCTCGGCTGGGCTCACTCACATTTTGGCAGCAAAACGGAAAACATTCATCCTTCCAGTTTTAATAAGAATTTCAACAGCCTTCACAAAACAATTGCGGAAAAACAGTTAAATGATATTATGACTGCCTTATAAGTGCGGGAAATTTACATGATGATCTACTGAAATTAAAAGTGTTTAAAGGCGAACCTGCGGTATAAAAGGGCAAAGCCCCACGCCGAATCTAATGCAAATGAGCAAGAACAATAGATTTTGCTCATTTGCATGAGTTTGACATTCCAGCCGCCCTTTATATCGCGGGTTTGGCTTTAACTAAAAACAAAATGCTATTAAAACTCAATGAGACGTATCGCCTTCTCAAGTGTGTTTGAATTGCAAACGCTGTTTCACTGAGTCGAAATTTAAGACTGAGATCGCAAGGTTAGTACATGTTTATTTTTCTAATGACCACATCAACAAAGCCCAGAAGGAAAAAAAGAAACCCTTTTATAAAGTAGTTTATTACCACTGGAGTTTTAAAGAGTATAGGCATAATTATCTGTGTGAACTTCCATAATTGAGTGAATTGCTTAATGCCAAATTGAGTGTATTGCTTATTTGCAAACAGTTTTTTGCCAAGCAAGGTGCATTCTACATCCAAACGGTAATCTTTTTAACTTTACTTACAAATCATTCCTGTTTCTTACAAAGCATGGAACGCTTGTGTCAGTAGTTTGTTCACTAACTTAATTTAATCACTGCCTTTGTAATGTACTAGATTTCGTGAGTGCGAGTTTTATATTTTCCGTATGACTGTGTGAGCAGTTCGGTCGTTGAAGATTAGTTAAGGAATGAACTCTATGTAATTTGTAATCACCTTCGCTGTAAATGCTTCATCTGAGCCGGCCGTGCTGACCATCATTGCCGGATATATAGCTAGCTATAGCTAGGGAATTACATTAATTAAAGATTAAAGATTACATGTAAAGCAAAAGCAAATTACACTGTTACGATGGGGATGTGACTGGAGCATTGTGAATTCAGTTGAAGCTCAAGTATAGACCTCGCTGTCGGAGCGAAGCGCAAGACGGCTATAAGATCTATAAAACGAAAAGCTGGAACTGCATAAGATCGGCCCGGCTAAGAATTCAACATTTTGGTAAAAATATCAATAAAAATACGATAAAATTACAATTAAAGTTTATTTTCGGCTTTCGTGAACTCAGGCATGTTAATAAGTGTTGCATGGCTTGAGCCTACTTTGTATAAAATCTGAAAAGAATATTAAATAACTTTGGAGAAATTTACCGAAAAGCATATTAAAAACATCATCATGCTACATCTCAGCGTCTCCTTTTCAAGTTGCATTTTGCGCGAGGAAACAACATGACAGGTACCGAAGTCGAATGCTGAGAAAAGGTTTCAAATTTAATTATCCTTTATTTTGCAAATACCGAAAGACAAACACCGCGCAGGAAAGTACTCTGAATATGGCGTGATCGATAATGCAGTTGACTGCACTCCATGGAAGGATGAATAAATCTATAATATGTAATTTTCAATTGAAGCTGTAAGGGACGGACCGTTATTTTTCTGGAGGAGGGGGATGAGAAATATTGAAAACAATTGTTTGCAGGGTCTGAAAAGACAAAATAAATTGTTTGCAGAGAAGTCAGATAAACTATTAAAAAATGTTAGTTCCAAAACTGAAATATTGCTTAGTGATGCGAAAGCAAATACAGCTGAAAATAGCTCCAAGATGTCTCTTTCCATTTGGCTGCACAAGACAACTCCATCACCTTGCCTTCGCAAAAAGCAGCCAAAGAGCTCTTCGTTGTGCCAGGGCTTAAGGTCAGAATCTCAACGGGTTTTCATTCAAGGATGCCGCTTGCCTTGCAATTTAACGTTGACATTCTGTTGAGAAATGGGCGAGTTTCAGAAGTCTGTCATCTTCCTGACGATATCACCATCAAAGCTAATGGGTCACTAACTGTTTACAAGTTATTTGGAGTAACCTATGGCGATGGGAATCATTTCAAATCAGCAATCGGCCTGTCTTTACCGCTGGTACCACAGGCCGGGTGGTACGAGTATGATGGCCTGTGGGAACAACGTCAACAAGGATCAGGACTTCGGTACTGTGGAATCGCGAAAAAGCCTGCTACTCCCTTTGCATATTTCCTGTCGTATGCCCTTTATTTGCGCCAGTTGCTGCATAGGAATTAAAACGGTGAGTGATGGATAAAGGAACAACAAACTATAAATTACAAGGAGCGTATGTGGCCAAAATAATTGGCTATGGCACTATCGATTTTTTTTTTCGAAAAATAGCTTGTTAACTCAGATATTTTTTGCACCAGAGAAGATAGCACTGTAAAAAAAAAAGAAAAAAAAAGTTTGCAGAAAGGTGCTCTTGGAAAAAAAATGATTGCAGAGGCGCAATAATTAAAAAAAAAATGTTTGCAGAGGAAAATTTCTCAACTCCCCCCCCCCCCCCCCCCCCCCCCCCCCCCGCCCTCCCCTCCAGAAAAATAATCGTCCGTCCCTAAAGGCTGATCATTTTATTCGCTTGAGCTTGCAGTGGTGACATCTACAAAAAAATAGGTCTATTCTTGCTTCGAATTTGCACCCGGTGCCTAACCTGGGTGGAATTCGTTTACGTTTGACTGGAGTTCAACCCCTCGGCCACGCTTGTGAGTAGCCAACGGATCTGCCTCCTGCATTTCATGATTTGAACTATTTGTTTCTGATGTTTGAATGTTCTGCCCCACCGCACTAGCAGACAGTTACCGAGCCGGGTTAAATAAAGGACCTTTAATTTATTTCTTTATTTTATTTCATTTTACGCTGATTTTAACCCATTTTACTCGTTATTCAGTTTGCGAGGAAATCTTCTTGAGACGATTGCGCGCCAACAAATATTTGTCAGCGAGTCAGATCGCGGAGAACAATGGCTCCAGTTGAATTCTCTGCTTTAAATTTACATGATATCGGCGGAAAAGCTACTGAAGCATCACTATATTTCTTTTCGGTAATTTTAACCGATCTTATGAATTATGAATGTCTTTATTTTTCCGCGAAATGCTCTAGAAATAGCTCTCAGTTTAGCGAGGCACTAGTCCCACGTTGAACTTAACCAGCATTTTTCAAGAAGTTCCTAGATTCTGCATTGTAATTTATGCCTTTAGGTGTTTTCGAATGATAAACGCATAGTAATTAGTTGTGAAGTATGCAACAGAACATGGTATTTCTGACAATGTAGCGTCGCGGAACAGGCAGAAATAGCTATTGCTCATTGTAAGGGGAGTTATGGGTATGTTTCTGAGAGATGTATATGTATTTGAATTATTCTAGGTCAGTACTTGCTCGAACACCAAAATTTTTATTATATAAATTTTGAGATATTTATCTGTAGTAATTATTAGTTTCCGTGTACCTCTGCCCCCAGGATTGGCGGCACTGCAGCTGATTTCAGCTTGTGGGAGAAAACGTTTTCTTTTTTCCACAAAGTGGTTTTGGGTTTTCGTATCTTGCGGTGTCATACTTAGGTACTTTTATGAATATCGCTCTTTTGTGATAACGAGTATTGAAATCAAGTGTACGCTGATAGGTTGATGGCAGTCCCGGGGGGGGGGGGGGGGGGGGGGGGGTACTCCCATATATGAGCTATATAGGTATGTGCCGCTGTGAAAGGTATGGTTTTCCGGCGGTTTAGTCTGGCATAGGGTATAGTAATCAGAGATTTTTGGTCTAGAAAAGGGTATCATTTTCCGCGAAACTGATCAGTTGCGTGAATAATTTAGTCTAGACAAGGTTTACTGGCAAATGGCATTTAAAAATCGGTACGGCGGGCAGTACGGCATTTTTACTGAACCCTGTTAACTAAAAACTATGATAGTGAACGAGTTTCTGGAAAATAGCGAGTCTGGAATAGGTTTAGGATAGGGTAGGGTTTTTCGGTGTTTAGTCTAGAATAGGGTTGCAAAATGCAGCTAAAGTGGTCTAGTATAGGTTAAGGGTCTTAGAGTCCCAGTGGCACACCCCCACCCAAAAAATCAAAAAATGCAGGGTACCCCCCCCCCCCCCCCCCCCCCCCCTCCCCCACCCGGGATGGCAGTCTTGCAATAAACTGGATATGACACAGGACGAAATAACGACTTTAAGTGCAAGTAAAGGTTCATTAAAGAAAACTTAAAGAACAATTTCGACTATCTTTAAGTGCAACGTAAATTACTTAAATAAGCCTTTACTTGACAACACTTAAAGCTCGTAATGAACAATTTAAGTTGCCTTTAAGGGTCTTTAAGTTGTTGAAAAGTTGAATTAAAGATAACGTAAAGGTTCTTAAACACATTAAAGATACTTACTTACTTTAATACATTTAAGAGTATTTACGTCTCAACTTAAAGATTTTCGATACCTTTAAGTAAAATTTAATTTTCTCTTAAAGATTAGTAAATTCATTATTTCGTCCTGTGTGAGGTCCTTGCTGACCTACAGGCCCCTGTATCAACACTGTTGTGTGTGTCTTTCTGGGTAGTGTTGGCAAAATATGGAGATTGTTTTGCTATAATACTTGTATAAGCAACTCGGTAAAATAATATCAAGACTTAGTGCATGTTGTAATGGCCGGGGTTCTATCTTAGGATAGACTATAAAGGAGTGTTGAAAAGTCCCCCAAACTACTCGCACACGGATTTTTCTATTTTATTTTAATTTACATAATCAAAAATTTTGAAATCTCTCGTCAGCATTTAATTCATTTGCCAAAAAAATTTGATATGTACTTCGAACATTTTTAGCGTTAACTATAAATACAAAGGCATTACTGTGATAACAACAACAACAACACAACAGATGATAACAACAACAAATACCACGGAGCTTAAAGATCTTAATAACCTCTAATTTCATTGAACCTGGGTATCACGCAGCTGTATTGTTTTCAGGGCTAGGGTCCATTGTTGTGTTGTTTGTTCTATTGTTTTCTCGGTGCGCAGAAGTTTACTTTCAGGTAATGTTAACAGCTGCAATCAAGTCTCGCTCTAATAGCTAAATATAAAGAAACCCGCTTGCGGTCGAAATGAAAAGGAGAATAATGAGAGGAATTTCATCTGGTTTGTTACTGTTAGCTAACTAACTAAGATAAGAAATCGAGCTATGAATGCTTTTTTCGGAATAATACAGAAGTTGATAGCGGTAGATGTTATCAGAGTGATTCTCTGAAGGTCACATTGTGTTCAGTTCATTTGTCAAAAATTGAAGTTTTCCAGCTTCTGCGCTGAAAACTGATTATGGTTGAACTTCTTTTCGAAAAGGCACTTGAATCGATATCTTCCTCTTGGTGTTCTATAATCTGTATAATCATTTCGTGTTTTGAGCCAGAAACATCACAATCCCCATGATATAGCTTTCAATCAATAGCTCTTTTAACAACTGTTCTACAGTTTACAAAAACGGCGACTAGTGTATAGTTTGTACATTTCGTAATATCAAATTACTTTGCGATTTTTACAATTATATATCTTTCTGCCAGTCACTCGGCAGTTGTTCTTCTTCCTAAATAAGCTCAAACAATGCATGCAGCACCTCTGTTGTTGTTTCAATGGCCTTCAACAGTTCTGCAGGTATGTCATCAGAACCGAGGACTCTGTTGTTCTTCAGGTTCCTGATTGCCTGCCTGATTTCATCTCCAGTAATGCATATGATGCCCGATTTAGGGTGTTAGCTCTATTGTACATTGTACACATTCATTGTATTAGGTAAAATTATGTATTCTAATATATTCTATGGTATTGTACTCTATTGTATTGTCGTTCTTTTGTGCTCTAATATTCTATTGTTTTAACAAAAGAATAAGTGTTACCCCTAAATCGCGCATGGTATACAGTAATGGGATTTGGATCTATGTCTAGTTCCGGCATATTGGTCTCAAGGCGAGGTGGATTTCGTAGGTCCTCTCTATTGAGTTTATTAGTAAAGTGTTACGCCCAGCAGTTCAGTTGATCTTCGATTGTTGTTAGAACATTGCCATCTTTGTCTTTTCGTCGAAGAGCTTTGTTGGGTTTTGCCTACCCAAGTTCTTGTGACATTATATAGCTTTGTGCTATCATTTGACCTAGCTTCTTTGTTCGCTTCTTCTGCTTTACTCTCAAAGTACTGTAGATTCATTTTGTCATGGCGAGCACTTCTTTTTGCAGATTTATCTTTAGCCCGGAATCGATTTTAAAGATCCTCAGCGGGTGTATGGGAGATCTTTCCATTCTTTCACAACTGATGAGTCAGCTGATATCCACTCCTTTCTGTGCTTTATTTGATATCATAGGGTTTCCCTCCCTATTTCTATATATAAGTTCCTGATGATACCTTGCCACATATATACATTCCACCCGCGTGTCGTCCTCTTGTTCTTGCATATTTGCAAGGAGTTCAATGTCGTTTTGCAATTCCAGGCTAAATTGCCTCTGGATCGCTGGGTCTTTCAGCAGATCAACGTACCATTTTCTTCTAGCAGACCTCTAACTACCAACTACTAGCATATTGTCACTTCCGACATCCACACCCTTAAGTACCCTACTGTCAAGAAGTGAAGTTCTGTGATGTGGTCTATCTGTTTTTTTTGTTGTTGTTGTTTTTTTTTTTATCTGGAGAGTTCCACGTATTCTTTTGATTCTCTCCATGAGGGAGAATGGTATCCCCAATCACCAGGCCGTTTAAACCACAGAAGGCTGCGAAGAGTTCGCCGTTTTCATTGATTTCTCCTGGGCCATGTTTGCCCAACGTTGTCACTTCCTACTTTAGCATTCAAGTCCCCCACCACCAGGATGACGTCATGATTAGAGACTGCATCCACCTCTGACTGTAGCTGTTCATAAACAATGCTCTCATTTTCCTCCTCAGCGTCATTCGTGGGCGTTAAGCATTGGATAACTGTGAGTTTGCTGTACCTAGAGTGAAATCGGGCACGTATAAAACTCTCGCGCTAACAGGTTTCAACTCCAGAAGTGCCTTGGTAGCTGATTTAGGTAGAATCAAGGCAACACCAGCATGGTGTTGTCGATCTTTACGGCCTGAATATATTACCGTGGTCCCATCAGACAGTGTCAACCTGCCATTTTCTGTCCATCTACTTTCACTCACTCTAAAGATGTCAACCCTGTTTTGCAACATCTCCTTGGACACTTGTGCCACTTTTCCCGGTTTATACATCGTTCTTGCACCTCAACAGCCAACGGAGGTCATGCGTTCGCAGACTTCCTGCTGGTTTTGGTCTGTAGGCGTCATATTGTCGTTATTATATCGGTGCTCCCTCTGGCGACCATAATATTTCATTGAAAATATTCTGCTTCGGTTTCTGTAGTCGATAAATAAGTCTGCGTGGTTTCACTGGCCAGTCTATAGACTTGCCAGGACCCTTATTCGTCAGCTTGTTCAGGGTTCCTGTCAGGCTTTCACAGCTACCGCAGCAGCCTCGGGACATAAGTGCCACTACACTTCACCCCGACAGGCTATCTCTTAATCGACTGTTGCTTACCTCCCACGATCGACGAGAACGTTAGGCCACGACGAGGACTACAGAATACAGGTTGTAAAATGTGGAAAGTACTGTAAACTGTTTCAAATATGATGTCTCGAAAAAAAAGAGTGTTTCTGGGAGTAGCCGAGCTAGTGGAGATTGGGACTAAATGCCCCAATAATGACGCTCAATGTAAAGGGCTACTTGTGGGTACTTGTCTATTCTGGTCTTAATTATGTTGAACAGTGTTAAGAGTCCCATTTGAAGGGGTTTTCGGGATACAGGATATTTCTGGGGAAATAGAAGGGATACCGTCAACTAATCCCACTTTTTAATTCAATTCTTATTTCAGGAGACTGGTTGCAAGTCAAGCAGCTAGAAGAATCCTTCGCTCAATTCCCGTAAGATTACCTCACGACTAAACACTGATGGCTTTAGATAAAAAAAACGTCTCGTTTTTGCGAAATTCGTTCATCTTTAAAGCATTTTATTCCTTTTTCTTGTCAGCCGCGGTGATGAAATTGGCGTATCCTCCAGTCTACTTTAAACAGCTTGGGCTGGGCGCCAGTTATGCGGGAATTCTCTCAGGAACAGCACCGTTCATTCGCGGTATTGGTGCGCCTCTTCTAGCATACCTGGCGGATAAAACAAACAAACGGAAAGCTGTTTTTCTTGTTAGTGTCGCCGCACACACCGTCACACCAATATTGCTACTGATTCCTCGACCAGGGAAGCGACTATGTAGTTTCTCGCGCAAAAATCAATATTCTAGTGATATTGTTACAAATCTGAGTCAATCGCAGAACAGCAGTCAGGACGAGACTTACCAGAATACAAGACATGGAAAATATATTCATACCAAACAAATACACAGTGGTCACGGTTCGGAAATGGAATTAAGTACATCTGAGCACCCCCATCGTCACAATTTTGAAATTCCTTCAGACAGTTTAAACGGGAATATCCAAGAGGCAAGCAGTGACGGGAACCCAAAAGAACTGCAAACAATCTTCCTTATTCTTTTAGCATGTTACACAGTTGGAGAGTTCGTTGGAGCTCCAGCCCGAAATCTCGCTGACGCAGCACTGCTCGAGACTCTGGGAAGTGTGTCAAGTAACTATGGCGAGTATAGGCTCTGGGGAAACGTTGGACAGATCATTTTGTACGTTGCTATTACTCTTGCAGCCAGATATATTCACGTACAGCCATCGTGCGAGTCATCAATTCAAGACGATTATGGGATGTCCATGTATGTGATATCTCTTTCTTTGGTAGTCGCATTTGCATGTGCCTTAGCGATAAACTTCAACCAAGACTTCTATTCAGAAAAGTTCTCTTTGGCACCCAGAGCAAAAGAGGTGTCGCTAAAGAATACACTTTTGAACTTTCGTTGTGTAACATTGATCATTATTATTCTCTACCTTGGAATTATGGATGGAATGTTCTTTACTTTTATGTTTTGGTACCTAACTGATATAGGTCCGTCCCAGGCCAACTGGGTCATGGGCGTGACTGGAGTGACCCGTTGCATTGCGGCTGTCATCATGTTTGGATTATCAGGAAAGGTCATCAAAGCGTTGGGCGTCCTTAACACAATTCACTCTTCCTTATTAATCTACGTATTCGCTTTTGTTTTTTATGGGCTGATAACGGATCCTTGGCTGGCGATTGTTCCTGAAGTAATGCAAGGCATCGCGTTTGCAATTTCTATGCCAGCTTCTATTTTGTTCTTCGTTGAGAAGTCTCCACCGAGTTTGGCTGCGACAACGCAAGGTACGTTCATGCAATTTTTGTATTTTATTTTCCACGAAGCGGCAAATCTTTTCTTTTCGTTTAATGCCCCGTTTAGCCGTGGTCCTATTTACGGGGAAGGTTCCACTGTACCAAGCATATACGCCTCTCCCTTGTTGTGTTGCCCGAGAGAGGCTTTTAGCGGCCAATCTCACTGTCCAGTGAGTGCCATTCGACAAAGTTACAGTTCAAAATAGACTCCAAGCTTAAAGGGGCTATGTCACCAAATTTTATTATTACTTTGACAATCCGCAAAATACACTTTTATAACCCCCTTAAGATTTTTCTCGAAAATTTTCAAGAGGATATATTTTGAACACATGCCGTCTTCAAACACATCTTGGTGAAGCATGGGAAGAGTCAGATGCTATGGTAACGATATATGATGTCGTGAGTAGCATGAGGTCAAGCAAGTTTAGAATAAAATTGCGTGCTTTTCACCTATTTTGGTGGAAAATTATAGAAAATGCTACCAAAGTAACAACATGTTTTTAAAATAACATATTTTGAAACTGTCGCAAAAAAATCTAAGATGGCGGCCATCTGTTTTGCCATTTGGGATGACGTTGAAGATCCCCAGCAGCGCCATAACATTTATCTTATCTTGTCGAGAGTCAGAGTCCCTGGGTTACTTAAGCGTTTAATTAAAGAAGTACGTTGAGGCACGGCATTCGTGGAAAGCAGCTTTCGTTAGGTTTAGGTTTTAATTATAGTTTTTATAATAGTATCTTATCTATCTAACTGCATGTTGATACCGATATATTTTAATTTTTTTTATTATTATTATTATAGCTGATGAATTGTCCGTGGATAAATAAAGATTATCTATCTATCTATCTATCTATCTATCTATCTATCTATCTATCTATCTATCTATCTATCTATCTATCTATCTATCTATTAAAGGTAAAATATACCACGGTTCGGGATAAGTTTAAACATATATTGGGTGCGGATAGTCGGGAAGGAAGTTTCAAGTTCTTTCCCCGCGTATTCATATGTAAAAAAGAAATGGGTATTAAAAAGGTTTCGACTTGTTCTCCGATAAATATTTATCTTTATATCTACAGGTTCAAAGATAACTTTGTGTGTTAGTAAAGGTTACGTTGACAAATGAGGGATATGAATGAATCATATATGAACTGCGGATAGAGAATCTAAAGTAAAGAAATGATCCTCGGAGTTGTGTTTTGCAATGTAACCCTTTCTCTCTCAGAGTCAGTTATGGAGACATAGGTTGTAGGTCTCAACTTTTTAGTCTGTAGACAAAATCCTATGGTGTATGTGATCATTTAAAGGAACTTACTCGTTGCCAATACTATTGCATAGTACTATTTGTTTTTCATTATTTTAGACAACGAAATTTGGGATTTTAGATGTCTATTGAATTTTTAGCGGAGCACTCGCCGGGCCGAAGGCCCGGCTGCGCAGCCCCATACTCATAGAATCTTCATGGTCATGGCTAGCGGAATGTTTCGCGGGCGCGTGCATGTGCGGCCCGCGGCCCGCGGCCCGTGTTGGAACACAACATCTGGGATCTTAGCAATTTTGAAAACCGAGGAGTACTGAGGCTTTGTTTTTCGCGCGGCCACACAGCCGTGAGCTCGGTAAACACTTTAGTTGGATTGTTGTGTTTAGTGGAGAATAAATTCGTTATTTCCCTGCAGGTTTTCGCGGTTTGCTACTCAAGACAGGGATACTAATTAAGGGATACTCAGAAGCTGCTTTAGTGGAAAAAGAAGAGCTTTCAGGGATAAAATCTTGCTTCGAGGAACTTCATATTATCAATGTAGGAGCAATGCGGGGAGATGCCTTGTTTTTATTACGGATTTCAGAACCGAAGAAGCGGAGTTTTAACGAATTTCCAAGCAGTCGAGACTGGCTTAAATGGTAATATAAATAACATTTTTCGATGCGAATTTATGTTGATATCAATTTTTGATTGACTTTTCCTTTGTGTTCTCTTAAGTTTTGGAGACATGTTTATGAAACGTGTTCAAATTAGGTCGCGTTGTTATCTTGAATTTCATCGAGGACAGCTCTGCCTTGATGCGCTAGAAATGGTACGTGTTTTGCTTTTAAACATAAATTAATGGAGATTTGAATAAATTTTTTCGAAAGAAGATTGTGTTTTCCGTTTTTATGTCTTTGTTCATTCATTACATAGATTAAAAAGCGATTTTATGTAAACAAAACAAGACTTAGATTTTCTGTCTTCACTCGCGTGACTCGCGTCGCCTTATGCAAATAATAAGCTTCGTTATTGTTTGTGTATTTTTGCAATTTTGATTTCCAAATCAGTTTCTCGGGCAATTGTTGACAAATAAAAACTGTATTTTATTCGGAAAGTAGTCGTACTAGTTATTCTAGACAGAAAAGTTGTTTTTGTGAACTTTTGTACGGTCTAAATGTACTGTGCAGACGGTCGGGTAATAAGCTTACTGTTTTTGAGAATTGCTAAAATTGAAAATAGCCCGGTCGTCAATCTTAATTCTTGTGCTTCCAACCTTTCACCTTAGTTAAGTTTCACCTTAGTTAAGTTTCCCCTTAGTTAAGCTTGTTCAAAGTGCGACGCTCTTAGGCTTGGCCTATCTATATATATTATCTTTGGAACACTTGGGAGTTATAAAGTGGGTTTGCCAAAAATTGCCCGAGAAACTGATTTGGAAATCAAAATTGCAAAAATACACAAACATATTTGCATAAGGCGACGCGAGTGAAGACAGAAAAGTATTGTTTTGTTTACATAAAATCGCTTTTTAATCTATGTAATGAATGAACAAAGACATAAAAACGGACAACACAATCTTCTTTCGAAAAATTTTATTCAAATCTCCATTAATTTATGTTTAAAAGCAGAACATGTACCATTTATAGCGCATCAAGGCAGAGCTGTCCTCGTTGAAATTCAAGATAACAACACGACTTAATTTGAACGTTTCATAAACATGTCTCCAAAACTAAGAGAACACACAGGAAAAGTCGATCAAAAATTGATATCAAAATAAATTCCCATCGGAAAATATGATTTATTTTACCTTTAAAGCACTGGACTGCTTGGAAATTCGTTAAAACTCCGCTTCTTCGGTTCTGAAATCCGTAATAAAAACAAGGCTTCTCCCCGCATTGCTCCTGCATTGATAATATGAAGTTCCTCGAAGCAAGATTTTATCCCTGAAAGCTCTTCTTTTTCCACTAAAGCGGCTTCTGAGTATCCCTTAATTAGTATCCCTGTCTTGAGTAGCAAACCGCGAAAAAATGCAGGGAAATAACGACTTTTAAAATTACTGCTCCGCCTAACACTGCGAAAGATCCAACTTTTTTTAAAACTTTAAAAAGTGTTTACCGAGCTGACGGCTTCGGTTCTGAAATCCGTAATAAAAACAAGGCATCTCCCCGCATTGCTCCTGCATTGATAATATGAAGTTCCTCGAAGCAAGATTTTATCCCTGGAAGCTCTTCTTTTTCCACTAAAGCGGCTTCTGAGTATCCCTTAATTAGTATCCCTGTCTTGAGTAGCAAACCGCGTAAAAATGCAGGGAAATAACGACTTTTAAAATTACTGCTCCGCCTAACACTGCGAAAGATCCAACTTTTTTTAAAACTTTAAAAAGCGTTTACCGAGCTGACGGCTGTGTAGCCGCGCGTGTGGCGTTATACGCGCATGTTTTGCGACGTCATACGCGCCCGCGAGCTAGCTAGTCCTGCGCGACGGCGGAGGGCGGGCACACGCGCGCCCGCGAAACATTCCGCCAGCCATGACCATGAAAAATGATGGCATAAGTTCTATGAGTATAAGGCTGCGCAGCCAGGCCTTCGGCCCGGCGAGTGCTCCGCTATAAAGGTTAAGCAATTCCAAAGAAGCCTGAAAAAAATGTTACGTGTCTACCAATACTTTTAGCACTGTTTAGACCACGAAAGAACACAACCAAATGGTCGTGGCATACAAGCTAAGGATCGGGCTGGGAAGTAAAACAAAAGAGTATTCAGTCACATGATAATCGAGTTAATTAATACTCTCAAATAAACTAGTCTATTAGTTTGGACTTAATTTTGACTCTTTTCAATCAAAATTGAATGCAAGATTGGGATCATACGGAATGATGATGTTACACCGCAAAATGTAATACTAACGTAAAATGTAATAACAATCAACGCAAAATGTAATATACTAATGCAAAATGTTAGT
Organism: Dendrophyllia cribrosa; assembly: GCA_024195265.1. Taxonomy (NCBI): domain Eukaryota; kingdom Metazoa; phylum Cnidaria; class Anthozoa; order Scleractinia; family Dendrophylliidae; genus Dendrophyllia; species Dendrophyllia cribrosa. Next base: position 14,909,949 of record JAJLRJ010000006.1, on the reverse strand, counting down.
ATTACATTTTGCGTTGATTGTTATTACATTTTGCGGCGTAACAGATGACACAATTCAGGGGCACCCAACGAACAATCCTTGGTAAAATGCATTATTTTACTTAAATAAATTAAAATAAATGATATAAAAGCATTTCCAGGTGTTCTTCTAAGTTGCTGGGAAAATATATCTGTTCCTTTTACCCAGCATAACACACAGGGAAATTCCCAGCCAGCAATTTAATAAATGAATAATAATAAACAACAATAATAAGAAGCTACTAAAAGGGCCTTGGAGACATTAATGGCAAACTATCATGTAAAGCTTTTTCGTTTATTGTTTTGTAGACTACATGCACTGCCGTTTCGAACTTAAACCTGTTCGGGTGTCTCCAAGTACTGCTTAAATTTGTTACTACGAAGCTGAACCCTTTTAAGCCCCCATGATATGACCAACATCAAACTTCTCACAAAATCCACACATAATACACCGATTGCAAATATGGCGGCGGATACACGAAAGCGAGGCTTTTCGGTGACAACCGTTGCTAGGGGCCGATACAAACTGCTCGTTACCTTGTTCGAATGCACTGTTTTGTCTTTTTTGAAGCCGTTATTTTCAAGATCTCACCTATTTGGGAAACGGATTTGGTTAGGTATCATTTTCCGATCACTCCCAAGGCGATATCAAGGTCAGTGAATTGAACACAATTTTGTTTAAGCTCATATTGTTATTCAAATATGTCGTGCATGGATGCCATGGCGAACGGCTGGTCGCCGATTACAAATTCCATAACTACAACGGTCTACAATCGCGATCGCTTGCAACCACTACATTTATATATTATGTACGTCGGAAAACTTAGGCCAATGATAATACTCATGTTTTTTATTTAGGCGATGCCTAGCTATGTTTATCTTACCTCGCGATGTCTTGGAAGGAACTTTCCTGCGACAATAAATATTTCCACGAACCCGTTGGCTTTATCAACGTTATCAAACCGATCCATCTATATTATATCAGCTTAGATACGTTCAAGCTTATAAACACAGTTGTTTAATTTCAATAACGGAGAAAGATTAATGTCAGAAGTTAACGCTATGTAGTGTCTTTCTGTCTACATTTCACTTAGAAATAAATCATGGATGAAACATCTAGGCCTGTAGAAAAGATGCATGTGGTGGAACTTAAGCAGTTTCTTCGCGAAAACAATGTTAACCTTAAGGGGTTAGCACTAAAGGCACAGTTAGTGGAGAAGTAAGTTTTCATTTAACTGTTTTAAAATAAGCTTTTTAAAAAACCTTGAGCTTAGCTGAATTCTATTTCAGTATTATACGTCTAATTACAGTTTGGTGTACTGAACATTTCATTTGTTTCCCATTTTTGTTATAGAGCAAAGGAAGTACTTCAAAGGAAGTCAGTAGCTACAACGGGCACAGCACAACTTAATCAAGTGCAAGCCACCCCATCTTTTTCAAAAAGCGATTCTGATCTCCTTAGAGAGAATAATCAAAAATTTCGTTTCTGCCCATCCGAAAATAACATGACAAAAAGTCTGGATGGCCTTCCCCCTTTTACGTTCAATTCCATCGTTAGATATGTGCGAACTCAGTCCGGCAAAAACATTCAGCAGACGCCCGACTATATGGTCATAAAGCCTTTTGATCGTGGGGTGAACTTTTTTTAGAAGGATACCTTCACAACGTTTTTGCCAAGCAGCATGCTGAAAGCAATACTTTTTATTTCAGAGCCCTCTGCTATAGAAGTCTAAGAAAAAGTGAACCCCCCCACAAAATTAAACTGGCAATTTCCATAAAAGAACCACACGACGTGTTAGGATCATCGTGCACCTGTGTCGCAGGAGCTCTGGGGTTTTGCAATCATGCCATAGGGTTTATGTATTTAATTTCCCACTATTATATGACAAAGGCAAAAGTGATCCCCGATGAACTAGCTTGTACCGCACTTCCACAGCAATGGCATAAACCAAGGGGGAAAAAGATTTCTTCTGAACCATTAATGGACATGGTTTTTAAGAAGCCCAGGCTGGAATTGGCTCTGAATACGGGAACTTGTAGCCAAAACTCACCTGGAATTTCTTGTTCGTTGTACCAGGCCATGAAACAACCTCCCAGTAGTTTAGAGATAACAAACTTTAAAAGTAACTTGCAACAGGTGAACACAAAGTTTGGACTTAGTTTGTACATGGATGAAGGAACAACAATGGTGCCTACCAAGACTGGCCCTGCCCCCTTGGGTGGTTATTTAAGCTATCAATTGGCACCCACTGAGGGTAACTTTAAAGTAACATGTAATATTGATATGTCTAAGGGGCCCACCGACAGTGCAGTGCCAATCATTTATCCACCCTTCCCAATATCAACAGTCTGTCCCCTTTTTGTCGTTACACAGTGCACACCAGAGTACCAATCACTTTTTGATTCCCTGCAATTAAGTGAAGCGGAAGCAGCGAAACTCGAAAAAGAAACTCATTTGCAGAGAAACAGTGATCAGTGGTGGACAGAAAGGAGATCAAGAGTAACGGCATCGCAGTTTGGAGATGTTATTAGTCGGAAAGCAATAAGTAATGCTTTTGTCAAAGGGCTGGTGGGACAAAAACCCCATGCTACCTCAAGGAACATGCCAGAGCCTTTAAAACATGGGATTGAACACGAGAGCGCAGCTCTTAAACAGTACTCCAATTACTTAAACCACAGTGGGCATCCTGTTAAAACCTTTCCCTCAGGATTTGTTGTAAACCCTGCCTACCCATTTCTTGGGTGCTCTCCAGATGGCAAGGTCATTGATAGCAGTGAAGAGAACCCATTTGGGATCATTGAAATTAAATGTCCATACAAACATCGGGCAGTGACCCCAGAAACAGCTTGTCATGGTGACAGTCAGTTTCACCTTGAACTTAAAGACGACTTTCCAACCCTTAAAAAAAAGTCACAAATATTACTCCCAAGTTCAAGGGCAGATGGGCATCACAGGTGCAAAATGGTGTGACTTTGTGACATACACTTTTAAGGGAATGGTTATTGAACGCATATATTTTGATATTAATTTTTTTAATAGTATGTTACTAAAGTTGGAGCAGTTTTTTTTCAAGCATTATGCTAAATATTTAAAGAACACTGCTATGGAGCAACAAATACAAGCTCAACCAGCAGAAGCATATTCTTGTACTTCTGTTACACCTACAGTAGTCGCAGTAATGACAACAAGCATCACTGAGTAGAGAGACAAATACAAATATAGTAGGTAGTTATTTTCCTGGACTTCTTTTTGTACTGTAGCATACAATACTAATAAGATACGTAACAATAATTAGAGTAATTTTTCCTGAATTAACACTTTAATGTCAGTATTTTATAATTAAAATGTTCTCGGCGCCTGTCACTAAGATATAATTGGATTTTGAAGATTTGTGAGCATAGCACATACTGTCCACATTTGATTAAGACTTCCAGCTAAAGACAGTGGAATGACTTGGTTAAAGATTTGGAAATTCTTAACTTTGTTTATAGCCCTTTCAACATGAATTCGCTCAGAGGCTATTTCTTGTGTTTCGATAACTTCTGATGGATTGTGCTGACTTCTGGATCCAACAAATGGGGGAATATTGAGTCCAACACCCACTGGCTCAAGAAGATCGGAAATAGTGAATCCTTTGTCAGCCATTATGACATCACCAGCAGAAAACGGCAGTTTTAAAAGTCCAGACCTAATTGTTATTTCCCTGTCGGAAATACTTCCCGCATACAATTGTGAAATAAAAGTAATGTGACCACTGGGGGCAATACCAATTAGTCCCTTGAAAGTTGTGTGACTCTTGTAGCTGGAAAATGTTTCGCTGTGGAGAACCAAAGAGGAGGGAGTTTGACACTTTATTTCTGTGCCATCGATGATGACTCTTGTGGAGGGATATTTATCTTTGAATGACTGAGGCATAGCCTTGTCTATTGCAGATCGACTGGGCTAAATGCTAAGGTAACCAAATTTAAGATACATAAAATTAATCCAGGAAGTGCAAATTCTGTTTACAGTTGATACATGAACTCCAAATCTATGAGATAAGTCACGTTCAAATAAGCCAAGCCTCATTCTTATTAGAACCATGAAAAATTCGTTTAGTGTACTAAGCTTTCGTCGTCTTCCAGGTTTATTTCCCACAGTATCCCGACTGTTTGTGGGAGTTAAGCAGTCATCAGTGTTGCTTGTGACATACACAATGTTCTCACCATTTTCACCTGGACTCAAGAAATTATAGCAAACCAGTAGGGTCTGATAATCGGGGAATCCCGTGTAAAAGTTTATGTCTGAGTCCGAGTCTTTGAATTGAACTATTCCGAAAGCGCTACTAGCAAGATCATCGATCGTCTTTAAAAGGTCTTTATTTTCAAGTCGGAGAGTGTTTGCTTCCTCTTCAAGCCTAGCAATGCGAGCTTTTAACTCTTCTTGGTTTTGCAACTCTCGTGGCATATCAGCCGTGCTCGTTTGCATGTTTTCAGTGGCGGGGGAATTTTGTTGTTTTGTGGGAGAGCCCCATAGTCTCTTTCGAGGTGACTTTCGCTTGGGAGATGCAGAAGACCACGCAAACTTCGACGGAATAGCTTCATCTTTAACCGACCGGCGACCAGTTAAAGAGGTAATAAAATCTGATTCCTTAAAGTGCAATGAACATATTCTGGTCCGCTTATTAATTTGGAAGTCCGGCGAGACATCTCTTCGTATTTTGATAAGCCATGCCTGAAAAGTGGTCGTATATCAATTATCTTCTAAACAATATTTGTTGTAAATTACAAAAACTCAAAATAGCAACACAAACCTTTAGCATTGATGGATCCTTTGGAAGTTTATGGAACGTGACCTTTCTCCCATCCACGTCTACACGATAACCTGTCTTGCAGCACATCGGCACACAACAAGTTTCAGGCATATTTTATAAGCTACACAACCTTGCTCACCTAAATACGACAAACGCTCCGAATTAAGGCAATTTTAACTAAACGGTCTCCAAACAATTTTTTTAACATTTACCTTAGTCTAGCAAACTGAAATATACCAACTTATTAGTGATCCGTTTGATAAAGCTGATAAAGCCAACGGGTTCGTGGAAATATTTATTGTCGCACGAAAGGTTCCTTCCAAGACATCGCGAGGTAAGATAAACATAGCTAGGTATCGCCTAAATAAAAAACATGAGTATTATCATTGGCCTAAGTTTTCCGACGTGCATAATATATAAATGTAGTGGTTGCAAGCGATCGCGATTGTAGACCGTTGTAGTTATGGAATTTGTAATCGCGACCAGCCGTTCGCCATGGCATCCATGCACGACATATTTGAATAACAATATGAGCTTAAACAAAACTGTGTTCAATTCACTGACCTTGATATCGCCTTGGGAGTGATCGGAAAATGATACCTAACCAAATCCGTTTCCCAAATAGGTGAGATCTTGAAAATAACGGCTTCAAAAAAGACAAAACAGTGCATTCGAACAAGGTAACGAGCAGTTTGTATCGGCCCCTAGCAACGGTTGTCACCGAAAAGCCTCGCTTTCGTGTATCCGCCGCCATATTTGCAATCGGTGTATCAGTCTCTTCGATCTGCTCAAGTTAGCCAGTACAGTTTGTTCTTGTGACTCCTTTCTCAAGTAAGTCAGCGCAAAAATGGTAATTAAAAAAATTCAAAAAAAAGAAATATATATATATATATATATATATATATTTCTTTTTTTTGAATTTTTTTAATTACCATTTTTTTAATTACCATATATATATATACATATACATATATATATATATAGACAGAATGTTTTGCCAGCCAGCAAGAATTCCGCTGGGGAACAGATAAAGCGAGGAACAGATTCGTTGGGTGCCCCTGACAATTTCCGAATCATATGAGATAAGCACGTCCCTTGATCTTCCGCATCTTAGACAGCTTTGGACGTACTATTAGCCCTCCAAGTTTCATAGTCAAATCTTAATTATTACGGCTTGAAGTTACGGAGAGGTAAGGGTGGGGAGGGAGTGTCCAGTCCGAAGAGGGTTAAAGAAATTGTCTCGAGCCTGCGCGAACCTCTCTCCGCATCAAAAGTTTACATTAATGGCCAACTTTTATCTATGAATAATTAACCCATCGTTCGTTGAAACGCTTAAGAACAATTCATGCTTCGTTCAATGCTGTCATATGGGTATTACAGAGGTCCTAGAAGACGAAATAAATCCCGATCTGGATAAGGTTAATGGATATTATTGCAATACTTAATATTTATTCATGTTTTAATGGTTTTGTCTCAGGTATCGTTCAGTGCTGTTATTTGGGCATTGGCTTTGGAGCAGGGTCCATATTTAGTGGCTTTGCTGTAGAGAGCATTGGAGGGTCCTGGACTTTCTTGGTGTTTGGGGGAGTAACAGTAATAATGCTCATTTTTTCTGTTGTAACTCAACTCATGTCACTGTGTCTGGAGAAGGTGAAGGAAGCCCAGAAAGCCGAAAGCCGAAAAATCGAAAGTGATTTAAGAAATTTGTAACTATATGTATCATATTTGCAGATAAAATTCAAGTAGCTGTAAAAATAAATAAATAAATAAATAACTAAAAAGGAATTTCAGTGGAATCCACGAGGTGGCTCCGACTTCCACTGTTTCCGGATCAAATTGGTATTTGGAAATGTTGGTTTTTATGGAGGGTGCAAAACCGGAGAACCCGGAGAAAAATAACTTGGAGCAAGGAGAGAACCAACAACAAACTCAACCTACTTGTGACGCCAAGTCCGCGAATCGAACCCAGGCCACATTGGTGGAAGGCGAGAGCTCTCACCCCTGCTCCCCATGTGACAAAATAATCTTCATGGGATACTACAGGATATTACAGGATTGATTCCCGAGTGGGCTTTTACGGAGAAACATAAAAGTGTTTAAAATCAATGGATGACACTCGAAAAGACAAAGATGATCTTCCGTTGATCTCAGAGGAAAACTGGCTTCAACATTTCCACTCACTTCATTCAAATGAACCTTTAAATTCTGCACAACAGACAATAATCAATGAACTACAACAACTTGAGAGTCGGAAAAATCAGTTATGCTCTTTGGATTACTTAATCACCGAAAATGAAATACTTACAGCTGCGAAAAAATAAAAAAAATAATAAATCGTCTTTTTCAGACAAAATAAAAAATGAAATGATTAAAGCTAGCCTTCACGACATGATGCCGATATATCAAAAACTTTTTAATACAATTCTCAATCTAGGAACAATGCCTCAAACTTGGTGTAGCGGCCTTATTACACCAATATATAAATCAGGAGGAAAAAGTGATCCATCAAATTATCGAGGAATTTGTGTTTCAAGCTGTTTGGGAAAATTGTTCTGTTCTATCCTTAATCAAAAACTCCTTGAGTATGTTTACTCTCATAACATACTCCACAATTCTCAGATTGGATTCTTGCCCAAAAATCGTACAGCAGACCATGTCCTCACTCTGAGAACTTTAGTAGATAAATATGTGCATCAACACAATGAAAAAATATACGCTTGTTTTGTAGATTTCAGGAAAGCTTTTGACTCAGTCTGGCATGACGGACTATTGTACAAGCTATTGCAAATTAATGTGGGAGGCCGCTTTTACAATTTAATAAATAATTTGTACTCAAACTCTACATGTTCCGTAAAAATTGGAAAAAGCCAAACACAACCCTTTCAATACGCAAGAGGTGTACGCCAAGGTTGTATTTTAAGCTCATTGCTATTTAACCTCTATGTTAACAACATACCACATTCGTTCGAAAATATTTTATCGGATCCTTTTGTTCTACCGAATGGCACAAAATTAAACTCACTTTTATATGCGGATGATTTAGTCATACTTTCAAGATCCAAAACAGGACTGCAAACTTGTCTTGATAAGTTATCTTCCTATTGCAACTCGTGGATGTTAAGTATCAATCTAAAAAAGACCAAAGTTATGATCTTTCAGAAACGTGCTAAGAAATGTACTGAGTCTAGTTTTCACATAGGCAATAAAATGATTGAAATCGTCCAAAACTACACTTATCTAGGGTCTGTAATCTCTTCAACGGGTAACTTTTCAATGGCACTTGACCAGCTAAAAGAGAAGGCCCTTCACGCTCTTTTCAGTCTAAGAAAACATACAAATTTCAGTAAATTGTCCCCATCCCTGGCAAGTAAAATCTTTGACACGATGATCTCCCCAATTTTAACATATAATAGCGAAGTTTGGGGTGTGTACACAAAACCGGATTTTAAGTCTTGGGACAGCTCGCAGATTGAAAAAATCCATTTACAATTCTGCAAACGTTATCTAGAAGTAAGCAATAAAGCATCAAATGTGGCATGTAGAGCTGAACTAGGAAGGTTTCCTCTTATTATAGCTATTAATCAGAAAATAATTAATTATACCTTATATCTTCAAAGTAAGGACAATAACTCTATTGTTAAACAGATCTTTTTAATGTCCGCAGATCTTCACTCTTCTGGTAAAAATAGCTTCTACTCTAATCTTATAAGGATATCCGAATTCTATAATTTGCCTGATTTTGACCCTATTTTCTTAACTGAAACTAAAATCGAACATTATGTAAACTTAATGCAACAAAAATATATCCTATATTGGCGACATATCATTCAACACTCTAAGAAACTCGAATTTTATAATATCTTTAAGAACGAATATACGCCTTCTCATTACTTAGACCTTACAAGGAAATCAAATGACAGAAAACAATTAGTAAAATTTCGTATAAGTAATCATAAATTAATGATTGAAATTGGTAGATATGAAAAAATCACGACAGATGATAGATTGTGCCCTACTTGTGGATCTAATGAAATTGAAGATGAAATTCACTTCCTTTTCCACTGTCCTAAATACTCAATTATTAGGGACGGATTTTACAGGAAAATAGGGTATCACCTACCAAATATAAAACAGTTATCTCCTTCAGAAGTTACCAATGAATTAATGAACTCTCGTAATTATTTTGTAAATATTCATTTGGTGAAATTCATTATTTCATGCTTAGATCTCCGCAATAATCAAATTGTCAAATCAGACTGATTGTACTTTCCCTTTCTTTATTATATTATTGTAATTTCATTTTGTTATGTTGTAAAGCTTTGCAATACTGTAAGGATTTATAGTCATGCAAATAAAGCTACTTGTTGTATAATTCCCGAGTGATTCCCGAGTAATTGATTCCCGAGTGTTTGGAGTGCTTTTACGGAGAAACATAAAACTATATCTGAAACTGATTAAGACTACATTACATTCTCTACATTCAGTAGCCGACACTTGAAACCACGACCGCTAACTGAAATATCATGGCAAGTTATATAAAAAACACAAAACTTGGCGGAACAAATATCCAACAGCAATAAGCAGCAAACACAATATCAAACGGTCCTATCCATCCACGAACGCCTTCCATTGTCTAAAAAACCTGTACGCTGTTATTTTTCCTTATGCTTCTCAAATCAACACACGGAGAGATTTTTTCGCCATCTTGAAATCAAGAGCGAGATCACGAGGTCGCATCAGACCAGTCAAACGCGTGCATAAATTTGCATGCACTAATGTAACATAAAAAAAGAAAACTCAGAGCCAAATCTATAACTTGCCGGCTTACGCCACGAATGAAAAGCTCATACATACTCTGTGTACACAGGCTGCACTTTTTTAAATGATTATGGTCAACTATGAGTATACCTATTTTATTCAACAAGTACCCGGGGTATTTATTTCAAATTTCGTAGTTTTGGCCTTTCCACGTCAATAAAATGGTTTGAATTTTGGATAATTTTATTGTCCTTGGTAGTAAACTTGTAGTACATTCAATGACTTCTCTTACCTCGTACACAGTTTCTATTTCATAGCATTGAAGAAATGCTTACAATAAGAGCTCTATTAACTCCCCCCTGATTTTGTTATAGCGTCCCCCCCCCCCCCCCCAGCCCTCACATCCCCTTAGTTTTCGAAATCAGAACGAGTTGATGCCATTTATGGGCAATATAAATATACTTTAGCGAGTTTATGGAGATATTTGAATTGATCTTTGAATGACCTGAAGTACCGTTATAGATTAAAGTTATACTCGGGGTAAAGCTAGATTATTGTGAGTTGCAAATTAATCTGTGATACATGATTTGCTTCATCATAAATTAAATTTATTTTAGATGTCACATTGCCATCATCGGCTGGGCTCACTCACATTTTGGCAGCAAAACGGAAAACATTCAGCTTTCCAGTTTTAATAAGAATTTCAACAGTCCTTACGAAACAATCCGGACAAACAGTTTAATGATATTATGACTGCCTCATAAATGCCAAAAATTTGCTTTTCAAACTCATTAATAATTCATGAAGAAAATACAAAGGAAATTAATATTTAATAAGTGTTTGGAAATCAGATTAAACACTCCTCATTTTTACATCCTTAATTTTTTCCTTCTAAAATTATTTTGTTTGAGAAGTAATATCAAACATTCGATACAGTATTTCATCACAAATATAAGAAAAATATAAGATCAAACACCTGCGCGTCGTAATTTTAACTCTCGTCTCAATGTTAATTTTTATCTTGTGATGAAACACTGTGTCTGCCGGTCATAAGGTCTTAGACTGAAAGACACTATCCACCCTGATCCTTTTGTATGTTTTTGTAAATTTACTCAAACGCACATTCGTGCAAATGTATCCTGGGAATAATTAATTAGGATCTTTCAAGGGACGGCATACATAACCACACGACGTCCGATAAAAATAAAATCATTAAGGTTTTAGAAATTACGAAACGAGTCTTTTTTATAAAATTTTTATATCCCGCATATTACACTTTCACTTATATTTTACGCCATGTGTTCTACAATCTAATTGTATAAAAATTCAAAATAAGAAAACTCACAATTTCATTTTTTCAATTATTATTATGCTTATGTGATAAAACTCAGTAAATATTTTTGTATTTTGTCGTACGGATGTTAAAATATACTTGGTAATTAAAGAATGCAAGATTTATCGGTCGAAGGATAATAATTAGCTATTGTTTAACTGCAAATATTGATAGGTCAATTGTACGAACTGTCCACTGTAGAGATGAGTTCCTTGAATATTTAATTATTCTGATTTTCTCAGTCAAGAACAGATGAGAAAAAAAATTAATTTCGTTCCAGTCTCATTTAATTCCTGCTTCGAAAAACGAGGGAGACAATTTTAATGAACGTTTTGTCGGTTTACCTAAGATTCTCGATTGAACACCGTCATTTGTACGTACTTCAACATTTGAATACTCCCCTTTGAAAAGGACGGTACTTTACCACGCGTCTCATGTAACGAAAAATAATGACTTTGCAAAGTCAAGTTTACTCGATTGTACGGCCGAAACGTGCGGTTTCTCCATTTCAGCGGAAATTTTTAAATCTTTTGCTGCTTGTCGATGTGTGGAGTGGAACAATCTTTCAAGGAAATTCAGCATCTCACCATCCCTCTTCCCTTTTTCCGATCACCTATCGCAATAAGTATTTCGCGGGTCAAGTTTTCCAGAGCCTTCACTTAGACGATTGGTTGCTTTGCCTTTCTGCTTGTACAAACGCCAAAGAATGCGTTTCTTACAACTTTTACCCGAAATTAGGAACGTGCGAACTTAACAGCGAAGGCATAACCGAATGCGAGGAGGAAAACCGGCTGGTCTTTACACAGGGTTGGATATTTCAACAGATTAAAGGTAAGTGAGTGAATTATTTTCGTTTGGTTAAGAAAATGGCCGAATCATAAAGAAAACCAAACAAAAACCATCTTGCGATGGAGTATTGAAGAAAATATATATAAGGGAGACTAAATTATACAAGAACTCAAGAAAAAAATATGCTTTTTTAGAATTACGCAGTTTCTGAAAACGGTTACATTGTTTCGCGAATTTTCTTAACACATTGATGATTAAGCAATTTCTAAAGATATGTATTTCGTAAAACCAAGCTTTCGTGTTAAATAGGAGTTTATTAAAAATTTCAGTTCATTAAAAAGCGACCAAAATATCAACTTTTGCGTTTTGGTTGTACTGAATCACGCAAACTTCGAATAAGTGGTCTCTGTGGATAAAACTGCGGTGTATTGATACAGCTTTCTTTGTTTTTGTAGATCACCGCAATATAAAAGTGCAAACTTACATATGGTAGAGCAAAGTTTGCCACTTAACAAAAAAAGTCGATTAATTTTCTTTTAACTCTAAGGATTTGGTTAATTTTATTCTTCCATTTCCGGCAAAAACCAATACACTTAAATCCGCAGTAGAATCGTTTCCTAATTTTGTTGTTTTTATCTATTTTGGATGGCTTTTGCGTCATCTACGTTAAAATCAAAAGTGCCGACTAAAGTACGGAGGAGGCAAGTGAATAGTTGCATTAATAAAAACGGGCTCACTGACGGTTAATGTGTCGCAGCTCAAGACAAAATATTTTCCAGCTGGCCAAAAATAAATAAAGTCTGATCGATTGGTGTCATGACTAACAAATAATCCACGACACTTCAGGTTGGATGAAAAATAAATGCAAAAAATGGACACGTAACCAGGGTAAAACATGATTAAAATAAAAATATGTTCTCTGGTTGTAATAATTTAAACATGAGCTTTCGACTACCGCTGTTATTGTCATTTTTTACTCATGATTCGTTAAAGTCTATAGATTGGTGGCCGAAAGCTCATTTTAAAATTATTTTAACCAGAGACATTTTAAATATTAGTCATGGATAAAAAATGTTTGCATGGAGAGATAATGTTTAGTTGCTGTTGAGGACGAATGAAGACTGGAAAATACAAAAAATACCATCGGCGTTAAACAAGAGTAAAACACAAACTAACTTAAAGAAATAAAAAACGCGCCGAGTGCATATTGGGTTATATAAGCACGCGGGAATTTTTAATGTTTTAAGAACACGAGAGAAGTGCAGAGAAGCACGAGCCAAAGGCGAGTGCTTCTCGCACTTCTCGAATGTTCTTAAAAATTTCCAAGTGCTTAAGCCCCTTTCCCACATACACGAATTTTCGTACGGTCGATCACGATTTTTTAATTTTTAAAAATCGCAGTGGCGTCGGGACGCCGGAATTCGTGGTCGACCGTAGCAATTCGTGGTGCGCCGTAATGGACCGTGACGACACCGGAAAGGACCACGATTTTTTTTGACATGTCAAAAAAAAATCGTGGTGCATCGTAGCACAAACAAATTTTTAGAGAAACGTAACACCTTCGTAGTAGCTTCGTAGTACCACCGTAGCGTTGCCGTGGTCAACCGCAACAGCATATTGGTGATTTGCGCGCAAATTGCCACGGTAGACCGCGTTTTTTAAAAATTCAAAAATCGTGATCGACCGTACGAAAATTCGCGTATGTGAGAAAAGGGGCTTTATATATTCAACTCAACAATGCACGAGGAACAAGTTTGTTTTATTTATTTTATAAAATAGAAATGGTTATAATGAACCTTACGTCACGCGCGTACTTTGTCGAGTTATAATGAACTCGGTTTAACCAATCATAGTGCGCGCATTTCCTTGAGCATTTTAAAATAAGGAATAAAGACGAGTAGTTTTTTTTAAAAGGTAGCGTATATGTTAGAAAAAATGTTGTCGTTTGCTGAGGGCGAATGAAAAAAAAACTGAAAAAAAAAACGTTCGGCGTTACACAAGAATACAAACACAAACTTTTTTTAAATAGGAAGCTGAATCCGAGGACGATTTAGGGAAAAAAAACACCGAAGTCAAAGTAAAGAGGAACTTAATCAATTCATAACTTCTGTCAACACTTTTCATCCGGGAATATACCTGGGAAATTTCCGAAACGTCTGTCGCTTTTCTTGACATCAATATTTCAATCAACGGCAACAGGTTATTCACAAGTGTGCACTACAAACCTACAGATTCCCACAGTTATCTGCTACATTCATCCTCGCATCCGATCCATCGCACGTTAAGAACGCCATTCCGTATTCCGTTTTCCAACAAATCAGAAGAAATGTGCCAGTTTTTCAAAAAACGTGGGTACCCTGACTCTGTTGTTAATACGCGCCAACAACGTGCACAACAGATCGACAGACAATCAGCACTACAAACGTCACAGAAGGAAGACAACGAGAGAATTCCATTCACCCTCACTTTCCACCCACACAACAACACAGTCAAAAGCATCATTTTAAAAAATTTCAAATTACTCCAAAACGACCCCGAAACTGGCAGAATTTTTTCACAACCCCCACTAATTTCATTCAAACGTGACAAAAACATAGGCAACTTTCTAGTTACGAGCGCACTGAAATCTGACGATGAACCGGGAACTTTTAAATGCGCACGCACACGATGCAACACTTGTCCTTTCATTCACAACACGGACAAAATAACGGGACCCAAACGATTTATTAAAATCACTGATCGTTTCACATGCACCTCCGTAAATGTTATCTACTGCATAACATGTACTTTTTGCAAAAAGATATACATTGGCGAAACAGGGAGGAGACTGGGTGACCGTTTTCGTGAACATCTCCGAGACGTTGAAAAAAATGACAAAGACGCATCCAAACCAGTCGCGCGTCATTTCAATCTTAATAACTATTCTAAACAACACATGACAATCTGCGGCCTTTCCCTACACCAGGTTAACACAGAAAGCCGTAAAAACTTAGAACAAAAAAAATCATCTTTCAAATCGGCACTCTCAAACCCCACGGAATCAACGAACGCTTTTCATTTAACTAATTTACATTTGTTTTTCGCGTCACCAAATTTCCACCAATAGCGTAGCTCCACCGTTTACTATATAAATCCACACACTACCCACAATCCCTTGATTCGCTCCGACGAAGGGCTAGCGCTCGAAACGTCAGCTTTCTCGAATCGTTTTACGGTGGCTAATTAACAATTAGACCCGTAGCCCGAAAGGGCTACGGGTCAATAGCCCATGAGGCGAAGCCGAATGGGCTATTGACCCGTGGCCCTTGAGGGCGAAGGGTCTAATTGTTTTAGTATCACCCAACTAGTCGGACAGAAAAAGGCAATAATAAAAAAAAGCAATTGCAAGTTGAAGAAATATTTATTTGGGAATAAAACGAAAAATAAAACCGGCGAATTTCGCTACTCGATGACTATTACTATTAGACCCCTAGTAGCGTAGCCAATCAAAATGCAGGATTTGCATTAGTCCACTAGTTGGGTGATACTAATTTACCTTATCGACTCAGTCGATAAAACCAAATTCTTGTGCTTCACCCTCACCGACGCAGCACCACAGTTTCTCTAGAAACTAACCCCATTAACTTTTTCTTTGCCTCGTATGATCCCCATTTCTTTACTCAGAGGGCTAACGCTCAGTGGGAAATTTATGGGTTATTTTTTTGTCAGAAATTTTGATGTTTTTTGGTCAAAGCCATTTTACAATACCTTTACTTATTTACAAAATAATACTAAAACACCAAGAGAGAAAAATCAACCAACTCTTGAAAGAGAGAAAGATTATGGTCTGTTCTAGCCCATTTGGAGACGAAAAAGATTAGGCTAATTTTTTTTCAAGTTGTATTTCATTGTGACCCAGTCCGTCTATGACCAGAGACACTAATCGACAGTTTTGATATATTTTGTGATAATTTATCACACCATTGGGGCTTTATTTTTCGGTTTCTGATCATACAATAACATTTTTTGCTTTTTAAAATGACACCAAATCCCCGTGATACTTCCCCTTTAATTCTAGGGATGAAAAGCGTTAACACAAGGACAAAAAACACGGTTCGAAATGGGTTGCTTTTTTCGTTCTTATCGGTTATCAGTTTTACTATTATAAAGCGCTTATCGATCACACCTGACAAAATATTAGCTAGTTCTTCGCCATCAATTTAACAGTTACATGAAATTAAGACTACATAATTTTTCTTCCATCTTTTCTCAAATAGACACAAGTTTCTGGTTACCATGGCAGCCTTGGGGCCCTTGTTCAGTAACGTGTGGCAATGGACTGAAAAGGCGCATGCGTGATTGTGGTAGCTTAAATACTGACAAATGCAACGGTCCAGAGGAGGAGGTGAAGAACTGTAGGCCAGGAGATTGCATCGGTAAGCAATTTTGCTTTCTGTTACCAGCAGGTTAGGATATATATAATAGCCAAGTTAGAGCAGTACATTCACATACCAAACGTCTCATTTCATTTCATTTTCTGTTCATTTTGTGCACAGTACTGTGTTATAATAAGTGTGTGATTTATCTGAAACAAAATAAGTTTTTCTTAAACCTTTCGGGCGGTATTGTTCATGGTTTACACTTTTCACCCAACAACGTTTTTAATCAGGTGTATAACAGCAGTTTTCAAAAACGTTTTTATACAGAGAAGTATATACCGCAAAATCCCGATTATACGCCCCTCGCTTATAAGCCGCCCCGATTCTAGACCCATCAGTTTGGTGACAAAACAATATTTCGGTTGTACCCCCTCCTATATATAAGCTCACCACACTTCCTTAACAGCAATTCTTTACAAACATTTGCACCAAATTAACTAAACAACGCTTTTTTATCACAATATTTTTTGCTTGCCAGTCAAAAATCCCTTATGAATAAGTTGTAAAAGCCCAGGGCAGAAAATATGATAAAAGCGAAAAACATTTTTTTTGTTTTTTGAAGGCCCAAAACTTACAAATAGTTCGCCAACTAAAATCATCGCTTACCCTATCCAGACCGGGCTTTTTTTGACCGTCTGGGACCGGGGGGGGGGGGCTCCAGAAACCCCCCCTATGTAACTTTGAAACCGCTTATGCTATGGCCACCAAATTTACACAGGATAATGTTGTCATGAATTCTAGTAAGTACAGATACTTTGGTGTCATAATGACGTAACGTGACGTCATTATGACGTCATATAGTCGATTTTATTGGCTAAAACAGTCATCAATATTTTCTCAATTTTGAACATATAACAACAAGACTTTAACAGCTACCTACTTAATAAAAGTCTTATGTTTACTAACACTGTTGGTGTTGTTAACAATAACAATGACGTCATTATGACGTCATATACAATGAAATAACCAACTGAAACGTTCTATAAGGCATATCTCTGAAACAAACGGTAGGGTCCATACCAAACTTTCACATATTGATGCAGGTGTAAAAGTTAATGAATTCGTACACTTTGTTGCTATGGTAACAGCATGTGACGTCATAGAAGTGATGTGTACATTTTCTTAAAAACTGGAACAGTAAGCTTTCTCAAATAAAAAGGACATTTTAATGATATTTTGACAATAAATGTTTAGAGATAAATGCATTACACAGACACGTAATATACTAGAAATAAATTTCCTATTTTATCGTCCGCCATCTTGGATCCGCCATCTTGAATTAGTCCAAACGTGTTTATTTCGGTAAAAACACACCGAAAAATAAAGCAAATGGACTGCTAAAGCTTAGTTTATTGTGGGAAAATGTTATACAATCCAAAATATGAACCAATAATAATATTATAGAGAAAAACGACCTTTAGTAAAATTTCGATCCGCCATCCTGGATTTTGACGTTTCATATTCCACGTTTTCCTAAAATTACCGTTAATTAACCTTAATTAATAAACAAATATACATAATTTGATCAATTATCGCTAAATTAAGTGGAAAATATTAATTCAATAAGAAAACTTTGAAATAATCTTGATTAAAGCGAAAAATGCTAATTTTGTAAAACATAGGTGTCAAAAAGCGGTTACTATAGAAACGTCAATGTCGGTGGACAAAGGACGCTAACGTGAAAATGTTTTCAGATAAATTTTGGGAAAAGTCACCAAATTTGGTGGTCATTGCATCAACCGTTTTAAAACGACACAACTTCAAAGTTCGAGCGGGCTCCAAAAGCCCCCCCGGTCTGGATAGGGTTAAAAGGAGAAGGCATAATTCTCAAGAAAGGGTAATTACATACAGGATGTGTCCTTTGTACTATAAAAACATTGTCAAATGTTTCTTGCTTTCCTTGTAATTTCACAAGTTTAAGTTTATTAACGATGACTACATATGGTGTGTTATGCACACGTGAGCGGCACGTGTATGTAAAGGCAAAAGTGATATCTATCTTAATAATTCAGCACATTGATACACTGCCCAAATATGGTCACAAAGCTCTAGATATACGTTAGGTCTTCATGACGTATATCCAGCGATGATGGTAAATTTCACATTTTGAAGGAAAGTGATAATGCAATTTCGTGTTTTTGGGAGAAAAATGCGTGAACTATAAGATAAAAAAGAGAAAAGAAAGGAAAAAAGAGAACAACAGAAAACAGAAAAATTATTGACCATACATGTACGATTGGACAAAAAAGGGCGAAATTTTCGCGTTGTCGCGGTCGCAGTGTTTCTTGGCGAAGCTTAATGAAAGCTGGTTCAAAGTTCAACCGCTCGACAAGGAGTGAATGAAGGAGCACAATTTTCAGAAAATGTCCTTAGTAATCACCTCTGGAATATGATATAGACTTGATACTTCCTCAGAAAAGTTTCTGATATTTGTTTTAAGGTGGCTCCATATTGTTCAGCCCTCTCGTCTTTTGCATTTCATTACAGCTAGCCCGATGGTGTAGCTCAAAAACTTTTACTTGAAACCAGTAAATCTTTTATCAATCAACAAAGTGGTATCCAAATGGCGCCATGGCAACGCGAAAAGAGGAAAAAACGCTATTTTGGACCATTTGAGGCTAATAACATAAACTACACGGTGAAAGTTTTTGTTTACGATATATTTTTGTTTAATTGGCAAGAGAAACGTTTTAACAATTTTTTAACAAATTCTGTACATAGAGTTCAGAGCTATATGGTCAAAAAGTTATCGATATACGCTATGTCCACATGACGTTTATCTAGCGATGGCAGTAAATTTCGCATTTTGAAGGAAAATGAAAATGACCGCCGCCTGCACTTACGTGTTTTTGGCAGAAAAATGCGCGAACTATTAGATAAAAAAGGGAAAGGAACGAAAAAACATAACGAACGACAAGAAGTGAATGAAGGAGCACAATTTTCGGAAAATGCCTTTAGTAATCACTTCTGAAATATGATTAGACTTGATGCTTCCTCAGAAAAGTTTCTGATCTTTGTTTTAAGCGAATTGATGCCACGGTTTTAACCGTTTCTTGTATCCTTTAGCTGTGAATTTTTGTAAGACATACTGTCCACGCTGCAGTTCTTTCAGACTTTTCGCCGCTAAGTTAGGTAGCCGTGTGTTTGTTCAATTTGTTTTGATTCTGAATTGAACTTTTTAAGACACGAAACACTTGTAATGGCTAAGACATTCTATGCCATTTTACTGCGTTTTAATTCGTGTAGTCACTACTCTGTCCCGTTCTTTACGTAGACGAAAGCTCTTCGCTACTCTCAAATTGTGTACGCTAAATTAATTTTAGCTTGGTAAAATTTTCGGCATTCGCTGCTTGTTGTGTAAGAAATGGCGCGAGGTAAAATATTGTTGTAAGCTTTTTACTTAATAAAAGATTGTATATCTCAGTGATTTTTTTTCTCGAAACTGTGATTTGTTATCAATGTGTTGAATGGTCGCGGCTAAAAGGGATGACTCAAAAGGACCTCATTAAATATTCTTTTCACTACAAAGGCGTCACTTTTATTCATGAACTGTGTGATGTTGCAAGTTTCGCGCGGTAAAACATATGTAAGCTCAGTTTTTTTTAAATAAAAGGCTTGTCGGCGATATTTTTTCTTCAAACTGTGCTTTGTTATCAATGTGTTGAATTATAAAACTATTATAGCGCTCAAGCTTGCTAAGTATTAGGCGATATCACGCGCGCTTTCGCGCTATAATAGTTAAATATACGTCATGTAGACAAAGCGTATATCGATAACTTTTTTACCATGTTTGAGCAGTGTACTAATGTGTTGAATTATAATGTTTGTTATACCGGGGACCTATTATATAGGGGTTCGTTATAAGGTTGAAGTATATAGTTTAGTTTCTTCTTCCATAAACCACCTAAAAATTATCACAAAGACAAGTTACATTTCTTTATTTTTATTAGAAAACTAACATTTGTCAGAATTACATGCAACAAGTATAACTGTTAAATATACGTCTCTGTATGGAAACGTTTTTAAAAAAGGAACAGAGTAGTTTCCGTACGTTGAGGTCCTTTCCAGTGTCCAGCATATTCTATGTGTGGCTGGTTTTATTTATTCAATTATAATTATATCAATTGTTACTTTTTAGATATTTCACAGTTCTGTGTGGGCAAAGAAAATGGTAATTACCCGGATGTAACCAACTGTCGCCGATTCATCCAGTGTTCAGGAGAGCACACCTATTTTACGAACTGTCCATCCGGACTCGTGTACGACTCTATCAAGGATCAGTGTGTTTACAGTAGTAATAGTAATAATTGTTAAGTAAAAAAGCACTCAACAAATGGTGCGTTATATAAAAGGTTTAAAGTGCTACTCGTACGACAAAAATGTTTGGCTTTCTTTTCGACTTTTTCTTACTCGAACTCATTCAATGGGTTCATAATTGCACAAATCGCTATCATTTAGAACGATGTAAGCTTACTGAGCCTGGGAATAGCTGGCTGTAAACCGTTGAATCCCGTCCGCCATCACTCAGTTTGTAAAACTCAAGCCTGCAATTATTCTCGAATGCGGTCTCACGCGTGATTACCTTTTTGCATGTTTTATACAAAAAATATTTTTGTTGTAAAGCAGGCTCCAGAACTACTAAAATATAAAAAGGCATTGTCTATGCAAGTTTAGTCTTTCCACACTATGAAGCAGCCCCCGGGAAGCAGCCTTTTTTGTGCTGATTGGATGACGTCACATGACGTCATCCAATCGTTTTAGTCATTTAAATCAAGTAATGACGGCAAACCGAAACTGAACTTAAGGTTACCGTGTACCTTCGAGGGTGTCTCCAGTATAACAGCTCTAGCGTCTTAAGATTACGCTTAATATACCTAAACCCACATATCAAATTATAGCTTTTTAGAGCTGGCTATCTAAATATGGAAACCATTTGGTAATAAAATGAATTGTCGAATTTTTTACGACGTCTAAATTCGAACTTCCGAATCAGCTTTAAAACACTATAACTCAAAGCGATTATTGTATTTTGCTAATTTGATTTGTTCTCGGATTTCCGGACACGAAGCGCTAAAAAAACGTGTCGGCGAATTTCCCATATTCAATTGCAGTGAAAAGTTACAGAATATTTTCGAAAAAGGGAGAAAAAAAAATTGGAGTGATCGCACGGAAATGGCTCTTGACGAAAAAGTTTTTAGAAATAAGAAATTCGCCGAAAGATTTTTGTTGATTATATGTTAGCCTAGCTTCTGTCCATATTTGAGGAAAATCGAACAAATTCCCTTTGAGTTGTAGCTCTTTAAAGTGTCCCCTACAAGCGAAAAATTAACTTTAAGAAAACAGCGCCGCTAAATCAATCGAAAGAGAACATTTTACTTCCGTTCAAATCGTTATACCGTCATTTCTCCGTCAATTTTCACTATTTTTCGATAATTTTTTTTGGAAGAAAGTTCATTCTGTAAACTTTATTTTTACGCCCAAAAAAAAAATTTCGAAAAAATGGTCGATCTGAATTTACACGGTAACCTTGACTGATCATCCCGTTGTAATTTGAACTTAAAATTTAGCATGGGAAGTATTCAGCACTTCTACTTTCCAAAACTGAAGAGAAATGTCTTATGGAGAGGCAAAAGTTTGATCACAGTAGCACTTCGAACGGTCGTGGACGCCGTTTTGAAAGTGGAGAAATTAAACATGCTGCAAATGTTTGAGAATTTGACATCACAGAATTGCGGTACAATAATTTCTGAAATAACCATTGTCCGTTGAAATTTTAGGATCGCTTTAATATGCTGGGAAGCGTGCGTTTGTTTTAAAAGTTTCCTAGTTCCCGATACACTTACAGATAAATGTATGAAATGTATGAAATGTATGAAAAAATTAAAACACGATTGCATGCTTTGTAGCCTATTTACATTTCTCAAATTTTACAACACACTGTCAGATTTAATTGCAAGCAAGGCGTATTCTAAATGGTAGCAAGAGAAAAGCAGCTGCAATGCTCATTTAGAGCGGTTTTCAATTGAGTGTCGCAAAACCAAAACCAAAGTAATTACTCTAACCAATCACAGAAGTCGTAAACAATCCAATGAACCAATCAGAGCTCGAAGCAAATACATGTAGCCGGCGACAAGCGCGGGCAAACGCGTGCGAGCAAGTCACGATTGGTTTTGGTTTTACTTCTGATTGATTGAGAAAGTGGCGCGAGATTTTTGAGAAAATCACAAAGCGTAGCAATGCAAAACCAAAGCAATTGCGAATTTACTTTCGATACTCAACTAAAAACTGCACTATGACCACTAAGAGCAGGCGCCGGTTTATATCTCGCATGTCCTTTGAAATGGTGACTTTTGTTTACTACTCCGGCGCCCGCTACGTGGGCTACTTCGAAAACGATACAGTAACCAATGAAATTAACTGCGTCCTTGTAATGGCTATTTTAGTCATCTGAACAGTCGTTATTTTCTCCATCACTATCATCATCATCATCATCATCATCGTCATCATCATCATCATCATCATCATCACCATCATCGCTGTTCGTACACTTCATTTCCTCCATCTCTGAGCCTTTGCATCCTCCATAAGTAGAACCAATGCAAACACGCTCACGTCTTTTTACTCCATCGCCACATGTTCTCGAGCAGGGACTCCATGGTTGCCACGGCGACCAGTAGCCTAGTTCTGTTAAAAAATAGAAAATTAGAGGACGTCGTACAAAGGCGAATAAAAAGGCAATCTTCGTAATCGTTCACGCCGCATTAGAGGATTCAATGCTAAGCAATAGAGTCCGCTCAAAGCGTAGACTTCACAGAATTCTCAGAGTTGTGTATAAAGTAGCCTGGGAGCACGTTTTCTCTTTGGCCAATTATAAAGTACAGTCGAGGCCACTTTAATGATTATGGAAATTAACCTCGCATTGCCGACAGACCAAAATTCACATCAACTTAGAGACAAGGTTAATTAATCCCTCCGGCCTCCAGCCCAAGGCATCACATAGCCATCATAGATACTACTTTTCTCTCAGGACCCATGGGTAGCTTTTGCAATTTGTCTACGCCCTGAAATTAAATTTGACAAGTTAAAACGCCGTCTAAACAAGAGAGACATTTTCTGACTTGCAGCAGTCGTTTACGGGTAATAGCAATAGGCAATGCTAAGCGATCAATTTTCATTGAAATTTTAAAATTTAATTTTAATTTTAATTTAAGGGATACTGGGATAAAATATGAGCTAATAGCCTAATATTAGGGAACAAATCAGAGCTCTAGTCAGCGCTGTCGACAAAATAACTTATAATTTGCAAAGTCTTTTTACGAAAAAAGAATTATAATATTTTAGAGAAAATAATTATCTGAAACCCCTCCATTTTTACAGTGTTCTATTTGTTCAATGCCAATCGTTTTCTAAGAATAAAAGTGCAGCGGTTAAGCAAACAAAACCTGTGCGAAGGGAAGATACCCCAAGGTTATTTTAGACAGCCAAATCGATCTAACTGCGGATGTTATCAACGACTGAAGACTAGTACTTACAACTACTTTCATAATAACGCCTTGTTTCCGTGTCACCTGGTCGGCTATTCGATAAATTACTAACATCAGTAGCATCCTCTGTTTGTGTGGTAACATCTGTAATGACCATATCGGTTTATATAACTAGCCTCAATAAAGGCGAAATTTAGGGCTCTTAAAACTGATGAAAATGAAATAAAGACTGCACAGGTTTACCATCCTCTGTTTGTGTGGTATACTGTGCATCTGTAATGACCGTATCGGTTTATAAAACAGCCTCAATAAAGGTGAAATTTAGGGCTCTTAAAACTGACGAAAATAAAATAGAAAATGCACAGGCTTACCATCCTCTGTTTGTGTGGTATACTGTGCATCTGTAATGACCGTATCGGTTTATAAAACTAGCCTCACTAAAGGTGAAATTTAGGGCTCTTAAAACTGATTAAAATGAAATAAAAACTGCACAGGCTTACCATCCTCTGTTTGTGTGGTGTACTATGCATCTGTAATGACCGTATCGGTTTATAAAACAGCCTCAATAAAGGCGAAATTTAGGGCTCTTAAAACTGATGAAAATAAAATAGAAACTGCACAGGCTTACCATCCTCTGTTTGTGTGGTATACTGTGCGTCTGTAATGGCGGTATCGGTTTATAAAACTAACCTCACTAAAGGTGAAATTTAGGGCTCTTAAAACTGATGAAAATGAAATAAAGACTGCACAGGCTTACCAATGTTACCATCCTCTGTTTGTGTGGTGTACTGTGCGTCTGTAATGGCCGTATCGGTTTATATAACTAGCCTCAATAAAGGCTAAATTTAGGGCTATTTAAACTGAAGAAAATTAAATAAAAACTCACTGCCATATTGTTTAATTTCGTTTCTCTGTGTTTATTTTGGTGATTTGTGCAATGCGTGGCTCGCGAAAGCGGTACGTATTTTCAAAATAACGGTTCGCCGGACTCGCTCTGAATGTAGAGAAAGAGCTCAGACTATAATATACTTTTCAGTGAGTCGAACCGTTATTTTGAAAATACCGCTTTAATTCGCGAGCCACAAATCGCCAAAATAAACACAGAAAAACAAAGTAAAACAATGCATGTGGCAGTGATTTTGAGATTTTTTAATTTCATTTTCATCAGTTTTAACTGCCCTGATGCATGATACAATTATCCAAACCAATCCAAACCAAACAGACTCCTTGAGGCCAGGGTCCGATATTACAAACCTAACCCTTCATCTTGATTATACGTTATCCTCACTTTATATAAACATCTTGTTTACATTCTATGTATACAGTACATATAGAGTGATTTTCTTTAAACCGTGAAATAGTTACTAAGCGAGTAGGCACTAGTAGACACTATTAGACACTAATTCCATTGCTTTCTTTTGTTTAGTTTTAGCTAATTTTGGCTAATTTTTATTAATTGCTAGATACTGTTTCACTGAATCCACTCCCAGAATTGGTTTCCACCGAACAATTAGAAACAAAACAAGGCTTGCAAATTTCCAGAAGGAAACCTCGCAATACAAATGCAAACGAAATGAGTAGACTTGTTTCATTTTTATGAGAAAATTTAAATCAAATGATGTTCAGCGGCGAAAAACTGAAACTTCGAAAACTGAATTGAAAACTGTTGTTGACATCAACAAAACGATCGACTAGATACTGACTTGCTGGCTTTTGTGTTAAAATTATCCGATGCATGCATGTAAAACATCAAATATTTGGGTCTTTTTAAAATGGATATGATGATAAATATTTAACGAACGCGTGTGGACAGTCTTCACTAATTGGGCTGCCAGAATTAATCCACCTCACAAAACTACAGCTAAAATAGTTATTTTCAGATGTTCAATTCGTTCTCCGATTAGGGCCATACTAAATGTTCAAAACAGGATACAAGCGTCTATATTACTGAAGCAGAAATATATTCTGACCAAATGCAGCTTTATGTCAGTTTAAACGGCTGTCTTACAATGTAAATGTCCTTTGTTTCAAAATAAATTATGTGTCGGTTTTCATTAGTGAGAAAACGGATAGAGTATATAATATTTTTTAATTTTTTTTTAAACACAGGTTGGGATGAAGAAGTTTATATTTGTAACTGGGTTTCTGTATCGTGTATATATACTGACTATAGGTGGTTTGCAACCATTTCCTGACGATTTAAAAGACAAAAGCCCAGCGGCCATGCTGGTGGATGGAACAAAAGAAAGTAATAGAAGCTAATGAGAAATCTTTTGTTTTCTGCCCCAAGCGTGACGTCAAGTGTAAACGTCCTATAGGTAGACCCTTGTAGGCTTATTTTAATGGCGCACTCAAGGTGGAAATGAAATTATCAGAGTAATAACAGAAAAGATAAGGTGTTAATGAGAATGATTAAGATTCATAGCAGGCATTGTGTGCTACTTTATTTCACGAGATTTTCCCGACATCATATTCTTCCGGTTTAATTCGTGATTTTTTAGTGGAAAATGGCGAAAATTCATTTCGCGAGAAAGGAATGTGCCGAAAATTAGCATACCATTAAGTTAAATTTTATTACAAGTCACGTAGAGTAAATAAAATATCAAGTTCGATAAAATAAAACAGTTCATAGAAAAGAAAAGTAAATTAGTCATTTATTTTGTTATACAGACTTTTACTGTTCCAGGGGACGCGATATGCGCGAACAGATTTTTTTTAACTAATAAAAATGTTTGTTGAATCAATAGATAATTTATAGAGCCATTGAAGAAATACACTGCCATTTTTGTCGTTTTTGTCTTTGGATCAAGAACCCAGTCAAATGCAACGCATGCGCAGTTGACCAAAAAATTGTGACTGGATTTTTTTATCGACTTTCCTCGGAAACGTGCTGATTTCTACGGAACCACTCGTTAGAATTTCACGAGATTTGGCATAATAATAGTTCCGAATATGCCGAACTCACCTGCCATCAAAAATTTGAAATCTAACAGAGGAGATTTTTACTAAACGCAAACATATTACTTTAAATTTACTGACACACCGATCGGCAAAAATGCTGATCCACCTCTCCATACGCATGCCGTGGGAGGACGACCGTGCTGTCCCCAGCCAACAGCTACCACACGTGTTGTGTGGAGCTGGCCCTTTAAGGGATGCTTGCATCCGCCTTAGCAGTAAACTGGCGGGATCGATGCCCGGGGGGGGGGGGGGGGGGGGGGGGGTACTCGGCCAAGTTTTGGGCGGGGATGTGCCGCTGGGACTCTGAGACCCTTAACCCATACTAGACCATTTTCGCTGAATTTTGCAACCCTATTCTAGACTAAACACCGAAAAACCCTACCCTATCCTAGACCTATTCCAGACTCGCTATTTTCCAGAAACTCGTTCACAATCATAGTCTAAGATGCCATTTGCCAGTAAAACCTTGTCTAGACTAAATTCTTCACGCAACTGGTCAGTTTTTCGGAAAATGATACCCTATTCTAGACCAAAAACCTCTGATTACTATACCCTATCCCAGACTAAACTGCCTGAAAACCATACCCTTCACAGCGGCACATACCTATATAGCTCATATATGGGAGTACCCCCCCCCCCCCCCCGGGGATCGATGCTCTTATGTGAGACCCTGCCTGGCCATGCCATGCTGATGAGTCCTAACTAGGACGAAACAGCTGTCCATGACTGCCACTGCCCGGGTGATATGGCTGTGCGCATGCGTAAGGTACTGTCCAGGCCGTTGGGAAGGTGTTTGAGTGTGTCACTTGCTTTTTTCGTATTAAACATATTAAACCACAAATTACGGAAGATCCCTCTGTCAAAATTACACGAGACCAGTGTTAACACGCGAATATTTTTACGAGTTTACTGGAGACAAATGATGGACAAAATCTAACGACTAGATTTTCTGAAAATAAACGAAACCAAACATTGCAGACTGATTTACAATCCAATCCACCGTGTTGCCATGGCAACACCCTTAAAGCTCAACAAAAATATCAAAATATATAGCTTGTTGCTTAATCGTATGCCTCGCCAATTTTGGACGCCCAGACGTTAGTGGTTTTAAAATGACAATGAACAACGCCTAGGTACAGTGAAACTGTGTTCAGCTACCTTAACCCAAAAGCAAAATGCATCGGCCTCGCCCGCACTTCCTAACCTTTGGTTATTACTAGTCATTCATTCATAAAACACAATTACAGTAAAGTCATTTAATTTTGTAAGTGATCCGTGTGATGTAGCAATAGCCGGACCGCTCAGGGAACCAATCAGAACGCTTCATTTTTCCAGCCGTTTTGTGCGCCCGCGTTCCTTCGTGCAAAACCGGACTCCCTCAAACGGCTGAAAATCGAGCCTACATTTTTCGTTGACCGGTAACATTAATATGACAACTGGAATACTGACACCCTCATTCCTGGTAAATAACGAAACTACATTTGAGTAAAGTTCTTTTTTTTTTATACCAAAAATCTGTGCTGTCTTCAATTATTTCCGGAAGTGTTACCGGAAGTAAACATGCATTCGGTCAGCGGTGTCTCTTGGCAGTAGACGGCTGGGTTATTTTCGTTTGGTCAAAATTGCACTTATGATTAGGAAAGGAAGGCCTAAAATCATCGCAAATACGGTCTAAAAAGAAGACATAGCAGCGAAGCCTGTTTTAAACTGTGTATTTCTCTTGCAATATGCAGTAAACGTGGAAAAGTAAGGCTGTGTGTTATGAGGATTTCTAATAATGCTGCAGCTTGCTTTCGTTGAGATGGTTCCAGACCCTCATCTTTCGCGCTTACATGTGTTGACAAGCCCAGCTAAGTCTTATAAATAGCTTATTCTTTGCTGCGAACTCAAGATGGCGAGCAAGGATCAGGGCGAAGACGTGTCTCAACGACTTCGAGAGCTGTGGAGTTGGTTTATGAGGTGTACATCCCTTGAAAATCCGGAGGTAAGCGATCGAGATATAAATTTCTGGTCAGAGTACATGTACAGTGGTACATTTCGATGTTTGTTATACAACATTCTACATGCACTTTTAAAATAAGGGGTTCAGATTTGGTATTATTATGTTTTTGTGTTAGCAATTTCTTAACCCCGTCAGAAAATGCAATTGTTTATAACTTGCCGTTATTTTTGATACATTCACATTTTTACATAATATGCTCAACAGTCAGGGCAACTGAAAGAAGGTACGTGATTTTGTTATGATAGATTATAAACAGGGTTAAATCTATGTGTGTGGTTTTTTTTTTCAATCTGTTGCCATAAAACCATTTTACAATGATTTATTTTCTCTGTTGCAAGATTTGGGTTAGAAATTTAACTTTAAATAATTGTGCACTTTGCATGTGTACATGACAATTAACATGTTCCCTCTAAAATCATGCACTGGTGTGACTGAACTTGAGTATCCAGTGTGCCAAAGTTATTTTTCTTGCTCCCATGTCTCTCATATTGCCGGCGTAACTAATTGAATCATTTGGTAATCAAACTTAATAAGAACCCAATCAAACTTAATCGAACGATTGGGTTCAATCAATGGTTAAGAAATTGCACACAATCAAACCAAAACAATTGCAATATTGTATGTTAAACCCAATCCGGGTTAAATGTATTGGGTTAGCATTGTAAGTCACCGAGAATGACTCTTGCCTGTTCCTAGACTTACAGTAGTATACTTGCAGCTTGTTTGTACTCCATTTTCAATAGAATGCAATCCAACTGTGACGCTATTTTTGGCAACACTGGGTAAAAGTGAAGAACAGCTCACCTCCACCGACTGTCGGCCAACTGTCGGCCGACTGTTGGCCGACAGTCAGCTCACAGTCGGCCGACAGTGGGCCAACAGTCGGCCGACTGTTGCTGACAGTCCGCCAATCATTGTGCCATCAAATCCAATCAAACTCAATCAAACCTATAACCCATTCTAACCCAATCATGTGATTGAATTACTGTTGATTGTGTTTGCATGATTAAATGAACCTTCGATTTGATTTGATTTGGTTTAATTAGTTACATCAAGCATAAATTATTGCATTCCTCATTTGGCTCTAATGCATATGTTGTGTTACACTGTATATGTATACAGTGTGTTACACTGTTACCATGAAAAAGGCCTCCGGAAGAATGCCAATTTTGGAGTGATTCCAGAATACCTGAGGCCACTAATACATGTATTTACATATCGTCTGAACATTTTGTAGAAATATGAGGCAATTATTTGTATGAAAACAAAAGTATTCAATTTTATTTAATGAGATGCAAATAAGTGGCCGAGTATTCTAGAGTCTAGACCCAATTTCTTTTATACAATGTACCTGTAGCGTGATTGAGCCAATACATGTAGGTAAGAGGTGCACTTATACAGTTTTATTCCAGAATCAAGGTATTATTGATTGCTGATTCAGTTCCTAATGACCTCCTTTGAATCTTTCAAATGTTGTGACTGGGTTACAAGGATAGAAACTGCATAATTGCAATGCAATGTGGTTTTACATGTACATCCTGTTTACTATCTCACATGTACTTAGTTATTTGCTAATGAGTTTGAACAGGAACATTTAAAAAAAATCAATTTGTGAAGCTCTAAAGGTGAAGGAAGGTCTTGTTTTGTATTTTACACAAGGAAGAAAGGTCTTGACTTATTGTGTTGTTGCCATAAAAAGCCCCTGGTACCCAAAGTTGAACTTGAGACGCTACTAAGACAAATAACTAGCGGTAAGGACAAAAAACATTATACATAATGTACGTGTAAAATCTCAGGAAATTTTCCAACTTTTCCGTAGTTTGGCGAATGCGTTCATGTACATCCTTCACACTTGTGTTTTATGAACTGTAACAAAGGAACGATCTTCCCCTTTTTATTAGAAATATATCTTCAGTTAATGCTTTCAAGAAGGCTCTTAAAACTCATTTATTTCAGAAGGCGTTTCCCAGCTAATTTATTGTTTTATTCTTTTCATAAAGAAGGGTTTGTAA
Organism: Dendrophyllia cribrosa; assembly: GCA_024195265.1. Classification (NCBI taxonomy): domain Eukaryota; kingdom Metazoa; phylum Cnidaria; class Anthozoa; order Scleractinia; family Dendrophylliidae; genus Dendrophyllia; species Dendrophyllia cribrosa. The sequence continues at coordinate 14,879,382 of JAJLRJ010000006.1, read as the reverse complement.
ATAGGATTTTAAAGATTAATTTAAAGATTAATTTTAGAATTTTAGAATAAGAATTAATTGGAATACAGTGTATGTACTAGGATTTTAGGATTTTGTTGAGTTGATGTAATGCACAGATGAAAATTTCTTTCCCTGGATTGATATTTGCGCAATACAAATCAATAAATATTATTATATTATTATTATTAAAGTCCCAAACCACCTTGTTGAATAAATTGTTTTTTTGTTTGCAAGAAAAAATGTTCACAATTTATTCTGAAATAATGTCTCTTCATCAAGTATCATGTTGCCGAATCATGTATCACATAGTGAGAATCGCATAGCCCAGGGTGAGGCATGCTTCACATCTTGAACAAAAAAAAAAACAACTCTACTGTAACTTACTTTTGTAGTGGTACTGTATTATTCAGCTCCCATGAAAAAATCAGTAAAATAAAAATGTTTGAGAAGTGTTCACCCAGGGCTTGGCACAAACTTTTGACATACAGGTAACTTGCCACTGTGGAAAGTAGATATGAAAATTTACTTTCCATGGTAAAATGTTACTTTCCAAAAATGAAAGAAAAATAAAATAAAAAGTCTTAACCTCAAATAGAATGTTTGTTTTTTAACACCATTAATGATTCATTATTAATCATTGAAATATGGTCAAACATGGGTGTCTTGCTCTTGGACCACTGTTCCACCAACTTTACAGTGCTAGGATGTGGGTTAAAATCAGCAACAGAAGGACCTTCTATGCTAACTCGCATAAGGCAGTCTAATATGTCCACAGATAAACAAGATCTTGTGAATGATTTTATTTTCCCCATGATTGAAAATCCCTGTTTACAGCATGCTGTTGCCAGGGGTAAGATCATGAGAATCTCAACCAACATCATAGCATTGGGGAACCTGTCATGATAGTTGTTAAACACTCTCTTCCACAAAGTTTTGAAAGTAAAATGGAGGTAGTCATTGGAAATGCATGTTTTCAGACCAGCCGAATCATGTTTTATTTAATAGTCCACATGATGTGTGAAAAGCAAAATGGCGAGCATGTTCGATTGCATCATCAATTTCGTACCCAGGGTTTCTCGATCTGACGATTCCAAGATGGCAGAGATAGAAAAACATGACTCTTATCGTTAAACTTAGATGTTTAGCAAGGAAGCTCGTGCACTTGTAATATTAAACTAAACACATTTGTTTTGTTTTCTTTTTTATTTGGCTGTTTAAAAAAATATGTTCCACTTAATTTGTGGAAAGTGTTTTTGTAAGTAAGTATTTTTGGTTCATTTGCTTGTTTTACTTTTTTACTTTCAACTCAAAAATCGTACTTTCCAGTGGTGAATGGGTAAGTGTTTAATAGTGTTTAAAGCCCTGTTCACCTGTGACATATTGTTTGCTTGGTGTGTTTCTGCCTTTCTTACTTGTATCTCTATTTAATTTACTTATAGTACACTGTACATTTGTATGTATTCTTCAGGAGAAAAGCATATTTTTGGAGTCCTTCATGATAGAGTTCTTGGATGCCTATCATGCTGTTAAAGGAGAATTAAAAAAGATATCCAGCTTTGGGTAAATAATTAACTTGTTGTAGTACTTTTAGCCTGAAGAATATGATTTATTTACACAGTGTAGAACTGTTGCAAGGTTCATACAGCACTACAGTGTAGCTTGCTTAGGTCTGAGGGTAATTGATATTACCCTTAGAGCAGGGGTGTAGCTAGGATTTTTTAAAGGGGGTTTACACTGTGTCACACCCAGGGTACTTACCAGATTGTCATGTTGACATCCACGCTGTGTTTTAATAAAATTATCTCACAAAGGGGCGGTCACGGGCACCCTAGGACCCCTTCCCCCCCATCTACGCCCCTGCAAGAGGGGCTTAAAAGTAAAGAAGGGGGCGTGGTACAGCTGTAGTGGGTTACATGTACATGTACATGTATTTTGATTTGTTTAGAGATTCAGGCAAATTTTCAAAAAGAGTGCTATAGATATGAATAGTCATACACTGTACATCTGTTTAGAGCAGTTTCAGCTGAGTGCCAAAAGTACTGTAATTTCGTGATTGCTTATAATTATTGGTTTTGCATTGCTTGCTTTGTGATTGGCTGAAAACATTGCTTTACCAATCAGAAGTATTCATGACTTGCTAAGCTTTGCCTCGGCTACTTTTATTTGTTTCAGTTTCTGATTGGCTTCTTGGTTTGTCTGTATCTGTTGTGATTGGCCACAGTAATTACTTTCAATGATTTTTGGTTTTATGACACTTACTTGAAAACTGCTCAGTGTTACTAATAAAGCCATATATACATTGTATTATCACTTGAATAGTTTGACTACTGTGCATTGTAGATATTAAAGAGAATAATCACCAGGCTTAATTCTTTTTTTTTTCTTAGTGATATTCACAGTGTCAGCAATGTGTTGACAAGTGAGTTCCAGGCAGCAATTCTTCTTAAATGTCAAGATGAAACTGAACAGTCTTTAGTTGACTATCTTTGTCACGGGCATGGTCTGCTGCTACTACAGATGCTGTGCATTCTTGCAAGCAAGGTATGGCTCACACTAAGAAAGCAGGGAAATACATTTTATGTGGAACTTGTTTCTCCCCCGACATCCCCCCTCCACATCTGAACAGATTGCTCAAAAGGACTTGAGGCATGCACTTATTGGTTAGCCAGATATGAGATACATGTACAGTTCATTGCCATCTTATTTCGCATAGTAAGTACTGCAACATTAAAATCCTTAATATGCTATAGCCAGATAGGAGATCCCTGTAGCCCCGACCTACATGTATAGCTACATGTACATGCATACATGTAACACTACTTTGGAATTTTAAAGTACCTTTTGTTAACAGGGTAGACAACAGACTAACCAATGAGGCAACAATGTTTTCTAAGAACAATTTTTTTTCAAGGCTCATTTAGATGGTATAACTCTTGCTTGCAACTGCTGCATGCAACATTTTTAACATGCACTGCTCACATCATTCCAGAACTGTGTGGAACAGTACTTGACATGACACTGTTCATGCTATACATGTACAAATGTATGTCATAGAATTTTGGTGGTGGGCAGTTAGCCCACATCCCAATTCTCAACCTGGAGGACCAGGGGGCTACACACTGTTTGTCTGATCTCCCCCCCTCCCCCTCCCCCAACCTCTCAATCTTGGTTGAAGCAACCAGAGAGGACATACAGCGTACACATGTAATCCCTAGCTGACATAGCTCCAGGGTCAGTAAGGTTCTCAGAGACAAGCAAGCTACTCCCCCATGTTAAGATTATAGCTACACTGTACATGGCAGTAGATTCTGAGTTCATTGTTGATTTTTACCTGTTTTTTTTCTCATTTTACAGATTGCTGGATGCAGTTTAGAATTGGCTAATCTGCTTGTGTCTTTGCTTCCTGTTGTTCTTAGGGTGCCTTTGCAAGATTATGACCCTCTTTTTGGTACATACATGTATACAGTCAAACCTCTCTACAATGGCCACCTTCGGACAGACCTTTCTGGACGTTGTAGAGAGGTGGCCGTTATGGGGAGGTTATCAATAAGCCGAGCATTTGAGTGAGTGAACGAGAAGACGGAACAATAAAACATGGCCATTGTATAGAGGTGGCCGTTATGGGAAGGTTATCAATAAGAGCATTTGAGTGAGTGAATGAGAAGTCGGGACAATGAAACATGGCCATTGAAGTGTGGTGGCCGTTTTAGGGAGGTGGCCATTAGTAGAGGTTCTACTGTACTTCAATAATGTTTTTGCATATTAAATAAATTTGACATTTAAGGGACAGTGGCTTGGATGATATACGATCATGTTTTCATGACTACGGCCAGGAATGTACTTTAAGTTTATTGTTTTATTATCTTGAAATGGGAAGAAAAACCGTCAAAAGTTGTGAAAGCAGAGAAATGTGAACTAAAAGGGACAAAATAAGACTCAAAAACTCAAAGTTCTACCAGAATGGCAGTTCTGTTTTCTGGATCACCTGTCACAACATCAATTTTGATGAACTGTAATCTACATGTACTTCCATCCTGGTTTTCCTGGCCACTTACTTAAACTACAGCACTTGTTCTGATTTACTTTGTCTGAATCTAATTTTATCCAGTTCTGGTGACTGTATATTTGGTGGTATTTGCCAAATGAATATAACATGGAAGTTAGGTTTACTTTAGGAAATTTTCCATATTTTGATGGAACACTGCCCCTTGAAATGCAAGCAGCCATGTTAATTTATCGACTTAAAGGCGAACCTGCAGTATAAAAGGGCAAAGCCCCACGCCGAATCTAATGCAAATGAGCAAGAACAATAGATTTTGCTCATTTGCATGAGTTGGACAGTCCAGCCGCCTTTTATATCGCGGGTTTAGCTTAAAGAAACACACAGAAGAACATGAGCGGGTTTTGGCTTTCATTTCAACTGTTTGGATGTACGTTTCATTTGGCCTTCTCGAACTCATTAATAATTTATGAAGAAAATACAAAGGAAACTAATGATAGATAGATATGTTTAATGAGTGTTTGGAAATCAGATGAAACACTCCTCATTTTTGCATCCTTAATTTCTCCTAAAATCATTTTGTTTGAGAAGTAATATTAAACATTGGACACAGTATTTCATCACAAGATCAAACACTTTGAAGTTCGTCAAAAATACTCTGCTGCGCGTTGTATTTTTCAACTCTTCTCTCAGTGTTTGATCTTGTGACGAAACACTGTGTCTCATGTTTGATATATTACCTACAGCATAAGTTGTGGTTCGGAAGACCTTAGGTAACAACGGTCTGGACCACCTCGGACACTTCTTGAGAATTATATAACGTAATGTCGACACTTAGAATTTTATTTTCAATAAATTTTAAGTGTAAAAAAGAAAATCTAAAATCCCCACTCGGGATTGAACCTGTGACCTCAGCTAGGCTTAGGCTTACATAGCCTACCGTACCAGAGTACACCTAGCTTCTCGGGTTGTTTAGGCCTAAATTTAACTATATAAACTGGTAACCCTAACCTCAACTGAAAGCTAACCAGTTACTCCGTCATATAAGTCTCAATAAGGCGTCCGACGCGGTCCAGGCCGTTGTTATCTAAGGTTTTCCTTGTGGTTCAAGTGAATAAAGCAGTTAGTTTCTAAAGAAACTATCATAGTGCTGCGTTAGTAGGATAGTGAAACTCCAACAAGGCTAGCGTTCGACATGTCAGCTTTTGAATCTCTTTATGGTGGCAAATTTACATTGTCAACTCAGTTGACAAAACCTGCATTAAAGGGGCATTGTCACGCAGATTTTGCTGTGTTTTGGTCAAAATACACTGAATATATGACAAAGTACCTTTGCTCAAACATAAAATTGCTTTTAGAACACCAAGAAGATAATATCCAGTCATTTCTTCAAGAAAGAACAAACCATAATAAGTTTTTCTGCGATTTTTCCACGACTCTTGGGAGGAACTTGAAAAAATTGGCCAATTTTTTCAAGTTGCAATTCATTTCCATCCTGGCCATCCGCAACCAAAGATATCGAAAACTAGTTTCTGTGCACTGGTAGAGTATTTGTTTAATAACAAAACTGGACCATTATTTTAAGGTTTCCATTGAAACAAATATGTTTTTTGGCTTTTCAAAGTGATACTAAAAATAGGTGACAGTGTCCCTTTAAACAGAGTGCTCAAAACCATTACAAACCAATAAGATCTTTCTGTTGCTATGAATGGAATCAGTCGTGAAACAACACTAGTTATTCTTTAATTCTTTTTTCTTTGTAGGGTTAGAAGTAGTGTTGACTGACTTTGATGATTACTGCCATGACTCCAAAAGTACCTCTCGTCATGCCAACCTCGCCAAGGACATGATTTTTGATTTATGCTTTAAGCAACATTATAAACCATGCAAATCTGTCGACACTGAGCGTAATATTCTCCATCCTCAAAAGCAAGGGCATGTAATTGTTGGTGAGCACTTCAAAGCACCAGACATTCTGTTTGAAAGAGAGTATCTTGATATTCCATTATCGGTAAAGGGCCCCGCTGAAAGTCCCAGCACCGCGGAGGATAGTGACATACTTACCAGTCTGACAAGTGTGACCGACATTGACAGTACAAGTGCTAACATCAGTGAATGTTCAGACCCAGAAATTGCCAGGAACGATGCATCTGCAAAGACGTGCAGTGAGACTACGCCGAAATCACCAAACACTAGTGTTGTTAAGAATGGCGCCAAAAGACGAGAACATACTACTGCATTTTCTGGCTTGGCAACTACCTCTGAAGGTCACTCCTCTATCAACAATTTTCAACTGTCACTTCTTCTTATTTCAACACTGGAAAATCTAACATGTCACAGCAGTTCTAGCCTTCATGACCCAGACCTTTTAATGCAGACAAGTGGACAGCTAATAGAAATTCTACATTCATTAAGTGATGCAAAAGAAAAGAGTGCCGAAGTTCTCTGCAGCTGGGAACCTGCAGCAATTGTTGCAGTCCAGCTTATTATTTTTAGAACTGTGTTTGCAATTCTCTATACGACATGCAGGAATGCAAAAGCAGCAAAACAGCTGTCGAAGTCAACGTATGTTGCAAAGCTTGTGGAAGTGGTTTCAGACGGATGTCTTGACAAAGAATTCATTTCAGTTCAACAGCATCCTGAGCTTGCAAAACTTGTTGCTAAAGTTAGTGATCGTGGTAACGGGCCTGATTCGAAATTGTCCTCTTCATATTTGTGGAAAACGTTTCAGCATGAATTGCTCCTTGGTTGCTCTTTGCATGGTCTTTTGCTTTTCATGACATCTTGTCTTCACCATGGCACCATAATAAATTCCACATTATTTGTGTTGTGCCAAGAGATTTTTGAACAGTTTTCTTCCAAAGGAGGTTTTGAGTCTGCTGCGATATTGCTTCTGAAACTTGATGACATTTACTCGCACGAATTGAGTTTTGAAGACAAAGATGATGATGTGGATTGGCATAGTGCTTCCCCAGCTCGAAGGATTGAGCAGTACCCGAAGAATCTGTTTAGAAGAATCGTGAGGAGTTTAGGGAAGATGGTATCTGTGTTGAAGAAAGGAAAGAGTTGCTGTAAGAAGTCCAGAGAACTCAGTAATAGAAAGAGTTCAGTGGTAGGACTTGGGTGGCCCATGGTACAAGAGGATAGTTATGCAATGTGTGAAACTTACCCGCACAGCTCTGAGGTGGAAGAAAGCTCAGAGTCAGCAGCAGACATGGAGTTTGAAAGTGAAAGACAAGACCAATTTTCAGGTGTGAATCTGAAACTTCAAGTGTGGCCTATAATGTAATGTGTCTTCTTCCTTTTACTCCTTTTCTGCCTTATCAGTGGCTCGTTGTCTTTCTTCCTGATTAACTCTACCGAGAAATATTCCTTCCGCGCCATTTTCCTCTGATTTTTCTCCCCTCTACTTCTCCTTTTTCTTACAAATATATGCCCCCTTCTTGGCCCTAAATTCCTTCTTTTGCTTTCATTTCTTATTAATTCCTGTACTTCTCCTTTTTCCTCCACCCCTTCTCTACCTCCCTGTTTTTCCTCCAATTTCGCTTCCTCTTGTCCTTCCCCCTGCTCAACCTCCTCCCCCTTTTACCTCCTCCTCCTCCTCCTCTTCATTCCTTTTCCTCCACCTGCCCCTCCTCCTCCTCCACCGCTATATAGGTCACCAATCATTCAGGGATTAAAAGAGCGAGTTGTGTTTCCTACTCAAGACATGGTATCTCTTGAATAGCAAATAATCTTCACTCAAGGAATCATTTTGTTGATGCCTTGTTTTTATTTTGCAATCGTATTGTAGATGACCTTTGCACAGTGTCCAGGCCTTCTGTAACTTTACTGACAGTTTTCAAGGAAAGCAGGAATGTCGAGTTTCGGATGAACTTACTGACTTGCCTGGAAAAAGTTGGAATTTGTCACTGTGTTTCACCTGACATTCTTGTAACATCGCTTTTGAACAGGTAAGTCAGTCTGTCATTCTGACTGATGTTATACTTATTTCTGTTGTAACCACTTGTTGCCTTCGCTAATTCCAGGACGGCTTATTTTATACTGAACAAGCAAGATTTATCTTCAACCATGTATTACATCGTGTACAATGTACATTATATTTTGTATAACACAAATTCCACTGCATGTTCAAATGCACTTAACAGGATAGAGTTGTTCCTGTCATTATCACAGGACAAAAAAATGTTTCATTAAGAGCTTTCATTGGCAGTTATTGAATTCTTTAATTCAAAGTGAACCAATAAACTTTATTTCTGATATTCAGATTTCTCGACCAACCCAAAGACCTTCAAGGTGTCATTCTTAGGACCATCAATCAGCTGGTGCTCACTGAGGTTGACATAGCGGATGACAGTTTTGATGTTCTGCCAACTCAGTTTCCTCAATCTAAAAGATTGCAACGGTCACGATCCAAGTTCGCAAAACAAAGCCCAGGTAAAAGTGACAGTGGTTTCTCAGCCAGTGATTTTTGTGCCGCTGGACTTGGTGCCCATGTTAGGGAATTGGCCAAAGATGGGAAGCCTAGTTGGACGTGTCTCTCACAGTACTGCACACTTGTATCTGCCAAAGACACAAGTGTGGCTGTAGAAGTTACAAAATCGCTGAAGCCATTGGCCACTCTAGGATCCAGACATTTGAAGGAGGAATTGCTCCGCTTGGTTGTTCTTCCTTGCATCTTGCGGTGCAATGGAATCTTCACTGAAGATGTTGCTGAACCGCTTCAGAAAATCAGGGCAAGGACTTGGACCAGTTCATCTACGTCTGAGTGGCAGCAGCGGAGATCTATCAGAGGAACTGCATCTTTAACTTTTAACAGTGTCGACAGCAGTTTTTTATTGGCCGAAGGCACCCATACAGAAGATGGCATTTGCAAAGATGTCCTTGAACTGTGTATCTGTTACTTGACTTCGCTTCTCAGCAGTTCTGGATCACGGGAACTCTTTCTGAACTGCGGTGGTTTGAATGAAATGCAGTGTTTCCTTGCATTAACACAGCTTCAAGAACCAGTTCTCCATGTGCTCGAGTATCTTGCCAAAATTGAAAATCGCGAGGAGACAGGCAAGGTACTCAGAGCAGACGCAGGAGACCTAAGTGCCGGATCACCTGAGACAAGCAGTGAAGAAAAAACTGACAACAAGGTCTGTTGCCGAAGCTTTCTGTCTTTGCTTCAGTACACAACCTCATTTGGTAAAGAGAAGAACGATTTGGCTGACAGCCGATCTAAAGTGTCACATGTCGCCTCGTGCCATCCTGTTGAATCATCCTTAAGGGTCCATGTTTGGAAGTCATGCCTTCAGCTTTTGGTTTCAAATGAACTGTTTTGTGAACTGTTTCTGCAAGATGATGGCATAGTCTATAGCTATGATTTACTGCGTCACCTTTTCAAAGTCTTCCAAGATTTCACTCGTTCAGATAGCGCGTCTGAGGCACAGCAGGATGATGTCAGGTATTTCAAAGACCTTGTGATGCTATTTGAGTCTGTTTTACCAGTTTGTATCAGAATGGCACATACTGAACACTGGCAAAACAAAGAGGTATGATCGCAATAATATTGTCGTTGTTGTTGTCAAAAGAATCTAATTTAATTGCAATTATTATAAATAAATCAGAGATAGTCTATATTATTTTTGTTTTTATTTCGTGGCTAAACAGAAATAAAATAAATAAGCTGATGTGCCACGATGTCTTCTGTGAGGTGCACTATACATGAACCTTAGTGTACAATGTATTCTGTCACGTTAAATAAATTAAGGTTATTGTATTGTATAATTTGTACTGTACTGTTAACTGAACTGTACCGTACTGTACTTTACTGTATGTTACTGTAATGTAATGCAATGCAATGCAATGCAATGTACTGTTAGTATTGTATTCTGTTGTGTAGTTAGTTGTACTCTGTTGTATTGTATTTAGTTAGAAAACCTGTTATACCATAAAACCTCAGTAAATTAATTATAGCTGGAAAGTTTGTAACCATCTGTTATCTCCCAGTGAAGATGACACAAGCTTGTAACTGTCAAAAATGAGAGAAGCGCCTATCCTAATCTGCTGTTGTTGTGGTGTCTTTTTGTACCCTGACAGGCACTTCCCAGTCTGGAACAGCTGGTAGAAGAAGCAAAGAAAACAGTGTCACAATCTGAAACTTTGCAAACGTTTCTTGGCAAGGCGCTTAGTGATTGTTTTCTTAAGGCATCAATATGTCAACTGGATGGAATTGCAGATTCTGCTCACCTGAACTCTGAAATGAAACAGCAAAGGAATGAAGTCTTGAGAAGAGCGAGCACTGGAGATAGTCAAGAGGTTTGTTTTCCCAGTTGATACATGTAGAGGGAGGCAGCATGGATCACCTGACTTGGGATCCGGATGTCCTGGGTTCAGGTCTTGCTTTTAAGACTAGCTGTAGTTGTTTCACAGTAGACCCAAGTTCAACTCCTTGGCCACGCTTGTCAATTGAGTGTTCGTCCCCTCCAGCACCTGATTTATAAACGGGTAATGAGGTAAATAAAAGACCTTTATTTATTTATCTTTGTTTTTGTTTGTATTTTGTGGCTTTATTGATGAAAGAAACTTCACGGTTTGTCCATCTTGTAAAATCAAAAGCAAAAACTCAAATAAAAACAAAACAAGCAACAACAACAACAAATAGGACATGTATTTTTGGGGGTTGTTTTTATATAACGGTTTAGTTCTTTTTTTTTTCTTTAAAAAAGTTGAACCAACGTTTTCAAGTCAAGTTCTTTTGTTATGGTTCGTGAATAGTTAGCTTTAACACTTGGTCCTTTTAATTGCAGGAGTGGTCACATCCTTTAGAAGATGACGATGATGACGATGAAACAGATGGTAACCATAGTAACCAGAAGGGTGAAAGTTCCATGCTAGAGGAGGGTTATGATGCAGACCAAGAAGGTGACTCTGACAGAAGTGATGATACAGAGCAGAGACTTGCTAAAAACAAGAAGCAACCCAAACAGAAAAGAAGGAATGAGGACTTGAAGAATCAGCAGATTACAAAGGGCCTTATTATTTACCCACAGATTTGCAATGTCCTGTTAGAATTTTTGAAAGTGTGCTACGGGAGTAAGCTCCAAGCTGCAGATTCAAACAGGTATATTTGATACAACTTGCTTTGTAATTAACACATACCAGCATGTTTATTTCAGGTATTCAACGATAAATATCGAGTGATGAGATACTGTATTTCGAGATTTGTGAGCACTTTCCAAAGATTTTTGAACATTGTAGGAAGATTGTCCAAACGGCAAACCATTGTTTCCAGTCAATTGCCAAAAACGTCCGATGGTTGGCAATTGTTTTCTTGAAAAGTTTTCAAATCATCTCTTTTCAAACAGGAAAAAGGTCACTGTCAATCGGGACACCATCAACGTCAATCTAATATTTTGTTTAACGTGTTTCATTGTATTTTTGTTATGAAATCTGCATATTGTAAACAATAAAAGATGTTTCATTTCTATAAAAAAAGTCTGAATGCTGGAGATTTCTGAGACAATTGTGCTGCTGTCAAAACATTAAATGTTTTGACAGCACAAATTTTGTGTATGATGGCCCATCTTTCATATTACTGGGAAGTACTCTTTACATTACAAGTTCTACTTTATTTGAAGAGGTGCTACGCAGTGTTCAACTAACTTTAACATAATTTGATGGTATCTTCACCACATTAGTTACAGCTTTCGCTATTTTTTTAATTATCGTCCCGTTTTTGTTATTTTCTAGTATTCTGATTGTACTTCATGCAATTGAGAGCCTCCTCATTCTGGTAAAAGACAGTGAAGAGAATTGTCGAAGGCTTTGTTATCAGGTAGGTTGTACGTCATGTTTTTGTTTTCAATGCTTATAAATGTCACGCTTAGATGCTTTGATCGTTTTAAATCTGTTTTACTCTTCAATTCTTTAACTCCAAACTATACGATACAATATCCTTTATTAGTTTTCCCAAATGGGATCTTCCAACTAATTTACAATAAATAAAATGTAGAAATAGAAATTACAATAACGGAAATTACTTATAAAACGAATACAATACTATTACAAAGATAATAATACTATTACAAAGATAAAACTCCGTATGGAAAATTAAACCGATCTGTGGTCTCAACCTTACGTTGTTTCGTATTTTCATGAGATGGCTGAGTCTTAGAGCCCTTTCATGCTCCTATTTCCGTTGTCTTTCTTTAATTTTTAAACAGGGACTTGTTGGGACTCTGCTGGAGTGCTTTCATGACGTAATGATTGCTGACGTTCAGTACTTGAAAGGCAAGTTTAATTTCTCTTTAACCCTTTCACTCCTGGGGTCAATTATGGAGAAATGGTGTGACCATTCAAATTAAACCTCTTTGGCAGTACTTTTGCATGGTATCATTTGTTCTAACTTTTGAGTCTGTGGACGAAATCCTATGGTGTGACCATTAAACCTCTTTGGCAGTACTTTTGCATGGTATCATTTGTTCTAACGTTTGAGTCTGTGGACGAAATCCTATGGTGTGACCATTCAAATTAAACCTCTTTGGCAGTACTTTTGCATGGTACCATTTGTTCTAACGTTTGAGTCTGTGGACGAAATCCTATGGTGTGACCATTCAAATTAAACCTCTTTGGTAGTACTTTTGCATGGTATCATTTGTTTATCAATATTTTACAAAACGAAGTTTTGGATTTGACTTGAATTTTCATTTTTGGTATAGAGTTAAAAGGACAGCGTCCCGGCTGAAATATCGTGTTTTCATGATTATGTCCAGGAGCTTGTTTCTATAATCTTGAAATAGGAAGAAAAAATTGCCACAAATGATGAACGCAAAGAAATATGAAATAAAAAGATAAAATAATGGCTAAAAAATCTCAAAATTTCGCCTGTCAGAAAATTAAATTTGATGAACTGTTGTCCGCTTCCATCTTTGAAATCCTGCAATTTTTCTCCAAACTACCACTTCTGTTTTGCTCTATAGAATCTTTTTATCCAATTTAGTTGTATATTTGGTGAAATTTGAGGATATAACATGGAAACTTAGGGCGCTTACCAATTTTGTCAGAACTGTCCGGCCAGACCGGTCCGTTTGTAGCTAAAATGCATCTTTTTGAAGACTTGTTCCTACAAGTCCATCAAAAGGGTGCATACTTTTTCCAAATTTACCAGTCTGGCCGACCAGTTCTGACAAATAATGAAATAGTATTTACGAATTGAGCGGTCCGGCTGGGCAATTCTGACAAATGGTAAGCGCCCTAAGTAATGACAATCGACCGACAAACGGCAAACTGTCGGCCGACAAACGACCAACTGTCGGCCGACAAACGGCCAACTGTCGGCCGACTGTTTACCAACAGTTTAGGCAGGTTTAAGCGAAAAATGTCGGCCGACAGTTTTTGGGGGAGCTGAGCTACCATAAAGCCTTTATCCTTTGTCTACATTGAGCCTAATTTTCTATTTTACATCAGGACTTCAGCGTCTTGTTGCGGATGTGTTTGTGTGTCTTTCAAGTTACAGCATGAGAGCACCTGAACTGTGGAATTTTCTTACTTTGTTTAATTCACCAGAACCTCCTGTGGTAAGATACTGTAAAATTCCGAATATAAACCCCTGGGCTTATAATCGTTCAAAGGACTTGTTTGTCGGCTTATTTTCGGGAAATGCTTATTTTCCGGCAGAGCTTATTTTCCGGGTCACCAAGATAACACTTGCGTCCGCTTTTGTCGAAGACAATTTTAAACTTGTTTAAGCCCTGGGCTCATGCGGGGGAATATTATTAAAAATATTGGCATGTGAAAGAATTAATGTCCCGGATGAGCGTCGACTGCAATCTACTTGTTCAACACCGAGAATATGAATACGAATTGTCTAATGAAACAGAAACAGTTCTTTTAACTTTGTTATTTGTGTTCAGCAATTGTTGTCTACGGCATTGTCAGAAGTTGCTGCCAAAGCCAGCATCCATCCTGGGCCAGCTTACGCGATGTCATTCCCCTGCTTTGTAAAGGGAGTTGAAAGGAGGTCTGGATTAGTGACAAGTACAAAAGTGGCCAGTGGAAAACGGAGGCAGGTGAAAGGAAGGAAACGTCTTAAAACGTAAGATTGCATGTTGACGAGGCAGTGTTTTGCCAAATATGAGAACTTTGCCTTTCGCCTCTAATTTAAAACTAGGCCTGCTGCAAATTTTTGGTTTGGTTATTTATATATTGTTTTGAAAACGAACTCATTCCATGTAAAAACAATTCAAAGTATAAAGACTGTTCCTAAAAACAGAAGCAAAAGGCAATAGAAATAGCCTCCCTAGGTTTATTGTGGATAGCATTGCTTTTTTATAATTATGAGGATAAAACCTTGCATTGCTGAATAGATGGCATTTAACATGTTCCATAAAAAAAGTTGGGGCTGCACCCACTACAACGCATTCATTTTTTGGTGCGAAATGAAACATGCAAGAAACTGTGTCATGTAAAACGTCCCTGTGAGTGTCATCTTACTTCACGTTAAAGTGCGTGAATTTTTACCATACTATAGACACTTTTAATAAATACCACGATGCATCATTTTCCGCTAATGACGTCAAACATATTCTTTTGAATTCTCTTGCAATTCAAAAGAATACTTTGACATCAATAGCGGAATGTGATGCAATCTGGTATTTATTAAAAGGGTCTATACTACTCGCTTAACATTGGCATGTGTGTTTTTAACAGAATTCACATACGGTTGTGAATCTTTTGTACGAAACCATTCATAAAAAATGGTTTTTGCCCAGCTGAGATTAAGTCACTTGAAAGAGAGAAGAAAAGAAAGGAATTCACTATTTGAAGTAATATATCAAACACGAGGAAGAGTGTTTCATCAGAATATCCAAACACCGAGAAGTGTGTTGAAAAACGAGGCGCAGCCAAGTATTTTAAACCCGCTTCGAGATGTTTGGATAACTGATGAACAATCTTTTGTGTATTTGATATTTTAGCTTCTCAAATCATTGATTATTCTTGGAGAATTTTAAAGCAAAAGTTCGCCAATTTTTTTGGTAATTAGGATCACATATCCAAACGTCTTAAACAGTTGGGGCGATGTAGCAGCTCTCGTAAGGTCTCACACCATTGGCTGGATACTCTTCGAGAGAACAACAGAAACAATGTCTCCTACTGCCCTAAAAACAGAAGTAGCCGCGACGCCTTTAACAATAGAGCTGCTACACTACCGAACAGTAGTGTTTATGTGTTTGAGAACAAGTGGTCGAGAATTGGTTGCATAGTTAATTTACATTGTACTTACCTTATCATCTATACATGTTTGTTGTTTATTCCCAACCCAGGAAGCCTATATCTCCACAACAAAGCAATAGCGATACATCTGGTGAAGATGAAAGCTTCCAATTTGGAAGCTCACCCAGTAGATCGGTACTCTCTGAGAGTCTTGAAAAAAGTCCGAAAAGATCCCAGAAGAGACCAAAGTCATTAGTTGAAGGAGGGAAGCGCCGTGGAAGTACCAAACGGGTTCCACGCAAACAAACTGGAAGTCCCAACATGGCGGGAAATTTTGGTGACATTGAACTAACTGAGGTGGTCCAGTATGAAGGATTGTCGCAATTGCCGTCGCCGTTTTCTGTATGGGCCGTCCAGTTACCATTTCATGGTAGCCTACCCCGTTCGGAGAGAGGTTTTAGCTTATCCCTGTGGCTGTGCTTGACTTGCCCTAGCCAACATAGTGATGTTGGTGCTGGTGCGACACTTGCAAACAGCGGTTCTTTTGGGCAGGTAGGCAGTGCAGGTGAAAGGATTAATCTGTCAAGGCAGGGACGAATTGTTCACTTGTGTTCTATTGGTTCTGGTAAGAGCCTGTTTGAAGTGTGGACCACACCCTCCAATGGATGTATTGTTGTCAGGTAGGTTTGTATTGACATTCTTTTGCCTAGCATTGATATGCAGCATTTTAAAGTGACAGCCAAGGTGGACAGACGCAGTTGCTGCTTTAGAGGGGGCGGCTGATTGAGACTACAGCCAGCTGATGTTGAGAAGGCTGACACTTCGGTTGCGATACTGACTGAATCTACCACCAACCAGTTAAGTAATGCTCCACATAAGAACGATAGCAAACTTCATTGTTCTGCGGCATTGGCTCTTTCCCACATAGAATATCTTTGATTTCAAGAATAGAGGAGCAGCTGATGGTAATAATTATATTTCATTATAAAAATAAAGAAAATCCATTTGCGTCAAATAAATTTTAGGAAATGTTCGTGCTTAACCAATCAGAATAGCAGAAGACAATAGCTAATAATTTTGCTTCTTTGATGAAGTTCCCCAAATACAATATCTTTTAAAAATTGCATGTTGGCGATTGGGTCCCAAATTACTTAAAGCCTTAAAAAAATTTGACAAAATGCATCTTGAACCTTGACTTTTTAGCGGTTTTTGAGTCTAAGCCAATGAGATCACTAGTTGAAACAATGAAAAAAGTTGACATTCCATCGTGCATTGCCGTTCAGCGCTATCCTTCTTATGCGGATCATTACTTAATACGACCTCCCCGTTATGACGGCCATTTTGTATCGGGCCCGAACAGAAGTGCAGTTAACAACTGAAGTGAACTGAACTAATTTTTCACCTGTCTGTTGCTCTTAGCATTTTTCAGACCATATAGCCCATTTCGAAAAATACCATAATCTTTAATTTGCAGGCTCAGCCTCACCAGGGTGTAATTATTCAAGTCTCCTTTGTTAGAATGGCACAATGGCATTCAGAGTACATGTAGGAACGCTAGGACGTAGCATTAGGCCGGTTCACACTAGGGCCAAAGTGCACTTGAAGTGCACTTGATAATCAAGTAGACCTGAGGTACACTTAGGAAAGACGAGACAATAGATTTCCAGGCATGACTACGCACAGCGTGCGTATTTAGATGCAAATTACTTGCGATCGCAAGTTGGTATGCAGTTGATTAGCCGTGATAAACAAAGTTGAAGCACTAAAGTACGATATGCATAAAACGCTAAGTCGTTAGTAAAATATTTTTTCTTATCATGTCGTTTTATTTGAACTTAATTCAGCAAAACATCGTCTCAGAGCCTGGTGTAACGCTATGCTCACTTTTTGTTATTTTTTGGGAACTTTTTCGTGCTCGTCATAAAAACATGTTTTTGTATCTTATGAGTATTGAATGCGCGCATGGCTGTAGTGTTTTTGATTGGCTAAACCTGAGAATTAGACTACAACCTTTTTTTTTTTAACCCTAAGTCGGCTTGAAATACGCCTTCCAATACAACAGCTAAAGTAAAACTTGAGATCCTGCTTAAGAGTCTTTTAGAAGTCGTCCGTGACTGCGAATCGTAAACCAAAACGCAGAGAGCTCGTTCCCTGTAGAATTCAAAGTTGCACGCACACGTGCTTTTAGCTGCACGGCTGCACGGCTGCACAGCTTTACTGTCATTGGTCAAGTGTGCTCCCAAGTAAGGGGTAGACCTTACTTTGAAGTGCACTTGGATTCTTTTGTTTTACGCATATCGCCAGGGCAGCAAAGAATCCAATAAGTGCGGTCATTAAAACGTTCACACTCCAAGTACGCGAGCTACACTTGGGTGATTCCGCACAAACCAACAGCACGTGCCATTCAAAAAGACGTTTTTGATAAAAAAGAAGGGAAATATGGAGCTTTTCGAAAACGAACCACTGGAAATTATTTAACTTTCTAATTACATTCAGCTGATATTAATTTTTACCTCTTTGATACATTTTACAATGAGATTGAAACGTGTAAATAAATCAGATGACTGCTTCTATTGAAACGTAAGTCAGACTTAGAAAACGCTCTCAGAAAGGAGTTCACACTACAAGTACGTACCAAGTGCACTTCAAGTGTACTTAAGAGCTCTAGTGAGAACCGGCCTATTGTGTGTTCGTATACAAATGTGTACCGTATGCAAATTGCCAAGAAGTTGAAGCATAGCACGTGCAGTTCGTGCTGAAAACAAAAGAAATTGGAAAAATCAGGCTTACATCAAGCACCACCTAAACCTGCACATTAAACAGTATTATGGTATTTCTCGAACTGGCCTATGGCATCTGTTTGTTCATTTGGAGTCAGTGTAGTATTTTTATCTCGTGAATACACGAACCGTTGAAGGAGTATCAGCAGACAGGGGAAATATGCAAATTTTCACTCGGTCGATCGGCTGTAATCATCGAACATAACAATAAACTGACTATAACAATGACCTGACTACTTAAAAAAGTTCACTTTGCGAGACAGCAATACGACAGGAACCGATAAAGCAGGGTAGCAACCGTGGACAGCTGTTTCGTTGTTATTGCAACTCATCAGCGCGGTGTGGCAACTAAACACGACTACAAGAATACAGTCGTAAATAGATTACACAATGACCCGTTCACCGTATCAGATTCCGTACCTTGAAACCAACTTGCCACCCGCATCACGCGTGCCACATCACGTGTTGCGGGGAACAAGTAGTCCCGAAATGTCACTGAATGGTGTCTCGCAAAGAAAAAATGTACATAGCAAGCCAATGTAAACATTCAAACGCATGGACAAAACCATGCTAAAAGAAAAATCAGCATATCACTTCTGTAATCATTGAGCCCGCGATATGTAATTGTCACCTTTTTACCCATGGGGACGCCGTTGGAGGGAGGGCAGGGTGGGAAGTTGGACGCAGGGGATAGCATAGGGGGAGGGGGGGGGGGGGGGTCGGTGGAGCAAAACGCCTTGGACAGGGGAGGGTCCGAAGGTTGTTTCGTGTTCACGTGTGGCTCACAGGAGCCTTTGATTTCTAGTTAACGCAATTTTGTTAATTTAGATGGACCAAAAACCACAAAGGCAGTAGCAGTCCCTTACTTGTCTTAAAAGAACGAGTCCTACGACTACCTGCTTTAACAAGGGGACAGTGGCACCATCTTGTCATTTCCTTTATTCAGCCCAAACTGTCAGCCGACGATCAGAAGGACTTGGAAGGCGACAGTTTGCCTTCCTCAAAGGTAGGTTCTTGTTGTTTCGGGTTGTTCTCTTGTGGAGAACTGTGGGGAATGGTTTGAGTTTCCGTTTTAAATGTTCGGCATCCTTGGCTTTCTCAACTTCATTGTTTGGGTGTTGGCCTATAATCGGTCGATAATGTTAATTTAAGTTAATCATGCAAATTTATATTATAGTACATAGATAGAAGTGTTATGGTGCACTAACTCTTACACACTTTTGTTGTAGCTTCTTGCTGTGGTCGATGGCACAGAGACAACTATTCACGATTTTGGCTCTCCTCTCCCATGGCACGAGGAAGCTAAATTTACCTTATCAACGCTTCTTGTTGGTCATGTGACTAGTAGTGACGAGAATACATTTTCCAATGCAAAGAATTTCCAGTGCGGATATGAGATTGGAAATGTATTTATATTTGCAGGTAAGATGACCACTGCCATAAAGGCACACGTTAGGGGATCAACAGGCGGGCCCGTAGCAAGGCGACGACGCAATTTTCCCTTTCGTAAACAAGCGATGTCATTTTAGCGACACTTGGAAAATTTTTCACCAATTATTGAATTATTTTTTCTATCAGAAAAAGAAAATGCAATTAATTACCTAGAATCGAAACCGGAACCTCTGCATGCTAACATCCCTCCTTCACCACTAGACCACTGGGTTGATCCGTCAAATCCAAGAAAAATTTAAATATAAAAGGTGCTTTTCTTAATGATACATCTTTAACCCTAACCCTATCCCTAGATCTAACCTAATCGTGAATCTAGCTTAGGTCTAATAATCGCTTTACCTAAACCCAGTTTTATCTAATAATGATAAACTACTTTCATCCCAATCCAGGCATAAACTATAGAGAAATGGCATCGACCATTACAAAAGGCTTGGTTACTAATGAATGTTAATGATGGCATCGACCGTTAAAAATGGCATCGCTAGTTTACGAAAGGGAAATCGGCGGCGACGACGGCGACGGCGACGGCAACGAGAACGTCAAAAAACAATACGTTTAGTGTAATAACGTGTTATATTTGCACTAATTGTAAAGGCTTCATGATACGTGTGTGATAACTTGTGGTACAATTTAACTTTGTTTGAATTATATCTTAAAGAAATTAACAAATGGAAGTTGAAAAAAGTGTAGTGAATATGACGTTTCTTTTTCCTGTACTTTTACTTTGATTCAGAAAAATCAACCAAAAGTTCACGACATTCGAACAGTGCTTCTTTGATGTCCACTGAATGGTTGGTGGGGAAAGAAGAGGCGTTTTACCTTTATTCCCTTGGGCCTAATAACGCAAGCCTGGGCCAGCTCAGTAGAGACTTCAACCTGGTGACTCAGAGTTCACACGAGTAAGTCAGTCAACTCTGTTTACCCTTTAACCCTTTACCTCCTAAGAATGCCAGTCAAAATTCAAGAAAAATTTCACTTTGTAAAAATAATAGTGAAAAACAAATGGTACCGTGCAAAAGTACTGCCGAAGAGGTTTCATTTGAATGTTCACGCCATAGGGTTTCATCGACAGACTCGGAAATTCTAAACTACACTACATGTCTCCATAATTGACTCTGCGAGTGAATGGGTTAAGATGCTTACACAACACGAGACAATTGTTGTTTCGAATTGCGCGTGTAACACGGCCTTAGCAACTTGTCTCGCAACGAAAAATTTCGTTTGGAGTTTAGAAAAACTTCTACTTTTCGCAACGTTTCGAGACATGTTGCAAGGGAGTAACATGAAACTTAAATAACTGATTTGTCTTGCAAAGCGCTCGTCAGCGTTGCGTTGTAAGTTGCAAAATCCTTGTGTCGTTTGGCGAAGTTCTTTGGATATTACATTGGACAAGTGTATGCTTTATAATGCCAACTTTAACAGAGTTCATAAGGCCTCAATGTAGATGACTTTTCAAATATGTTTTTTTACTTTGTTTTGTTACTGTTACACGGAGCAGTTTTGTCTTATGAGCATCATGTCTGATTGCTCGGGTCTTTAGAGTTGATTTTGAAAATATTTATTTATTATTATTATTATTATTATTATTAACTAATATTTTAATAGGATGCCCTTTCATAACATGATTTTCAAAGAGGTCCTACAAAATATAATCAATTAACTAAACACATAAATTAATAAATATAAATTTAAGGTCGAGGCCGAACGTGTTACGGGGCAAAACAGTTATTGTAAAAGTTAGTTTTAAAAGAAGCGCTAGTAGTACTGTTTCTTACATATAAAGCCTGAGAGTTCCAGTCTTTAATGGCATAATAAGATAGCCGTTGCTTGCCCCAGTTGGATTTGACGGCAGGCAAACGGAAATCCTGTGCATTTCTAGTGTTGTAACGGTGTACATCGTGTAACGTAACTAATCTAAGGTGTGACGCTAATAAATCGTTTTTACACTTAAAGACGTAAAGACACATTTAAGGATTATTTAAATAGTCACTTTCAGTCTACGGAGCTACTGCTTCACTCCTCCAGTTTATTTAGTGAGTATTTTGACATAGTTTCGCTGTGAACTGGTGTGGTTGGGTTCCCATAGGCAGAGATCACTTATAAATCGGTTTCCCAAATTCAGTAGAGGTTAATGAAACAGCCAAAATTCTCTTGCTGTATTGTCGAGTGCCAAACATAAAAAATCAAGAAATTTAATTTGGTAAAACGTTGAAAAACAAATGGTTCTATGCAAAAGAAGAGCTTAAGAGGTTTCATTTGAATGGTCACACCATAGGATTTCGTCCACAGACTCAAAAGTTAGAACAAATGGTTCCATGCAAAAGTACTGCTGAAGAGGTTTCCTTTGAATGGTCACACCATAGGATTTCGTCCACAGACTCAAAAGTTAGAACAAATGGTTCCATGCAAAAGTACTGCTGAAGAGGTTGCATTTGAATGGTTACACCATAGGATTTCGTCAAACAAAAGTTAGAACTACAATTCATGTCTCCATAATTCACTCTGCGGGGAGTGAAAGGTTAATACTAATTTCTTGAGCTAAACGTATAAATGTATGTTGTAGCTCCACACAGCCATTCTTGGAAGCAGCGAGTCTGTGGTCTGGGCTTACCATCACCGAGCAAGCTGTCGCTGCAAACCTTCCTCCTGGCTTTCTCACCAGTCCTCATGTTATTGTTCCTGATCTTGAATTATCTCTCAAGGTGAGCTAAGTTTTTTTTATGAGTGCAAGTGCAATAGCAAATTTCATTATATAAGGTTAGCTAAAACTTCAATTTTTATTTCTAAACTCATTAATAATTCACGACGAGAACACAATGGAAAGCACTACCGCGACGGCGGTTTGGATACCTAGTCCTAATTTGCATAGATTTTGGCGATTTTATTTCTTCATTTCCTCCACATTTAATGATCAGTGTGAGAAGTTATATCAAACACTCGAAAGAGTGTTTCATCAGGTTTCCAAACACCTCGAAGTTAAGGTTAAAACAAATTGGCTGCGCTTCGTTTTCCAACCCAATTCTTGGTGTTTGGATATCCTGATGAAACACTCTTCCTCGTGTTTGATATATTTAACTATTATAGCGCGAAAGCGCGCGTGATATCGCCTAATTTTAGCCGACGAATATAATGCTTATAAATAACTGGATTTTTTTAGCGACATTAAATTAAAAAAAAGCAATAAAACATCCCCCCAAAACGCGAACATTTGATGTCCTGAAAGTTTACCGAAATTAGGTGCTTACGAGTTTATTTCACTGCATTGTGTTTTTGCCAAAACATGTTTAAGGTGGCTCGACTGGGTTTTTTGGCGACATAACACCCCAACTTTGAACGGCTAATACTTCACTGTCCGAGCTCGGTCAGGCAAGCTGCTTCACACACAAACTAGAGATGAAATGAACTTTCCAAAAAAGTAGATTTCATTGACATCAGTGTTACCATAACAACGATCTGATGACGTCATGGTTTTTGCATATTAGTAATTTTCTCAATATCTAGACCTAAACTTTTAAAACGACTGTATGCCTCTTATAGTCTAGATGTATGTCTTCAAGACTGCAAAGTTTGAAAAAATTCTATGAGAGCGTTTTCGAATAAAATAGGGTTGAATATTTTTCATCAAAAATTTCAAAATTCGCATTACTTTCTGTTATTTCGTCGATGCCAGCGTTTTCCTGACAAATTGAAACAATATTTTCACCATATATTATTCATGTGCCATAAAACTACATTCCTTGAAGGTTTCATCCTGTTTGCTTTACTAGATTTCAGTTGATGTGATCAGAAGCAATGTCTTAAATATGCTCATTCTACTCACAGAAGTAACATTTTTGTTAGGGAAGCGTTTATTTAAAAACTAGTCGATGAAATTTTTTTAAAATCTTTTGATCTAAAGTTATACATGTAATGCACGACCTCTGCAAATTTCAAGTGCATTGAATCATTTTAAGGGCGCGAAATAAAATTAAAAATATAGGGGACTTTTGCATTCGTCTTCCAAAGTTTCATTGCCGTATTATTTGTTGACAGCTGGTTTATTTCAGGACTTTCTCTTTTGTCTACATTCTACATATTTGTGCACTTTTGAATAAATTTTAAACGTGTTACATGTGCATGACCGCAGCCTTATATTAATTGCCATTGTACTATGAAAATAATTTTCACGATCTCTTTGGAGCATGCAGGCATGGCAAACGTGTTGTTTCAAAAGCGCACAAATATGTAGAATGTAGACAAAAGAGAAAGTCCTGAAATAAACCAGCTGTCAACAAATAATACGGCAATGAAACTTTGGAAGACGAATGCAAAAGTCCCCTATACTTTTAATTTTATTTCGCGCCCTTAAAATGATTTAATGCACTTGAAATTTGCAGAGGTCGTGCATTACATGTATAACTTTAGATCAAAAGATTTTAAAAAAATTTCATCGACTAGTTTTTAAATAAACGCTTCCCTAACAAAAATGTTACTTCTGTGAGTAGAATGAGCATATTTAAGACATTGCTTCTGATCACATCAACTGAAATCTAGTAAAGCAAACAGGATAAAACCTTCAAGGAATGTAGTTTTATGGCACATGAATAATATATGGTGAAAATATTGTTTTAATTTGTCAGGAAAACGCTGGCATCGACGAAATAACAGAAAGTATGCGAATTTTGAAATTTTTGATGAAAAATATTCAACCCTATTTTATTCGAAAACGCTCTCATAGAATTTTTTCAAACTTTGCAGTCTTGAAGACATACATCTAGACTATAAGAGGCATACAGTCGTTTTAAAAGTTTAGGTCTAGATGTTGAGAAAATTACTAATATGCAAAAACCATGACGTCATCAGATCGTTGTTATGGTAACACTGATGTCAATGAAATCTACTTTTTTGGAAAGTTCATTTCATCTCTAGTTTGTGTGTGAAGCAGCTTGCCTGACCGAGCTCGGACAGTGAAGTATCAGCCGTTCAAAGTTGGGGTGTTATGTCGCCAAAAAACCCAGTCGAGCCACCTTAAAGTGCACCTAACCCCCAATTTTTTTTTAATCAACTCTATGTACGTTGAAAAGTTGACTAGTTAAACATTTCTTGGTTTTAACGTCGTGTTAGTGAGATTTGAATTTACAAAATGCTAATTAGATGACGTAAATTCGGGAATTTGCCATTATTTCTACGTCAATTAACAATACGCAGTATACAACTTAAGGAAAATCAATTTGAGAAATACCAAATATAAACTGTGGATAGTCAATTGATTCGTAAAAAATATTGCTTGGAGGTAAAAACAAGTAGTTGTATAATAAATGATTCCCGAATTTACGTCATCTAATAAGCATTTTGTAAATTCAAATCTCTATAACTCACTAACGCGACGTTAAAAACAAGAAATATTTAACTATTCAACTTTTCAACGTACATAGAGTTGATTAAGCAAAAAAAATGGGGTTAGGTGCACTTTAAAGAAAACTGTACTTTTTGGAAAGAAGCAAACTATTTCTAGCTGGATAGCCAACAATTTCTGGCAAACGGTATTGAAAAAGGAAATAATATGGGTTCATTGGGTCATTATTCATAAACATTTTTACATGAATATTACCAAGAGGACGATTACAAGAGAATTCTTGTGGAATGACTTGGTGACTGAAACCATACACAGTTTCCTTTGCTTCACTTCTTCCTCAATAACTCCAAAAGCTTTGTGTTTCCCTTGACTGTTCGAGTTATCGGGATTCTACTGTACGTACTGGACAATTATTGAGGTATTGAATCTTTTGGCTCTAATCAAAAGCTGATATAATCCCGTTACTATATATTTTATTATTAGAAAGAAGTAAAAAAGCGAGTAGAAGTAGAAAGAAGACAAGATTCGAAACTATGAACTTCCGCACACCAGTCGGATGCTTTAACCACTGAGCTACGAGAGACTCGTGGTGAGCTAGGCCACATACTAGGTTCATATATGACATGAGGTCTGCATATACTGCCAGCGATGTCAAAAGCGTCATGTGTAGTGATAAACCGACCGGTGTGCGGAAAGACATAGGTTCGATTCCTGTCGGGGACTCAAGATTGTTTTCTTTGTCCCACGCTCGTGACATGATGAACATTGCATATTTCTCGTATTCATGACCGAGCTTAAAGGGGCATTGTCACGCAGATTTTGCTGTGTTTTGGTCAAAACACACTAAATATATGACAAAGTACCTTTGCTCAAACATAAAATTGCTTTTAGAACACCAAGAAGATAATATCAAGTGATTTCTTCAAGGAAGAACAAATCATAATAAGTTTTTCTGCGATTTTTCGACGACACTTGGGAGGAACTTGAAAAAATTGGCCAATTTTTTCAAGTTGCAATCCATTTCCATCCTGGCCATCCGCAACCAAAGATAACAAATACTAGTTTCTGTGCACTGGTAGAGTATTTGTTAACAAAACTGGACCATAATTTTAAGGTTTCCATTGAAACAAATATGTGTTGGCTTTTCAAAGTGACACTAAAAATAGGTGACGGTGTCCCTTTAACATATATGTACCATCATTCTTCATTTATATATGTTATTTTTCAGAAAAAGCTAGCTGCAGTGTACTCGCCTGCATTTCCTCTGATTTTCCATCAATACTCTGAACTGTTGACCAGTGAAGACAGACAAGGACGGGCGGCTTCCATAACAGAGCACAAACAAAAGCCGAGAGAGCATGAACCAGTGGAGGTAACCGCTAAGATTACTGCAGAGGTTGGACCTCAACGGCGCCACACTCTGTTGGAATCAGCTCATGACGTGGGAGGAATCAGTGTGTTTATTTATCTTTTTGCCAAGGTGAGTGCTCTGCTTTGTAATACGTGTATGCTGAAAGAACTTTCTTTAAACACGAAGTTCCGGTATAAACGGCTTAGCGTCTCCCCCATTTCACACCTTTTGGATGTGAAATGCAAATTAAGACGTCTTTCAGTTACAAAACGTGGTTAACTTGCGCGTCCTTTAAATGTAATTTGCTTCAAAAATCTAATTAAACCAAGGTGTTACCTATGCAAAAAAAGAAATAGAACTTCATAAAGACTTCTGATATAACTTTCACAAAGTTTTTCCAAATTGTGTTAGCAATGGTCTTAGTAATGACGCATATTTTTTGTCAGTTGTTAATGCTTCAGTGTTTGATTGACAACTGGAGGTGAGAATGGCCAGGCCAGGCTCCTTTTATAACGGAACTTCCTGTTTAAGGATTTAATTCCGTGGCACTGCAAGGCCGGATGTGAAATCACGGACAGCTCTTTCAAACACGAGGAAGACTGTTTTATGTGTATTTCCAAACACCGAGCCGACTTCGATGAGCTTGGATTCCTGATGAACACCTTCCTCGTGTTTGATATAGTGTTTGATAAAGCTTCTCAAAATACTACGACGAAAATGTTTGTATTTCTTTTCCGCTTTTTTTAACGCAAATGTATCTAATAGGTTTAGACAAATGCGAATTGCTATAAATTAGATTGATATATTCTTACACAGCCGAGAAGTAGCTGGCCGAAAACCCACGGAAATCCGTCCGCCATTACTCCGTTCATAAATCCGAGCCCACGTTCTACTGGTTTGCGATCTGGTACACGTGACTTGATTTGTGACGTCAATGACTCAACGCGGTTCCTTCCGGGTCACAGACAACAAAGCCGAAAGGCACGTGTTGAGTCATTGACGTCACAAAATCTTTAGGCCAACTCGATCCAGCTCTTAGGGTTCGGTCCCGGTCATTTTTGAATCGAGTAATGGCGGCAAGCCGAATTGGAAATGTAAAGTTAAAATAATGGCACTTCCCGTACGAGTTTTGACTTGAAACTTCGCAAGGTAAGTAACGAGTACTTATATTTTCAAAATATGAAGAGAACAAAAAATGTATATCAGTTTTTGATCATAGTGCACTTTAAATAGAGAGAAAACGAAGGAATAAAATCGCCAAAATCTATGCTAATAAAAATCGGATTTTCAAACAACTATCACGCTTTAACGATTTAATTTGTTCAAACATGATGAATTATTAAATAAATGTGCTTGAGAATCAGTAATGGCAGCGGTATTTGTCATCAGAAATATACCGTGCCTGAATAAGATTTCCATTTCTTTTTTATCAGAAACATTATCTATGTTAAAGTTTAACAGATTTAGTTTCAGGGTATTGGAAATACGACCTTGACACCAGTCAACCGACAAGATCCGTTTAATGATACATGCGACCGCGGCTTATCACACAAAGACGCGTTTACGTTTCCAATAAAATAGGTCCGCCACGCGTTCATGTGTCTACCCGTCACTAGATTCTTGTTCTTAAATTTCACGAGGCGTGGTTGACCTTACTTGATTGATAATTGACATATCAACAATGCAGACGCAGCCCTTTCGTCACTAATACGACATTTCACGATTAACATCCGTGATGTACTTCATGTAGTACGATGCGGAGTGTAAATCTATCAGGGAAACCTTACGAGCAACCTCAAAGCTTATCTTATATGAGGTATAGACCCTTTTAATAAATACCAGAATGCATCACATTCCGCTATCGATGTCAAATGTATTCTTTTGAATTGCAAGAGAATTCAAAAGAATATGTTTGACGTCATTAGCGGAAAATGATGCATTGTGGTATTTATTAAAAGTGTCTATATAGTTAAGGTATGATGTCTCCCTGGTTCCCGGGGTAGACACAATAAACCGTTGTTTGGCATTTATCAAGCCTCTGCTAATAATTATAGTCCTGTTTTCACGTGTTCCAGAGTAGCATGTTGCAAGTTCAACTATATTTGTTTCTCTCTCGACGTTTGAATCTGGTTCTGCAAATCGTTTTGTTTGAGACGACGATAGAGTCATACGTGTTGGCGTTAACTCGTCATTCCTACAGTGAGTGTGTATGTCTTCTACGAAGCTAATACTTTCCTGGTTTAGTAAAAGAGGTCGACTTCACACCGAGAACGTGTTTGTATCTTCCAAATTCCAATTCTATCCGGAAGCAGTGGAAGTAAGAGTCATCTTTTGTATTTCCACTGAAATTTCTATTTATTTTATTAATATATTAAAATGTTAGGAGCACTTGTGAAACTCGCGGCGATATTAGAACCAATCCGTTTCTTTTATTCATATAATCTGTTTTACTGAAGTTAATTTCTTACAATGAAAATAATACTCCGATATATCATTCAAAAAATTATGTTTACATACAGGTTGTTGAACTGACAAAAGACGAAAAGACCCAAGCAGACGCTCTGTCAGTTGTCTTATCGCTCCAGTACTTCTCTGCCTTTCATGCCCGAGCTATGGCTGAGGAATCTGGGTTTGCGCTTCTCAAGAGGATCCTGTTGTCACCGGAGTGTAAGATTGGCTACCATACACTCAAGGTATTACACAAAATGTTGGTGAAACCCACCAAACCGCTGTTGGTAAAATGTGTAAAATTAGTACCTCAGTGTACAAATGTACATGTAGTTTATCTGCAAAAATAACCACCGTGGTACAGGGGTATTTTTTCCAAATCTTAAATTGTTTATTGTGCTCTTAAACTACTTTTACGTGGCTGTGGGATATTATTGCTTTTGTAGAATGGTTATTATTGTAGTGTTTTTTTTGTAACATAGTCAGCAGTCTCTTCAGTTACTTTTTGTCACAAGATACAATCTTGCAAGGTCAAAGTCATCACTGAATATAAAGCCGAGCCAAACAGAAACGAAAATTGGCGCGAGTTGACATTTTTTGAGAACACACGAGAATCAGTGAGAATACCGGAGAGTGGAGTCCAAACGAGCAAGCAAGAGTTTACAATTCCCATGAAACACATCATTGAAAATTTAAGTGGATTCAAACTCTTCGAGAGTACACAAGAGTCGTCGAGAGAGCATGGGAGTCTCAGTCCAAACAAGAGCGAGAGTTTGAACTCTTGTTAACGGCCGCTCTTCTTTGACCCTGCCTTAACAGATCTGTCAATTGTTTCACTCCAGGTCCTGATGGAAGCGGCATGTGACGGTGACGTCTTCAAACCCACAAATCTTGCCGACGATCCTATCATGCTCAATATTGACTCCACTGCAGTGGTGCGGAACGTTGCTATTTTCCAGCATTTCTTGTTAAACTGGAAAATCTGGGAGAAAGCGAAACAGGGCGTACTGGAAATGTTGTTGGCCACCATAGATATCCTAGTTCATGGGAGTCATAGCTATTACAAGTTTAACATCATCCAGTTTCAGAAAGCTCAGCTGGTGCAGCAGATTCTTATTGGCTGCCAGGTCAGTTTAAACTTGCAGTTACAAATCAATTACCATAAAATTGTTGGCCCTTTAACTCCAAAGAGTGCCAAACATCAAAATTCAAGAAAAATTCCAAATTTGATTCTGAAACTAATATTGTAAATAAAATTGGTATCATGCAAAAGTACTGCTGAAGAGGTTTCATTTGAATGGGCACATCACAGGATTTTGTCCACAGATTCAAAAAGTTAAAACTACACCATGTTTCCATTATTCAGTTTAGAATGGAATGCATGAATTAAAAAAAAAATTCGCCAAATTTCGGTGAGCTAAAAGCGAATTTTTTCTTCAGAGGATATTTCGACGATGTTTGGTGATTACTGATATCTTAGAGGTCTTTGTTTTTTCAAGTACCGAAAAAGGAGAATAGAGAGTGGTTATTTTAGTGTGGAATAAGGATGAAGTTAGGAAGGAAAACGTATAATGGAAGGGCAATGGAAAATGGGATTTATAATCGAATAGTATTTAACTTAGTCGGAATAATGAGCAATGGGGATGTGGGTAATGTAAGTACGTAGTCCAAGAAGTAATCATGGTAATGAGGAAAAAAAAAACAAGAAAAAGGAATAGAAATGATAAGAGCCAGAATGAGATTAATTGGATGTAAGAAATGAAACTGAAAAATGAGATTACGTTTAGCGCTTGGGTTGAAATCCCACCAACGGAAAATGTCATTTGTGCAGTCCATAATTGTTTTCAGATTAGGTAATTTTTATTTATAATGGAATGCTGCTGGATATATTATTTTTGATCAGATCTTACACACACCTGAGGGTAGGTTTAAACTTTTCTTTATTCAATTGGTTAACTGAAATTCAGTGCAACCACTTGTAACTTGTTTTTCCATTTTATTCATCCAGGAACGACAGAGTGAGGGATGTAAGGAGATTCCCAGGGTTATTAGCTCTCTGTATGTAAACATCATTCAGAACATTATGGGGAATCCCCCTGACCTGACAGTCCTCAAAGCCGTGTGTGAATTTCTTATTGCTGTTCATCCAACTGATGATATCAGCCGTCTGCATGCACCGAGCAGATGCTACCTCAGGGAACACTCGCTTGACTTCGGTATGTATCACGATTCTCAGATACTTTTGTCTGCTTTTGAGACGTCAATATAAAGTCGTATTGTTGTCTCAAAAACCAGCCTGTGATTGGTGGAAAATTTCCCGCGGCAATTTAATGGGTTCCTCGTAGAAAACCAAAATTTAAAATTATCTTCAAAGGAGGGGCAAAAATGTTGATTACTTTGCCAAGTTTGGCAGATAAACAACGCTGTATTCAATGCAACGACCCTTTCTATCGAAAGTTTTAATAAGCTGCTTTTAATAGCTGCTTTTGTTCGTTTGAACGGTTTGTTTACATTTTGGGTCATGTCACCTGTCGGAATTTACCCTGGCAGGGTCTCAAACAAAAATATGATAACGCGTACAAAACGTACGTCAGCTCGTGACTAGTAAGAATTTCTGTTTTGATCAGCACAAGTTATCTTCACTTTTGCTTTCTTTTTGCCCGAAAAATAGTTGAATCATGATACAAAACTAATTTCGATTTTGAGAAGGCAATACTGCATTATATTGACGGTGTTGGAAGAAAATATATTCTCCGTATACGGAATATTTTTTCTCCCAACTAGCCGTCAATATAATGCAGTATTGCCGTCTCAAAATCGAAATTAGTTTATAGTAATGATAAAGTCCGATTTACACGGTACAACTTTGTCGCATGCGATTTTTTGTAGCGCGCGCTGCTTGCGTCAGGCGAAAATTGTATACAATTTGCATCATATATCCAGTAGAAGAGAAAGCCAGTAGCTTAGCGTCTCTGCCACATGAAACACTAACAAACAACAACAACAACGTTTATTTGTACTGTAAATTACAAGAGCTAACGTTTATTTGTACTGTAAATTACGAATACTTCTCAGTGTTATACATTTCTCACATTTCCCACCTGTTTTGATTATTTAATGATATATTTTTTAACTCACGAATGCGCGAAGCGTTGAAGTAATTGTAGCATTTGGGTAGAAATTTAACTCGATCGTTCGCTCGATCGGCAGTGAACATTGAGCCCGCGATATATAATGATTACTTGCCTTACCCATGGAGACGGCGTTTGAGGTAAGGAAGGGTGGGGAGTTGGATGCAGGGGTGGGGGGTCGGTAAAGCAAAACGCCTAGGAGAGGGGAGGGTCCGAAGGTGTGCTGAATCTTTTATTTAGAGCCCTTGTATTCACGAGTTTTCTCATAGGAACCTTTGATTTTATTTTTTATTCAACAGTTCAAGTGTCTAACAACACATCACCCATGCCAAGAGTGTCCATTCCGTCCCCCCGCACTGCACCCATTCGTTCTATACACTCAGCTAATCCATTCCAGTTCATCAGTCCTGTGAAGGGGCCTCCGAGAGTTGCTCTAAGCAGGTCACTCAGTTTTGAATCCCTGCGAAACAAGGATCTACCTAAACCTCAAGGAAACAAACTCGGTGATTTTAAGAGCAGTGTAAAGCATGGACGTCTGTCACAGATGTCACCGAACTCTATCAGCGAACTAAACAGATCACTTCCATCACTTCCAGCGGATACTGGATCGTTCGCTGTTGCAAAATCAATATCTCCACAGAGGGTTGGAAGACCAGGGGAAGAAAATGTGCTTCAGTTCTGTGGTTCTGTAGAAGAGGGACATCATAGTAATAACCCCTTTGCAAAGGAAGCTCCTGCTACGACTCGTGGAGACAGAAACCTCACTGTCACCATTCCTCAACGGAAAAGCAGTGAAGGGCTAAGCAGCAGTGCCCTTGTATTGCACGAAGGTCACTTCTGGGAACCTGGCCACAGAAGGTCCCCGAATTCCCCTGCGTTAAGTCCCGAGACCCCTCTGAGAACGTCTTATCCAGGCGTTCGCAGTATACCCGGAAGTAAACCAGTGGTGATCAGAAAGTATGGATCTACCCCAAGTCGAGAGGAACAGTCCAGTGTGGATCTTATGGAGTATGACTTGATCAACGAATCAGATTTCAGCTCCTTCTGCAGTAATGTGGCTCAACCAAGTTCCAATGATGATTACTTGGTAGTGGAAGGATTTCCTGGTATACAGTCCAGCACAGTGTAAGTACCGACAGTGTAGACCTTTCCTGGTATACAGTCCATCACAGTGTAAGTACCGACAGGGTAGACCTTTCCTGGTATACAGTCCAGCACAGTGTAAATACCTACAGGGTAGACCTTTCCTGGTATACAGTCCAGCACAGTGTAAATACCGACTGGGTAGACCTTTCCTGGTATACAGTCCATCACAGTGTAAGTACCGACAGGGTAGACCTTTCCTGGTATACAGTCCAGCACAGTGTAAGTACCGACAGGGTAGACCTTTCCTGGTATACAGTCCAGCACAGTGTAAATACCGACTGGGTAGACCTTTCCTGGTATACAGTCCATCACAGTGTAAGTACCGACAGGGTAGACCTTTCCTGGTATACAGTCCAGCACAGTGTAAGTACCGACAGGGTAGACCTTTCCTGGTATACAGTCCAGCACAGTGTAAGTACCGACAGGGTAGACCTTTCCTGGTATACAGTCCAGCACAGTGTAAATACCGACTGGGTAGACCTTTCCTGGTATACAGTCCAGCACAGTGTAAGTACCGACAGGGTAGACCTTTCCTGGTATACAGTCCAGCACAGTGTAAGTACCGACAGGGTAGACCTTTCCTGGTATACAGTCCAGCACAGTGTAAGTACCGACAGGGTAGACCTTTCCTGGTATACAGTCCAGCACAGTGTAAATACCGACTGGGTAGACCTTTCCTGGTATACAGTCCATCACAGTGTAAGTACCGACAGGGTAGACCTTTCCTGGTATACAGTCCAGCACAGTGTAAATACCGACTGGGTAGACCTTTCCTGGTATACAGTCCAGCACAGTGTAAGTACCGACAGGGTAGACCTTTCCTGGTATACAGTCCAGCACAGTGTAAGTACCGACAGGGTAGACCTTTCCTGGTATACAGTCCAGCACAGTGTAAATACCGACTGGGTAGACCTTTCCTGGTATACAGTCCATCACAGTGTAAGTACCGACAGGGTAGACCTTTCCTGGTATACAGTCCAGCACAGTGTAAATACCGACTGGGTAGACCTTTCAGGGTAAGTAAATACCGCCACACGACGAGAAGCTCTTGGTTTTGAGCTGGGGGGGGGGGGGGGGGGGGGGGGGGGATCAAAAGGCCGGTATTTCATTCATCATCATTTATGATTGGGGGAAGGGGGATCTTCACAGCCTCTTTTGCTTAGTTCTCAACACTATCACCAGGTGATTTAAGTATAGTATAATTCCATGTTTGACTACCTTATTAGTGGCTTGACAGTGGATTCTCCTCTGGAAGTCGGCTACTCTTAGTCTTGTTACAGAGCTTACCAGCTCTGTAAGCCACCATTGTTGCTGATCCAGTTTAAGTGTAAAAACCCGTTTGATGTGTGATTTAACAGAACCTACTGCCCCACTCCCGCGGACAGTTACGCCCAGGGAGCCGATGCGATGATTAAATTAAGGCTGGGACTCATGAAGCTTCTAGAGAATAAACTGTTTAAACTTCCTTCTGAGAACGTCCCAGCTGTTATCGGGGAAGTGCTCAAGGCGGAGTACATGTTAGTATGGGCTTATCACGACTCTGATGACGTCAGGGAATTTGCCATCAGGGTAAGTTTGATTCTTCATTCCCGCACTTCGTAAGATTGTCATGTACAGACAGGCAGTTGTTGGTCTTGCGAAAGTTGTGATCACCAAATCACATAACAATACCAACACCACAACGCAAAAGATAAACAACAATAGTTTCTTCAAATAACCCAAATTTAACGTAAGATGAAAAATGAATAGCACAGTGGAGAAGTGTAAAATCTTCCATCTGAGCATGTCCCAGCTCATGTACCGATTGTCATGCACAGACCGGCTATTTTTGGTGTTGCGGAAGCTGTGATCACCAAATGACGTAACACAAATGATTCAAAAGGCACAGCTTATCACTGATGACGTTAGGGAATCTATCAGGATGAGAGTGGTTCCTTATACTCGCCCGTTGTACGATTGTCATGTACAAAGTTAAGAAATGAATAGCACAACGGAGAAGGGATCCTCACGGATCTGTTGCTTCTTTAAACTGATGTGTTAGGTTTTGGGTGGAGAAAGTTACAAACATATACATTTGAGCTGAGTATAGATTTTTTGGCTTTTAATTTTCATGTGACAGACCTTTATATCTTTCACCTTGTTCCCTCGATTACTCATGAAGTTACTTATCGTAGATTATTTTACTGGTACGGTGGCTGCATGATTTGTCATATTTTCAGATTCTGTTCCAGTATTTACAAAAAGCCGAGCCGAAACGCTATGACCAGTTCTTGCGGTTCCATGGATTTCATTTACTTGCCAACCAGGTATTGTTTATGTGCTATATACCAAAATATGGGTGGATGGAAGGGCCGTGTTATTTGCCCACTTTCCGTGCATTGCGGTTGTCATGCAATGATGACTTGGAAAAACTATTACGCGCGTGGTCAAACGATTAAAACTATCATCAACTATCATGAAAGTGAATGATAGCGCGTGATAGATGCGGATAATGCATGATAGTTGGTAGTCAAACGAGAGTGCGCGTTTCGACTATCATCAACTATCATAGACTATCATACCCCGTTTGACCAGAGCTTAAAACCTCAAATTTAGTCATTTCGCGTTGTAGTTATGATAGTCAGGAATGGCAAAGAAATGTAGCAAAATATATGAGACACGTGCAAAGTCATTGATTTCGCTCATTGCTACTATTTTTTTAACGTTCTCGTTGCCGTCGTTGTCGCCGTCGTGGCGGCTTAAAGTCTTTGTTACGTTTGTTGCCTATTCGTTGTCTGGCAAAGAGGTATATGATACTGATTTGTAGTTTTTGTTTCTGTGTTGTAGCTGTATGATCATGCCGTCACAAAACTGTTGATAGAGGGCTGTTTGTCGTTGCTTGTGGATCGGCCGGTAGACTTGAAAAAAGACTAGTAAGTAGTGGCCTTTATTACATCACGAGCTACCTTTTAGGGCAGACCTGCACCTTTCGTAACGCCTCACAGGATTGGGTAAGAAAACAATATAATAGAACAAACAACACAACAATGGACCCTAAAAACAATAGAGGTGCACCTCATCCAGGTCGAATGAAATTAGAGGTTCCGAAGAGGTGCAGGCCTACTGGCCTTTTATTGCTTTGACGAATCGGACATTGGAATTGGAGTTGGGAATTGGCTGAGTTTATCTAGAATACCAGAACTGACTACTCGTAGTCTACAGTACAGCATGTATCGCGAATTATTTCTGCCTTAATTGAGTGTCGAAAGTATTTTCGGAGTGCTTTAGTTTTGCACTGCTACGCGTTATCATTGGTTCAGTAAAATATCTCGCGCTACTTTCTCAACCAATCAGAAGTAAAACCAAAATCAATCGTGACTTGCTCACACGCGTTTTCCCGCGCTTGGCGGCGGCTACATGTATTTGCTTCGAGTTCTGATTAGTTCATTAGATTGTCCGTTGTGATAGGCCAGAGTAATAACTTTGGTTGTGGTTATACGGCGCTTAATTAAGAACTTCTCTATGGTGAGCTTCAAATTGCTTTTGGCTCAGTATATAATAGGCTCTCGTTCCAAATTGGTTTCGACACTATATGGCAAATCGAAATTACCTGTGCTCAGTGTATGGGTGAATATAATTTTTATTTTATTTTTAGTAAGTCTGACGAATTATGAATTTACTCACTGTATGTCAACATTTTTTAAACTTAGTATTAATGAAATATAATACCAAATGGTTTTGGCTCAGTTTTTGAAGAAATGCGTACTGGTTTTGTCTCGATACAAATTTCGAATTAGTTTAGCTAATTCTCAGATGAAAATTAAAAAAAAAAATGGTCTCAATATGTAGAGTAAACGTTAACTATTTACAAAGCAGCTGGTGATTGGAACACGAGTTGTGTCAATTAAAGCAATTCTGTGTCATTTCCCATCAGTGACTACTCAGGTCCAGATGACCGAGACCTCGCCATCTCTGTCCGACCCATGGGAGTGGTCCCTCTATTGGCCTTATTAGAGAAGAGCCTATTGAAGCCATCCCTGCTCCATCTGCTGATCCAGCACCTCTGTCAGTTGTTCATTAAAGTGGATGATCTGTGCCTCCAAGCTGTTGATCATGGGCTGTTGGAAACCCTGTGCAATGTGATCTACGGTCTTTGCACCTTACATGATATGCAGAGGTATTATTTTAAATTAGATACTAAAACGGTTTAGAGCCTGTAATGTGGACAGTTAACTCTTTAAAGGGGCTATGTCACCATTTTTAGCGTTACTTTAAAAAGCCAAAATACATTTTTATATCAGTGAAATTCCAAAAAAAGAATCCAGTTTTGTTTAAAATTATTGTACTAGTGCTCTAAAAAGTAAAAATAAGTGTCTTTGGCTGCAGATGGCCAGGATGGAAATGGATTGTATCTTGAAAAAATTGGGCCAATTTTTTTCAAGTTTATCGCTTGTGTCTTAGAAAATTCGTTAAAACTCCGATTATGGTTTATTTTCTCTGCTAAAATTCACTTAAGACCGAGTCCACCAGAGGACCAGGCAGGGGTGATACATGCAATCTCTCCAATTTTGATGAAACTTTGCCAGATTGTAGGAACCACTCAATAACTCAAAAACACAAAGTAGTTTGGTTTTGCGATTTTTCCCCTGGGAGTTAGACCACCCCCCCCTGTTTTTTTGCCCCAAATATCAAACAATCTACTAAAATAAGCATCAAAACTACATACCACTCCTGGTTACAGAATACAATGAATTTCATTTATTTTTCACATGAATAAAGACTGGACCTATGTTAGTTAACATGCGTACTTTCAATTCATTTGGAGTGACAGGTGTCAATCAAGAGCTTTCAATGCTCACCCATATCATGAAAGATTGCGTGATTATGCAAATTAGCACAACTTCCGATCCAAATATCGCCAAAGTGCAACCTTCTTTTTTGAAACAATTTTTACCACGGTTCAGAACCACCGTAGATCTGATAAAATCGAGAATAAAATTTTTGGGACCTGTTATTTTTTTGCGACTACAGCCGTTAAAGCAACGTGACTACAGAATGGTTCTGACAAAGAGAGAAGGACCAAATCTAAGAAAATCAAGTATTGCAGAATCAATTTGTTAACGCAATTTCTTAGTCAATGAGATAAAACCTGTCCTTAAATATTATTTATAGCAGTTAAAACTAACTGAAGGCAAAATTCATTGCAATATCCCTGAAAATACCCGGGAAAATCATAGTATCAACACCCGAATTCTACTCCGATGCTCCGAATATTGGAATGAACGGTCGTGATATTTGAATTCTAAAGCATCAAAATGTTACATACGAATTTTCCTGGCCATAATCTTGTTGTTTAGATTGCTCTTGGGACCTTGCTGAATCATTAAAGCTCGCGTACTGACCTTGCAGTTAGTTCTTGTCAATACTTGGTCGCAACGATTCACGCTCTCTCTGCATTGTAAACACATGAGTTATAAGTCGTATCGATCCCTGACATTATTGTTTGCCCTGACAAATAGAGTCCTGAGCTCACACATTGGATTATCCATTCCATTTTGGTTCAAGCAAATGTTAAATTATTCATTTAGCCTCATCGGCAAGCAAGTAAACACCGAGTAGAAACACGAAACTGTCGAAGCTCGTCGAAGCTGAATGCGTGACAACATGAGCCCAATATGCCCAGGACCCCGGTAAGCGGTAAATACAATTACCAAAGGCGATTATAGTTTGCAGTAAATCTCTACTAAAAGCTGGTAAAAAAATTCGTTTTAACTATCTATTAAACCTAGAGATTTGTCTTCCAGTTTAGTGTAACTATAATGCATTATCTTATAAATCACAATTGTACCGGTAATGCGTGATAGATCTGGTCGCGTGATGGAAACTTCGAACATTACGTGACAGATAAAGTCCTGAACTCACACATTCGATTGAGGTTCATAAAATCAATCAATGACTTTGTTTAAGTGTCAATATAGTATCTAGCCGAAGGTAAAAACCCTCTACTAATAAACGTTGAAGTATTGATTTAGCTGAATTGGCATGCGAGTAAACTGTGTGGATTTTCCAAAACTGATAGCCTGCATGTAAATGCACGACTGAGGGCACATCGCAAAACTAATAGATATCCCAAGAAAATGAAAACAGAAATAAAATTATTTATCCTTTAACTGTATTCACTAAAGTCTTGGAACTTATTTTGGCGTACGGACAGGGTTTTATGGTAGGTATTTTGGGCCACCTCAGAGCTATTCAATAACAGCTTCAAAGTGGCTTCGAATGAAGGCTCACAACTTGTCTGTAAAAAGAAAATAATTTCCTTTTTTAATATTATTACATTTGCTAAGACCAAACTTTAACGTAATGTCAGGAAAAGATTAAGACCGAGTCTATCAGGGGACCAGGCAGGGGTGATACATGCAATCTCTCCAATTTTGATGAAACTTGGCCAGATTGAACCATTCAATAACTCAAAAACACAAAGTGGTTTAGTTTTGCTCACGAATTCAGCATCGCGCGAGCCAACAGAAAGAACGCCAGCTACGCAGGCTAATTTCATGCTGAGTTGTGCTTTCCAATTGTTTATCTTTGGCAGAGATGTTGTATTTGGTTGGTGGGGCGGGCCGGAGGGGGTACATTACTGTTTCTATGGAGGGCTGATAGTATAGATGTTACCCCCCCCCCCCCCCCCCCCCCCCTCTTCTACTGGGTGAAAGGTGGAAGGAGTGCATTCTCATTTAAAATTGTGAGAAGCCTCCATATCCATTAACGTTTCTTCTACCAAATTTCTAAATATTGCGTTCTCTAACTAGTCATCCTCGCCATGTTCTTTCCTGTATTGACTGTACAGGTAGGTTTTGTTTTGTGGCCTCATTTACCGCACAAGATTGATCGAAAAGGGCAAATTTTTCAGTCATTTCACGGTATTTCACTGTTCTCATTGTGGTAGATTAAGGCGGAACTCAACCTAAATTTGAATGAAATTTTAAGGGGTTTAAAGGAGGGTTAGAAGAAAGAAAATGATTTTTGGAACACTAACAGGCAGTTGATACCCACGCAAGAGCACTGACCCCAGGTTGCTAGTGGACTAACTTGGTGTCCGTCTATTAATTATTAACTACAAATTCTAATTTTAAAACTCCACTAAAGCTTCATATTTCTTCTTTCTCTTAATTTTATCAATTTTTTATTACTTTTATCAAATTTTATCAATTTTCCTTTGAGAAAAACTATTTCCTCCCAAACATACCCAAAAATCACCGAGAATTTTACAACACCCCATAACATAGATTCAAGGGATGAGCATAGATTTTTTGGATTGCTTGAAAGGTGAACGAGATATTTCCATTAAAGCCAAGTCAATTGATGGAAAAATGGCGTTTAGGTTTAGTCTCGCCGAATCACCTCTGCTTTATATGTCTTCGACGATTAAAACTACCGCTAATCAACTGAAGGTTCCTGCGCTCCGTTTTCAGTCGTGCATTTACATGCAGGCTATTAGTTTTGAAAAATCCACACAGTTTACTCGCATGCCAATTCAGCTAAATCAATACTTCAACGTTTATTAGTAGAGGGTTTTTACTCTCGGCTAGATACTATATTGACACTTAAACAAAGTCATTGATTGATTTTATGAACCTCAATCGAATGTGTGAGTTCAGGACTTTATCTGTCACGTAATGTTCGAAGTTTCCATCACGCGACCAGATCTATCACGCATTACCGGTACAATTGTGATTTATAAGATAATGCATTATAGTTACACTAAACTGGAAGACAAATCTCTAGGTTTAATAGATAGTTAAAACGAATTTTTTTACCAGCTTTTAGTAGAGATTTACTGCAAACTATAATCGCCTTTGGTAATTGTATTTACCGCTTACCGGGGTCCTGGGCATATTGGGCTCATGTTGTCACGCATTCAGCTTCGACGAGCTTCGACAGTTTCGTGTTTCTACTCGGTGTTTACTTGCTTGCCGATGAGGCTAAATGAATAATTTAACATTTGCTTGAACCAAAATGGAATGGATAATCCAATGTGTGAGCTCAGGACTCTATTTGTCAGGGCAAACAATAATGTCAGGGATCGATACGACTTATAACTCATGTGTTTACAATGCAGAGAGAGCGTGAATCGTTGCAACCAAGTATTGACAAGAACTAACTGCAAGGTCAGTACGCGAGCTTTAATGATTCAGCAAGGTCCCAAGAGCAATCTAAACAACAAGATTATGGCCAGGAAAATTCGTATGTAACATTTTGATGCTTTAGAATTCAAATATCACGACCGTTCATTCCAATATTCGGAGCATCGGAGTAGAATTCGGGTGTTGATACTATGATTTTCCCGGGTATTTTCAGGGATATTGCAATGAATTTTGCCTTCAGTTAGTTTTAACTGCTATAAATAATATTTAAGGACAGGTTTTATCTCATTGACTAAGAAATTGCGTTAACAAATTGATTCTGCAATACTTGATTTTCTTAGATTTGGTCCTTCTCTCTTTGTCAGAACCATTCTGTAGTCACGTTGCTTTAACGGCTGTAGTCGCAAAAAAATAACAGGTCCCAAAAATTTTATTCTCGATTTTATCAGATCTATGGTGGTTCTGAACCGTGGTAAAAATTGTTTCAAAAAAGAAGGTTGCACTTTGGCGATATTTGGATCGGAAGTTGTGCTAATTTGCATAATCACGCAATCTTTCATGATATGGGTGAGCATTGAAAGCTCTTGATTGACACCTGTCACTCCAAATGACTTGAAAGTAGGCATGTTAACTAACATAGGTCCAGTCTTTATTCATGTGAAAAATAAATGAAATTCATTGTATTCTGTAACCAGGAGTGGTATGTAGTTTTGATACTTATTTTAGTAGATTGTTTGATATTTGGGGCAAAAAAACAGGGGGGGTGGTCTAACTCCCAGGGGAAAAATCGCAAAACCAAACCACTTTGTGTTTTTGAGTTATTGAGTGGTTCCTACAATCTGGCAAAGTTTCATCAAAATTGGAGGGATTGCATGTATCACCCCTGCCTGGTCCTCTGGTGGACTCGGTCTTAATATCTTCCTGTTAGTATTCTTTAAGCATTTCGTGTACGACAAAGGTACTTAGTTTTAATTTGGGATGGTTTTGACCCGAAAACCTCAAAATTACCATGACATAGCTCCTTTAAGCCCCAATATCAAAATAG
This sequence comes from Dendrophyllia cribrosa, assembly GCA_024195265.1. Lineage (NCBI taxonomy): Eukaryota > Metazoa > Cnidaria > Anthozoa > Scleractinia > Dendrophylliidae > Dendrophyllia > Dendrophyllia cribrosa. Next base: position 14,837,369 of record JAJLRJ010000006.1, on the reverse strand, counting down.
TAATTCTCCTTCCTTGTCGCCATGCATTTCTTATGAAAAAAGTGGGGAGAAGTTATTAACATATCAAGATAATTCTTCTTGGATGATCATGTCCTAAACTCTCATGTCCTCTCTATTTGACTAAGCATTCATATTACAAGAAGAAATTTGTTGATGATCACTATTGAGGCCTAAAGGGTTAAATCATAGCATTCAGACGTGAGTTGTCACGAGCAACATTCAGTTAAAGTCTTTCAACGTCAAGTTCTTTTTTTGCGATTTCTCTTTTAGGTTCGAGAAGAGCTCAGCAATTGCTGCTAACGGTGATGCTGTATTGGAGGACTTACAGCAGTTTGTGGTTTGCATTGTCAGAAAAGCCTGCAGGTATCGCGCTGATTTTGATCAATCAAGATCTTAAAAAGATCAGAATCTTAACGCTTTTATTTGTCATGACATAGTGGCGATAATTTATTAGTTCCAATTGGGACTTCCTTCAATCAAACACCACTTTTTGTGAAATGAGCATGACCACATATTAGATGAAGTGTGATTTCTTTTTTATGTCCATAGTCACATTCGTACTGTACCAACTCCCATGGTATAATGCTTCAAAGTGACGCGGTCAATATCGTGAAGTTCACTGGTTAAATAAAGTCAAAGCGTTGAAACGTTTTCTCCGGCTTCACTCCTAATTACTTGCATCATGTTACATCAGTACGAAACACTTAACCTCGAGATCTACGCTACTTACAGAGGCTACAGTATTCAGTTTTTTTTTTCATCCGGATTCTTTTTCTTTAATTTTGATTGCAGCACAAATGGCAATCTGTATTTTCAAATGTTTGAAGATCTGTTGATTGCTTTGGAAAACTTAGAAGAACAAGACCACAAGAGGAGAGGTAAGCTACAGTTTGGTCTCCTGTTTAAAACGGTGTCCTTTAAGGAACACTGTCGCGGCTGATATATCGTGTTTTCATGATTATGACCAGGAACTCAATGCTTTAAGGTTACAGTGTACCTTCAGATCGAAAATTTATTGAAATTTTTTTTTTGCCGTCAAAATAAAGATTACAGATTGAACTTTCATCCAAAAAAAGATATCGAAAAATAGTGAAAATTGACGGAGAAATGACGGCATAACTTTTGTGGGCGGAGTTTGTTTATGAAGCGATATGTTTTTCTAAGCGCTGTTTTCTCAAAGTTAATTTTTCGCTTGTAGGGGACACTTTAAAGAGCTACAACTCAAAGGGAATTTGTTCGATTTTCCTCAAATTTGGACACAAGCTAGGCTAATATATAATCAACAAAAACCTGTCGGCGAATTTCTTATTTCCGAAAACTTTTTCGTCAAGAGCCATTTCCGTGCGATCACTTCAATTTGTTTTCTCCCTTTTTCGAAAATATTCTGTAACTTTTCACTGCAATTGAATATGGGAAATTGCCGACACGTTTTTTTAGCGCTTCGTGTCCGGAAACCCGAGAACAAATAAAATTAGCAAAATACAATAATCGCTTTGAGTTATAGCGTTTTAAAGCTGATTCGGACATTCGAATTTAGACGTCGTAAAAAATTCGACAATTCATTTTATTACCAAATGGTTTCCATATTTAGATAGCCAGCTCTATAAGCTTTAATTTGATATCTGGGTTTAGGTATATTAAGTGTAATCTTAAGACGCTAGAGCTGTTATACTGGAGACACCCCCGAAGGTACACTTAAGCTTACTTTATTATCTTGAAATTGGAAGAAATCATCACCCAAAGTGATAGAAGCAAAGAAATATGAACAAAACAGACAAAATAACGGCTACAAAAGTTCAAATTTCACAAGAATGGCAAGTTTGATTTCTTGACCGCCTGTCAATAAATCAAATTTCATGAACTGTAATCCACTTCAATTCTTGAAATCCTGCACTTTATCTCCAAATTACTGCGTTTGTTGTGCTCTATAGACTCTTTTTATCCAACTAAGTTGTATATTTGGTGGCAAATTTGGTGGCGAAATTTCACAAGAATGCAAGTTTGATTTCTTGACAGCTTGTCAATAAATCAAATTTCATCAACTGTAATCCACTTTCATAACCGATCGTGTTTTACCCGACTCGCTGTCCCCTCTCCCCTCTCCAGTCGGGCTTTACATTGATAGGTATACAACAAGTGTACCGTACTTTAAAGTAAGACTGTTATTATAAGCAGGTCAAACTAGGTAACACAGGGGTTTCTTTTTGTATGACCTTTGTATGAGCCCTTAACACATAGGATATTGGCATGAATCGATTTAGACCAAAATTAATTGCTCCTAATAGTTTCAATAGTCAGTTATAATTTCTTTGAAGCTGAAAAACCTTAAAAATAGTAGATAAAATATACTTTACGGAATTAGAATACTATAGATATGTAATAATTGAGAAAAATATTGTTAACTTTGTTGAGGTACTTTTGCACTGTTTTTCGCCACAGATCATGACCTTTCAACATCATACTGTGCGCGTTATTTCCGTTTTTTCGCAATTCAAGTTGCGCTGCACTTTTTTCAAGAAGTCAGTAAAGGTGAAGGACCTGTTGGTGGCAAAAAGACAAAACCGTCTGGATTGAGGTAATGTAACCTATGCGTTTCAACGTACAAGTACATCTGGGCTTTGCGAAATATCACTTGTTCAACGTTTAGCTGTTTTTGAAATTTCGTTTGATGCTGCAAAATATCGGCGAACGTTTTGAAAATATTTGCAGCCATTAGATAGATAGATAGATAGATAGATAGACACGACAGTACTGCGCTCATGCGCTGAGTGCTGAGATGTTTTCAGCGTGAGTAGATCTGAGTTGTGTTAATTGTGTCACTGTATAAGTAAACAGCGACGGCAACTTTGGTTTGGAAGAAGCCGGAAAGCCATGGAGTTTCAAGCAAAAACAACTCAGCACGCGCGTACAGTATTGGTGTTTTTATCCATCCAACGGCTGTAAGCACGCAAAAACGTGATAGAAACTAAAAAAAGAAAGACAGAAAATACGAGCTTGACACAATGACAACGAGGTTATGTCCAAGCCAAGCCCACTTTACACAAAACATTTTGCTTCAAAAATCTGTTTTTCTACAGGTTACCTTTTCGTGGATCAGATAATAACGCCGACACAATTCCTTCATTCACACCCGTTTCATCTTGGGTCAACCTTGACCGAGAACGGTTCAAATTGTGCCTGGACCCTAGCCAGCTAAAGAAGTCACCCACCAGTGCGAATTCAAACGAACAGACGCGTCGTTTCCAGATCACGTGCCAGCTTGCTGTTAACTCGATTGTTTATTGCAAGACGTTCTTTTTGCCAGAGGATTTTGTCGCTTTTCACTCTGATTCAATTCATATGGAAGTCCATGATGCACTGCGGCCCGGCATGGTGCGAGAGACAAGTGCAGCTGTCGAGAAGGGGTTTGCACAGTTTGTGTTCAGTCTGTTACTGGAAATTGTGGACGCGTGCTTAGTGAGTGATGAATATCTTGTACTACAGTAGTCAACCTTTAAGTCCAAAATTCAAGAAAAAAGCTTATTTCATTTTGTAAAATACTGAAAAACAAATGGTACCATGCAAAAGTACTGCTGAAGAGGATTCATTTGAATGGTCACACCATAGGATTTCATCCACAGACTCAAAAGTTAGAACAAATGGTACCATGCAAAAGTACTGCTGAAGAGGATTCATTTGAATGGTCACACCATAGGATTTCGTCTACAGATTCAAAAGTTAGAACAAATGGTACCATGCAAAAGTACTGCTGAAGAGGATTCATTTGAATGGTCACACCATAGGATTTCGTCCACAGATTCAAAAGTTAGAACTGCCCTACATGTCTCCATAATTGACTCTGGGAGTAAAAGTGTTAAACAAAAAAATCTGGTTGAGCATCAAACGTTACGTTTACAAATTACAAATCTTATTAGACTTCATAACTTATACTTAACGCGACAACATGCATATGATTAAAAGTTATGCACTAACATGTTTCTAGTGACGTGTTTGGCGAATAATTGTTCCTTATGTTGTCGGACTTGCTGTACGGTTTGACAACTGAATGAAGACATAATCTGTTGCTGACTAACTGTAAAGTTATGATAACAGCTTAAACATTTGTCATTTAACTTACTATTAATAATTTATCGCGTATAATGTTATACAGTTGTTTTGTTTGTTTCTTTTTTTAGGATGGAAGAAAGCGAGAAATTTATAAACTATTCATCGTCTCCAAAGATTCCTTAAAAGCACAGGTAACTTCATAGCACCCTTCTAGAAAATAACACTTGAAAATGAGAAGTTAGTGCATGATCGTATATTGCTGTGCGGATGTACACCAAACAATGATTGTTTTTAGGACAATCGTGATCATTCCAGAAAATCTTTCTGGAAATCTTTTAGGTTGCTGTTGACAAATAAGTTAAATATCAAATCAGGAAATGTGGTCAAATATGATTTGAATCTGATTTGAATCATTGGTTTTCCTGTGTCCAGATCGGCAAGCTGTTGGTGTTCCTGTTGAATCCTAATAACGACCTTGACCTGTCGTTTTTCGCATTACACCTGGTTCATCATCCTCGCGCCAAGAAAATTCTAGAAACTGTGCTGACTTCCAGTGGGGGACCCAAGGTAAATGAACACAGCAGAATACAATGTTCTTAACACACTGTGTTCTGTGATAGCCATTAAAAAAAAACAGTATGCAGTGGAGTATCTTTATTACTTAAAACTGAAATGTCAGTTATCCTGATATAATTCTCTTTCTCGAGTGTTAATGCATCTTTTCAAGTAAACCATTATAAATAAAGTGAAAATGAAGAAGTAAAAGCCTCAAAGACCGGTTAGCCTTGTCTCTGCCTCGCTCGTGATTCTTTTTTCCCGCCAAATGATCAAAGCGTTTTGATGGCGGTAGACACAGAATAGAGCAACTAGGAATATCATTCCACATCGCAGAGCTTTTGAAATTTCCTGTCTCCAAGCACCGTGTTTATTGTACAAACCACTTCCCGAATATTTCCGAACACGTTATACTATCGTAATTTGTAGTTGTTTCTATGGCCATTTGAAAATCATGCTATAAATGCTCATTTACATAGCTCCGTGAGCGAGTGGCAGTTTACCTATTGAAGATCCTCGCACATCCGCGACTCACACCAGAGCAGAGGAGGACTGGGCAGAAGTTCAAGGAGATCATGCTGTCTTTGAACCTGCAGTCACTGCGTCTGAAAACCGTTGACACCAAAGTCGGTAATGAAGAAGAGGTGAGAGTGAGATATCTAACAAAAGGTTAATTTGCAATCGGGTTATATCAAGGTTACCTCCAGCATTTGTTTTATTTCCACAACAATTTGCTGGTGCTAATTCGTACACCTGGGTTGCAAAACAAGGCGCAGCCGATTTTTCTTTAACCCACTTTAAGGTGTTTCGACACCTGATGAAACACTCTGTCGAGTATTTGATATAGCCTCTCAAACTGAACATTAAATGCGGAGAAAAGGAAGGAATAAAATCGCCAAAATCTATGCTAATTAAGACCGAGTTTCCAAACCTCCTTAACGGTAGTGATTTCCTTTGTGTTCTCGTCATGAATTATTAAATGAGTGTTAGGAAATATGAGGCAAAGTTTCTTGTCTAAGGAAACGACTCGAGGGCAGAAAGCAATTAACCTCGAACTTACCGCGTAGCGGTAAGTAGACCACTGCACCAACATGACATTATATCCCTATAAAAAGACTGTAGCGACATTAATTAACAATCAAAGTGAACGTAAATAACGCAATGAAGCAATCACAACTCAAAACCGGAACACGCGACCCGCGCAACACCAAAATTCAGTGAGGATCTGGCGGCAAACAAAAAAAACTGACCGAGTTGTCCAAAGTTCAAGTTTTCGGTGATACAAATAGCGATAACAGAGTTAACGGGGGAAACTATTTTTCGGTTCACGTTTGCGAGGGTTCGATATTCGAGGCTATGGTTAGTTAAACTGAGATGTGTTGTTTTGGATCTAAGTTTCAGCTTTGGGACTCAGCAGACAAAGCCAGCATGATGCAGTGGCAGAAACAGCGATCTGACGCTTATAGAAGGTATAGTTGACATAAAATTATGATAATTTTGTATTGTATTGACACAAGACAACCTGACACACTTTGAATATGTCATCACCTATAATTGTTTCAGACTAGAGAAAAGAACAGAGGACCTTAGCGATGGAATCTCGTCTGTAGCAAAAGATGTCACGAGGGTTGTAGTGGAGATACAAGACACCAAGCGCCAGGCCCTGCTCAAACATACGAGGGACGCGCTGTCTGCTGAGGTGCAGATTCGAAAGAAGTGGCGCCAACTTATTGAACGGCTCATCCATGAAAGGTAATGTCAACGTACTACGATTCTGGAGGGGTTACCTTCCAGTAATTTGTTCAAGACAGTTTCCTGTCTATAGAAACAACTCGACGGCATTAAGAAGGACTAAGCCATCGACTTTCAAATCAATACGGTGCCCTTTGTACTATAGTCGTTAACTGTGAGAGAAAAATCGGGCCTGGCCACACTACCCCACACTACCCCTTAACACGTTTATTCATCTCTTAAGGTCCGTGTGGTACGATGCCGAGCATTTCCCTTCATCTTGGCGACTGGACCCGACTGAGGGCCCAGACCGCGTGAGGTGTCGTCTTCAGCGGTTTCATCTGGACGTTGATAAGAAATACCTCATGGAGGAGTACTGCGAGAAGAGTGAGTTCTAGATTGTTCTTTAACCCTTTAAGCCTCAATAGTGATCAGCATCAAATTTCTCCTTGTAATATCAATGCTTGGTCAATCAGAGAGGTCATGAGAATTAAGGATATGATCACCCAAGATGAATTCTCAAGATATTTGAACAACTTCTCCTCACTACCACTGCAATAAATGTATGGGGACAAGAAAAGAGAATTTGTATTTTGATATTGGGAATTCAAGGGTTAAGTACAGTTGAACCACCCAAAATGCAAAGCCAAGGTGGTCGCTTACTGGAGGTGGTCGCTTACTGGGGGGTGGTCTCTTACTGGACGTGGTCGCTCGCTTACGAGTGTTCAGACCTCAAATAAGTGTCTTGGGCTGCAGATGGCCAGGATAGAAATGGGTTACAACTTCAAAGCATTGGGCCATTTTTTTAAGTTTATCGCCTTGATCTGATCATCGTTTATTTCCTCTTTGGAAATTAACTTGATATCTTGCTCTATTCGACAAGTGTTCGAGAAAGGTCATGACGTAGCCCTTTTAAGTGAGAGGAAATTGATTGAGCATGCCTCAATGTTTTATCAGGGTATTTGAGCAATAAGTTGCATGTCATTTCTTTAAATGCCATTTCAGTGAGTAATTGTTTTGCCTGTTCAAATGTGACACAATTTTATTATCTTTCGAATACTTTACTTTGTCAGGACAATCCAAGAATTGTGTTTTTAAGTAATGCTCCACATAAGAACTATAGTAAACTTCATTGTTCTGCGGCATTGGCTCTTTCCCACATAGAATATCTTTGGTTTCAAGAATAGAGGAGGGGCTGATGGTTCATTTAACAAATTTCCACCGGTTTTCCGTGGTGTGGACTCTTATTTACCACGATTTACGTCATCACATGGTCAAAATGTTGACCATGATTTATCCAGTGGATTTATGTTGATAATGATTTATCCAGTGGATAGCGCTATCCATGTTTTGAACAACCGGGGTCAGTTTGATAGGAAAAATCTGCTGATGCATGCATCAATGCATGATGAGTGGAGGTCACACAAGCATGCTGCTAAAAATGCACCCGTTCAAATTATTCTGCCGTTTAAAGATCAAAGATCAGCTGACGTTGTGCGAAGACAGCTTTCCGATCTTGGAAAGAAAATAAATAGTGATCTACGTCCAGTATTTACGAGCAAGAAAATCGCTGATGAGATCAAAGTAACAGAATTTTTTTTTAAAAAATCAAACTGTCATCATACAATATATGTAAACATGCAGGTAGAAAACTCCAGACAATTTACCTGTTAACTCAGGTTCAATGCAAACAGGTACAAAACTTGCATTACCTGTCCAAATTGTACCAGCATAGATCCAAACTGTATGATCATAACAGCTGATCAGATAAATGGCAAAATATTTGTTTCAGAATTGATTTAAAGTGGCTATGAAGTGAAAAATTATTAATGCTCATTTGAAAGGCTTTTCAAAATAATAGAATGGCATTTTCCGATTTGAAATATCTTTTTTCTTTTCAGAGATATTTGAGTTTTTGTGTTATGCAAATTAGCAAATTGATGACATCATGAATGCTTCCATTGAGAAGATAGATCACAAAATCAAGAGTCCACACCACGGAAAACCGGTGGAAATTTTTTTTTAAACAATATTTAGAAAAAAATACAAGGAAAAATCGAAGTCTTGTTACAAAACGTGACAGCAAAGAAAAAGTAAGCGTTGTCTATAACTTTCTCGCAATCTGATTGTTTTTTTTTTTTCAAGCGCGCGTGCTGTTAGCGTCAGTACCGTTGTCTGGACTCTCATTTACCACTCACGTCGACCAATCAGATTGCGAGTTTAGGGGCAATTGTGGTAAAAAATTATATTTCATTATAAAAATAAAGAAAATCCATTTGCGTCAAATAAATTTTAGGAAATGTTCGTGCTTAACCAATCAGAATAGCAGAAGACAATAGCTAATAATTTTGCTTCTTTGATGAAGTTCCCCAAATACAATATCTTTTAAAACTTGCATGTTGTGCGATTGGGTCTCAAATTACTTGAAACCTTCAAAAAAATTAGGCAAAATGCACCTTGAACCTTAGCTTTTTAGCAGTTTTTGAGTCTAGGCCAATGAGATCACTAGTTGTAACAATGAAAAAAGTTGTCATTCCATCGTGCATTGCCGTTCAGCGCTATCCTTCTTATGCGGATCATTACTTAACCACTGTGACGTATTAGAAGGACTGAGAACATCCGTGAAATTCCTGGAAATTAAAATAGTTTCTTCCAATTGTTTTCTGTTCCTTAGATTTTATTCTGTGTTTATTAGTTGGGTCTCAGAGCTAGAAGCCTCCGTAATTGCATCCAGCATGAGTTATTTGAATCTGCAGCATGTTTTAAAATAGCTGCTGTTTTGTTATGTGTCTGATACCTATCTGTCAGTTTTTGGGGGCGTGTGGAGGGCGAAAGACACAGAACAATGGTGTGTCTGCTGGCGCTTATTTTTTTTACTTCCCTCCTGTCGTGTGCCTCGCGCTCTGCGCTCGTTGCCCGCGCTTCGTGACTCCCGGTCTGACATCCACTAAGTATATAAAAAGCTTTTCATATTCCAGCACAAGTTGGCTCATAGGAGGCTTTTATTTACTGGGTAATAACTACTGTTAAAACAACGGAATAAGGATTATCTATGAACATTTTGAATAGTACTGTTGGAGACTGGGCCTTATTGTTGATTGCCAGAGATAGTGACCCACGTGGTCTGCTAAATTCATACCCAATTCATTTATAAGATATCGTGAGTTCGCGTGCATGTTGCTTTAAGTAACGATTCCAGTGATTTATTGTCAGTCGAGATAGATCGTGGAGCTGGAGCATTTGATTATATATATCTTTTTGACCAAGCGCGAGGGCCGTACTGGGAGAATATCGGCCCGAGGTCTTGACAGTACGGGCCGAGCGCAGCGAGGGCCGTACAGAAAAGACCGAGGGCCGATATTCTCTCAGTACGGTCCCAAGCAAGCTTGGTTAATAAGAGATTTATTACACGACTCCTGCCGGCGGGAGGATCGCGCGGGATCATTCGGGACAATGCCCGGTCCAATACTTAGAGAATATTGGACCGGCAATCGAGCATTCTAATTGGTTGATTTTAGTTATTGGCCCTCTGACTGTCTTAGTCGTGTAATAAGTATGGGTATCCACTGATATAAAGATGTCTTGGCTTTTTTAATTAACACTAAAAATGGCGACTTAGCCCCTTTGAAGGAGGGCTTTTGAGCAGTAATTAGTAATGTTTCGGTTTGTTTTAGATTGTTTCTATAACCGTCTCTCCCCAGTCTGACTCTCACTCTCTGTATTCAAACTCGCTTCTGTTTCATTTCCGCTTCGGTGGACTCACGCAAAAATTCGGACTTTTTTGCAGTCTATTTAAAGTTTTCACTTTTCGTAGATGTAAATTCTGGTGTTAAACAACATAAACTACGTGCATGTAGTGATTCTGCGGTACAATCCCTATGGGTCTCGTAGTACAAAGTACAGCAATTCTTCCCTCCGCGGTCACTGTCATTCCTATTATGGAGTCTAGCCCATCTGCACCGATATTAACGAAGCGCACAAAATCGCCATGTTTTGTGTTTATGACAATTCGCAGTGAACTGTCTGAAATCTTAGCAAAGATCCGATGTTCGGTGGGCAGGTGAAATGCCATGACCTCAAAAATACCGCAAGTTACTGTGTGACGGTGGTGTCCCTGTGCATCAAACAAATAAACATAGCCAGCTGTGAGAGTTCTGTCTAGTACTGTGATTACACCATCATCGGCAGTGGTTATGCAGTTTGGCTGCCTCCAATTTTGCTCGCGTCCAAAACTGTTCTTAAACTGTCCTTCAGCATCATAAACGTGCACCATGTAACAGTTCGAGTCTCTATCTCTGACCAATACAAAGACAGTTTGGTTGTAATTCACTGTCAGCGAGAAAACCTCGTTTCTCCCCCGCAAATTAAACATGTGACGCTTGGGAGCTTTTCTATTAATCACATATACTCCTGAAGGGCAAAGTACATATAACTGGTCTAAATGGTCAGAAAATACATCCTTAATGGGTGCGCATTACTGCGAAAACCGTCAGGTCTAAAAGAGTTCAAAAATTTTCCGTTTTGGTCGAAGACTTTGATGTACTCATATTCTGATATTATGAAGTCACCTTGAGTGTTAGCTGTGATGCTTTGTGGGAGGTCTAGCTTCTGCTTTCTCTCTCCCACATTTCCAAATAAAAATGACCATGTTTCCAATTTATCGTCATCTATAGGATTAATTTTCGTTCCTTCGATATTTACGCAAGGCCAGGTGTCAAATTCTCTGCTGAAAACTCCTTCGACGGCTTCCGTGACTCTGCCTACGACACGATTCACATCTCGAACAGAATCTGTGATTTCTCTGCGTTCGTCTTTCTTAAACATAGACCAAAACCCTCCTGTATTCTGAACGTAAAAGCTCTTCACCACTGCCGGCATGGAATGTAACTCTTCCAGGCACAATTTACACGCTGCTATTGCCTCCACGGGGTTGTCTATTTTCTCTAGTATCGTTGACATGACACGATATTCCATGGCTAAAATGCGATCTGACGTGCTTAAAGCGACATTATTAAAAGCCTCAGTTGCTTTCATTCTAGCATCATCAAACCGCTTCTTTGCATCAGAGAAGACTCTCTTACTAGCATCATCCAAGTCGCTGAGCAGCAAGTTTCCTTTTTTCGTCACAAAAGAAACTGTTTCCGCTGCTGCTGGTGTTTTCACTGTGCTCTCTTCTCCACAGGCTTTTTTATCTAGCGCTTTATACAGAAACACGATTCCTTCTTTGAAAAAACTGATGCTTGTCAGAAGATCTTTTCTCGCCAATCCATCCAGCTTCGACTTGACGTCGTCGAGTTCACGAACAATCATGTTGCGAAACTGCTCATCCGTTACGTCGCCTTCTTTGAGTTTTTTCGCTGCAGCATCTCGGCCTTTCATTACAAGCCAGCCTACAGTGGCATTCAACACAGACGTAACTATCGAGGCCATTATGGTTTTCAACGAAGAACTCGATCTCTTTGCTTTTCGATGATTAACTTTTCTTAGAAAAGAATGCGCTTGCCTGTTGAGTGGAATTTGAAACCAAACCCTCAGAATTATAAACAGACCATTACGTCATTTTTACCAGTAATCCTCTTCTTTATTTTAAACCAAAGCATGCGATTCTTTGACTCTATCGCTAGCAGACGTGAAAAAATAACAGTTCACTAAATTGCTGAGAAATAGGAAAGCACTTAAACGTTAGGAGCTGAATGGCACATAAGTTATATGTGTACAAACACCCCCCCGGGGGGGGGGGGGGGGGGGGGGGGTGGGGGGGTGGTACTCAACAAAGTTTTGTACGGAGATGCTCTGCCCCGAGGTTCAAACCCTTACCCTTTCATATACCGTTTTTGACAGAAAAGGTACCCCTTTCATAAACCTTTCATTGAAAATGGTACCCCTTTCATATACCTTTCGTTGAAAATGGTACCCCTTTCATATAGCCTTTGCGTGCGTCTGTTTGATATATTTTGAAAGGCCCTTTTTATAATACTTAAATTGCAGTTTTCCCTACCTTTTTTATACTTCAACTCGTGCTTTCACTACCATTTCCTATTTTTCGTGAAATCCCTACCTTTTCACATACTTCAACTCGTGAAATCCCGACCCTTTCATATACCCCCAGCCTCAACAAGGTACCCCTTTCGGGCGGAGCATCCCCGTATAGCCCATTATAGGGAGTACCCTCCCCCCCCCCCCCCCCCCCCCCCCCCCCCCCCCCCCCCCCCCCCCCCCCCCCCGGGACAAACACCCACTATCGTATCAGCCATAATGGTTGTCTGCGTATGAAGGCTAAAATTGACATTGTTTTGACACAAACCTGTATGTCTTCTTATGTCAATCATGTTGATCTTATGTTGACTACTTTTTGTTCAGCATGTTTAAACCTTCCAATTTTAAATCTTATTAAACAGGTTCTCAAGGAAATATAGCGCGTAAACTTCATGTGTGAGCAAATTACTGGCCAAGTCGGCGGGCAGATTCTCGTATTTATGTGTCAATAAAGAAAGAATCTGTGGTCATCCGAGGTCATTAATCGCTGCTCGTGTATTTATTTATTTCCATTTATGAACCTCCATCACTCACGAACGCCCGTTCACCTGTACTACCGAAAGATCGTTTTCTGTACACGCTTGAACATAGGAAAGTAGGCACAGTTTGTTATTTTTTTTTCTTATACCGTGCAGTACGAGAGCAGTGGCTGAGAAATTCTGCGAATGAGCTAATATCCTGCCCAGACGTGAAAGGTCATCTTAGATTCAATTTAAAACAATAAATACAGAAAAATTGAAATGATCGAAACACCCTTGTTGCTGTTTATTCGTTGTCCGAGTATTTTGTTACGTGACAGTGTGTACAGTATGGTCACACTGGCTGCTCTGAGGGGTCAGACTGTATAGAGTGCGATTTAGGGTCGGTTATTTAAACGAAGTTTAGACGGTGTTTAACAAAACCGCGGTCTAAACCAATTTTGATCTGACTAATCCAAATATTTAAACTTTGTTTACCGTAAACAGTACCAAGGAGTCATATCGCACCGACTGAAAAAACCCTTGGCTATCTAGTACTTAAATTGACCCACTTATTAACAGTTGTGGAGGTCCAGTAATTGCTCTAAACCGCGGTCTAAGTTAGACTCCGACCGTCAGGCTTTAGAAATAAACAAGCTGAAGCGGAGAGTCAACCCTAACTTTTTTTGTGGCTCAACTATAGCGAAGTCAGTTAGTGACATTAGAATGATTTCACAAGTATTGTTTTTGTAGGTTTTGATAGATATTATTTTCGTATTCAGAGTCGAAAGGCGGAAGCACTCCATTATCATACCTATTTGAAGACACCACTACCTCGTCCAAGAAAAACGTTTACTACATCTTCGACACACCTGACACCATTCGGTAAGTTCGAGTAATGTCCAGGGCCGGGTTGTTCAAAGCACGATTAAGCTAACCCAGGATTTGCGTCAATTTTGAATCCAGTTAGATAACTCAACAATTTAAAATTTTCAAAAGTTTCCTGCCTTTCAGTTTCGACTTTAACTTGTCTTCGATACTAGCTTCAAATAACCTTTTGAAAACATTTTTAAACAGAAAAAATTAAATCCTGGCTAACTTTTAATCCGGGATTATAGTTAATCGGCTTTCGAAACCGGGCCCTGGATTGCACGCAGAGGGGGGAGGGCTGGGGGGGGGGGGGGGGTTAGGTGCACGCAACTCAATAACAGACATCACAGTGTCCCCGTCTATAAAAGTTCACCGTAACACACATAATTACATGTATACACCTAATTCAAAAAAGGTTGCTTTGGTCATTGGTAATTGGGCATTGGGAAGCTATTGTTTGGTGGTCACTCAAGCGAAGCATTGCATTGTGTTCCGTATGCTAAATGCCAATTCCCAATTACCAATGACCAACTGCCAAAGCAACCTTTATTGAATTAGGTGTATCCCATGTGAAGTAATATGACAATGGCAATTTGTCAAATATGAAGTAATTATTGTTAAACGATACTTTCGTGCACATAAGTGTCTGATTTGAAACGGAGAAAGAAAACTGACAATTTCCGAAGAATAATGATGACAAATGACCAACACCACAATAAAGTTATGTTCAATAGCTTCCATTTTATTCAGAGTCCAACTGTAGGATTTTATCCACCAACTTAAATTGAGAAACACCGTTACGTGTACAGCTTAACCAACAGCACCTCAGGGTGGCATTACATCTGACTGGGTCACTCTTTAGAATTTAATCTGCAGAATGAAAAGTTAGAGCTTAAGATTTTATCCACAGACGTTTTACACGATGAAACAAGATAACAGGTTCCCAATTTAAATGCTGAGAAAAAGTTCGAAATTCTATTCTTTATTTTGTTAAACACAAAGTTCCGGTATAAAAGAAGCCTGGCCTGGCCATTCTCACCTCCAGTCGTCAATCAACCACTGAAGCATTAACAGCTGACAACAAACATGCGCCATTACTAAGACCGTTGCTAACACAATTCGGAAAAACTTCATGAAAGTTATATCAGAATTCTTTATGAACTTCTATTTCTTTTAGTAAAATTTTGGTTTAATTCGATTTTTGAAGCAAATTATATTTAAAGGACGCGCAAGTTAACCACGTTTTGTGACTGAAAGACGTCTTCATTTGCATTTCACACCCAAAAGGTGTGTGAAATGGGGGAGGAGCTAAGCCTTTTATACTGAACTTCGTGTTTAACTACCGAACAACAAATATCACCGCAGGAAATTGAAGTACTGCTCAAAAGCTTTCATTTGAATGGTCCCCATGCAGACTCAAAAGTTATAACCACCTTATACACATAATAAACAAGAAAACTAGGAAAGTATTTCAACAACTTTCATTTGAATGGCCACACTTTAGGATTTCATCCACAGACTAAAAGGTAAGAACCACCTTCTTCAACATAATAAACAGCACCACAGGAAAGTACTGCTTGTTTGCTTTCATTTGAATGGTCACATTTAGGATTTCATCTACAGACTCAAATCTTAGGACCACCTTAATAATGACACCCTCTTATGTTTGACTTTTCATCACCAGTTTCCTTCACCATTGTAAGAACATTACTCTGGACAACAAGATTAAAGGAGTGCTACTGATTGGTAGGTTTTGTATACGGCTATTTCCGTCTATTCGGACATTATTTAAATGGAAAAAAAGCCTGTTAGATGTTATGTTAGCTTGACATATACAAGAACGCGTCATTTTTCTTGGCAATCTTTCTGGGAAAGGAAACACCCAAAAGAGAAACAGGACATAACCGGGATCTGCGGAGAGATGCGATGATGTTAAGGTGTCAAGAAAAAAATCAATTTTGTAAAAAAGTGAAAAACAAATGGTATCATGCGAAAGTACTGGCGAAGAGGTTTCATTTGAACACCACAGAATTTCGTCCTCATACTCAAAACTTAGAGCCACCTTAAATTTCTACATAATTAAATCTGGGAATGGAAGGGTTAAGAGGAAACCAGTTAAAACATTACTCCGACGTTTCAGCTTTTATTTCAATCCTTTTTTTCTTGGCAATCTGTAACGCTTCTGCGGATTCGGTAGATATTCGGAATTAAAAACCGAAACTAAAAATGGTTCTTGGTTCTCCCGACAGATTACAGATATGAAATTCTTATTGATATGTTGTATACTGTTTTCAGGCGAAAGTCACATGTATTTTGTTGGGGAGGAAGCTATCGCAGATACAGATATCACACAGGTAGGAGATTCTGGATATTTATGAATTACAGTACTAATGAATAGTTGTAGTTTTTTTTTCAGTTCAGTTAATCTGAGCTTCATAGAGAGGCTTAATTGATGAATTTCTTACCGTAGCCAATGAACTATTTCTCGCACGTAGAGCACCAGGGTGAGGCAGGTACAATTTTACCGGGTAGTGGTAAAGATTATGTATTTTATATTATATGTTGAAAAGTACTTTGCATACTTAAGAATAATACGATCGTGCACCAGCATAAAAAATGGTAGTGCACGATGAAAGGTTTTATTTATCGGGCAAACGATAGAGAGCATCAGTTCATTTATGAGCTCACAACACCTTCCAAATCCATGAACGAATGCGAACAGGACAGATCACAGCTCGCGGTATACTAGTATGTTTTGTTCTTTTTAAAAAATTGTGCCGGGTTCAGCTAGTTTAGAATAAGAAGGTGCACATGTAAGAGACAAGGCCAGAGAATAAACGTGATTTTCTATCTGAACTGAGACAAGGCGTTGAACACAGCCAGTATAACCATGACAGCTACTTAAAGGCTTTTGTTGATAGTCTGGCCGGGATTTGAACCACGACATCTAGCATAGTATAGATCCTATTGCCCTATTGGATTTAATAATTGCACTACATACCAGATGATTGTCTGAACAGCCAGCCGCACAGTGTCTTGTTCAAGCACACAAAGCGACTCGAAAATTCGACTTTTCGGTGGAAAGTCTGTCGTACCGACCTTTTGGCCACCGCCGAAAACGAAAACGAAATCGAAATGGCCTGTATGATTGCTTTTGTCACATAGTACTTCGTCGTACAAAGTGTGGTCTTGTCCAAGGACACAATACGACGAACAAGTGACGTCATTAAGATGAAAAGTCTGACGTTTTCAAATTTTGGCCAACGCGCTCTGATATGCCTTTTAATTTAATGATCATAAAAGAAGTCGCCCGTATTAAAGCTTTAGTCACTTGGTTGCTTTCTCGTTATGCTTGCTGATTTTCTTTGGCAACAAGGACGCATTTCCATTTCCTTGTTTCATGAAAGAAAGAAAAAATAAAAGGCCTGTATGAATGCTTTCCGGCCCATTTCCCTCCACGGGAAATTTGAAATAAGTCAAGTCATGAATGCTTCAGTCACGTTGTTCCTTTCTCTTTATGCTTGAAGATTTTACTTGGCAACAAGGACGCCATTTCCATTTCCTGGTCTTACGAAGAAATACAAGAAATTCGAACCAGGCGGTACTGCCTTCAGGTAAACAATAAATGTTCCAGCATGGGATTTATTACCCTGCGAGCAGTGGATTCTTCTACGCCGAGTTACGCCGAAGCCGATTTCCCTTTCGTAAACAAGCGATGCCATTTTTAACGGTCGATGCCATCATTAGCATTCATTGGTAACCAGGCCTTATGTAATGGTCGATGCTATTTCTCTCTTGTTTATGCCTGGATTGGGATGAAAGTAGGCTACCATTATTAGATAAAACTGGGTTTAGGTAAAGATATAAGCTAGATTCGCGGTTAGGTAAGATTTAGGGTTAGGGTGACCCGTTATTGATATATATTAAGAAAAGCACCTTTTATAATTAAAATTTTCTTGGGTTTGCCGGATCAACCCAGTGGTCTAGTGGTAAAGGAGAGATGCTAGCATGTAGAGGTTCCGGGTTCGATTCTAGGTAATTTATTGCATTTTTCTTTTTCTGATAGAAAAAAAAAATTCTAAAACGTGTCGCTAAAATGGCATCGCTTGTTTACGAAAGGGAAAATTGCTACGCCGAACCTGAGAGAAACCACTGCGAACATCCGTTTGCTTTTCCATCGAGCATGCGCAGCCACGCGACGCCCCAAGTGATGCATTTGACGTTGTTTCGCGCGAAAATTGTAGCACGTGCCGTTGTTTCGTGGTAAAAATGTCTTCGTCACCTTGGATGCCATTTTGATTGTTACATGGCGGGCTCGCTTAAACGCATAAGTTACGTGAATGAGTGCTACGCGAGAGGCTAAACAAGTTTGTAAACTTGTTTTACCAGTTCAAAGTTGATTTATTCGTCCATGGCGCTAGACGGCGGCTCGATCAAAGGAACTAACGGATGCTCCCAGTGGTTTCTCTCTCGTTCGGCGCAGCTCGGCGTAGGAAAAGCCACTGCTCGCAGGGTAGAGTTTTATATAACAACCGTTTAGCCTAACAAAATAGCGTATAAACAAACTTGCATGTAATATACCAAACCAGTGGATAGTATTTTTTTCGCGCGCTTTGATTGGCTACTCAAACTAGGAATAGTAACTATGTTCGGCTGGTTACCACTGGTTTGGTATATATAGAGCAGTTTTCAATTGAGTGTCTAAAGTAGTGTGACGATCCGCGCCACCACGCTGGGTCCCCTTGGTGCCCACCGAAAACAAAAAAAAGGAATACCACGACCGACAGCATACACAAGTCCTTTCCCCAAACACACAACACGAAAGTAACAAAAAAACCCTATAAGTTTAATGACTAGACTTAAATTACTATAATTACAAATCACTATTTTAATCTTAATCCTACTTTTAAAGTCCAACTAAATTAACAAATTCTAATGAAGTAAAATAATAAAGTTCTTACAGTATAAACGGTAATTAAATAATTAAACAGTTTGTGAATTGTTCCTTAAACCTTGCTCTTTAAATCCTTCTAGCTTGCGGTCCAAATGTTCTCGTCCGTCTTTGCTTATCTTCCACTTCGGCCTTTCTACGTTAGCTTTCCGTCCTTCGTCCTTTCTACGATAGCTTTCCGTCCTCTTCACGTTAACTTTACATTTCTTCCACGTTTGTCTTTCCGACGTTAACTTTACTTGTCTTCCACATTAACTTTACCTTTCTCCACGTTGACTCCCTCTGGAAAAAATGAGTTTTTTCCCTTGGAACACTACAGGAAGCCCCTGCCAATGATTCTTGGCGGTGAACAGTGTTTTCTCTTCTCTCAACTCCTATCCTCCGACCGACTTGACAAAACTCTCTACTCTTTCGACCTTCTTTTTCGAGCAATCAAAAATTATTTACACGTTACTTATATACTAAAAGCCTACACAAATTATAATGATAATACTTCATACAGTCATTTTACTGAATACAGAATACAGACTAATTTAAAATAAAAGGTAATTATAACGCAAATATTTTATATCATAAGTTACGTAACGAGGATTATCTTATAACAAAGAGGTTTAACAACATCTGGTACAAACCTGCTAATTGCGACGAAAACAGCGAACAAACATAATAAATAGTGGTAAACTTGCTAATTACAACGAAAACAGCGAATAAACATAATATATACATGGCAAAAGGAAAAAAAACTTAATGTAGTTGATTGTATACGTGACACCTCCCCCCTAAAATTGTCTATTTTTGGGAGAATACGATACAAAAATAGCAATGGGCGAGTAGGGATGGTGCATTGCTAACTGACCACTACACTCTGCTGAGGGCATCCACGTTACAATTTTTCTTACCACTTTTGTGTTCGATAATCATATCATATTCTTGTAATGTGATACTCCATCGTAGTAACTTCTTACTTTTATCTCGCACTTGGTTCAACCAAACCAATGGATTATGGTCAGTCTGGAGTTTAAATGTCCTGCCAAAAAGATAATACCTAAACAATTCTACAGCCCAAACGATACCTAGACATTCTTTCTCTGTAGTAGATAACTTTTCTTCTCTAGGCTGAAGCTTCCTGCTTGCATAAACAACAGGATGTTCCTCTCCGTTACTATCTTTCTGGCTTAAAATTGCCCCAAGGCCTCTATTTGAAGCATCGACCTGTAAAATGAATTCGTCATCCCAATGGGGTGGTCGTAAAACAGGGGAATATCCAGTTGATTCGGATGGGACCTCTCTGTAAGCAAAAAGCAAGTATGGGAGGTACTTGTCCCAATTTTTCACGCATTCCTTTACAAACTTCCTGAGCATAAACTTAAGCGTGCCATTAAAGCGCTCGACCAATCCATTAGCTTCTGGATGGTAAACCGACGTTTTGATTTTAGTGATCCCCAGTTGTTCATACAACTGCGCCATGAGTTTACCTATAAAATTAGATCCCTGGTCAGAAACTAATTCATCGGGAATACCGACCCTGCTGAAATACTGGATAAGGGCATCTGCGATTGTTTTAGAACTAACATTTCTCAGGGGTATAGCTTCTGGGTAACGCGTTGCATAATCAACAATTGTCAATATGTACTTGTAACCGGTTGTCGTCCGTGGTAACTCTCCCACAATGTCGATAGCAATCTTCCTGAATGGCTGAGTCTCAATTTCAACTGGTTTTAAAGGCGCCCTTTTAGACTTCATCTTCCTGGCCACTAACTGACACTGTGGACAGGTTGCACAGTACTTATTAACATCAAAGCGAAATTTGGGCCAAAAGAAGTGAGCAGCTATACGACTTAACGTTTTTGCACTACCCATATGGCCCGACAGGGGAATAGTGTGACCAACACGAAGTATTTCATTCCTATACGATTCTGGAACGACGATGCGATCCACATACCTCATCCCATTGTGTGGATTTTCATAAAACCTGCGATGCATTAGCAATTCATTGTCAAAGAAATAGCCATCTGATTTGTCAGGTGCTTTTCCGATTGCACCATTGCGTACCGTACTGAGAGTCACATCTGATTTCTGGTCTATAATTAATTGATTTCTGTTTCGATCAAGAATGTTAGCTGGAAAAAGATTCTCACCTGTACAATCTTCTGTGTCACTCAGGTCTGACTTCTCAAGAGCTTGTCCAACCTCTTTATCCTTTGAAAGATCCTCACCAGTAACGACGTCTGCATTACTCTCTGAGTTCATATCGCGGGATTCATCTTGCTTCTTGTCCTCGAAAAGAGTTTGCAAATCACCTTCCTGTAAACTGACATGTTTCGCCTCTTTCTTGGCTAAACTCTTGATTGCAAGCACGTTTTCTCTGTCTACCAACTCATCTGCTCTCTTCTGGGCGTCTTCCAATGCTTTCTGACGTCGCGTCAGTACAAAAGCGTCACCTTGGCCGGTGTTGACATCTGAAACATTTCTCTCCCATTGATCTAGAACATTTTTCTTGGAAAGAGTTTGTCCGAATGACGATCTACCAAGTAAACAATCAACAGGTAATGTATCCAGCACACCTACTAATTCCACATGCCTTCCCTGCTCACTTAAAATCTCCACGCTTGCTAGGGGTACTACGAGACGTTCTCCCGCCGCTGTTAATACCGTTATTTTGTCCCCAGTTAAGGAATCTCGGCTTACATACTTCTTATGCACAAGGGTCCTAGTACACCCAGAATCTACTATCATCTCTGCAAATTTCCCGCCGATTTTCCCTTTAACATTGCAAGCTGGGTACTCTGATTCCGACGCAAGAGGGGTCATACATAGCAAATATCCCTGCGAGGGATTACTTCGGCCCCGGCCACAAATGAAGGACATGTGTCCTAATTTTCCACATTTATAACATTTAATTTCTCTTCCTGGATTCCTACTCCTAGGAGTGGGAGGAAACCTTGTTTGTGGAACTGGATTTTTCCTCTGGTTCGGTTCAAAAGGTAAATTCTCTGCTCTTTGATCTGTCTGTTTGTTGTCTTTAAACCCCTGGCTTTTAACATATGGTGCATACTTACCGCCAACAAGCGGTCCTTTTCTCGACTGTACATGTAAGTTAGCCAGATTGCCAAGCTCCTCAGCAGTTGTGGGTTTCTGCTCCTTTAGCCAAGCTCTAAGCTCTGGGCTTACTGCATCCAACAATCTCTCAATCATTATCTGCTCCAGGATTTTTTCTGGGTCTCCTGTTGCGTTAGCAACCGCCATCCACCGATTCAGGTACCTTCTCGTCCTATTTCCCCACTGAACGAAATCCTCATCTGGTTGTTTGTCTGATGTCCGAAACCTATATCTATAATGGTCAGCAGTTAACTGATAGGCTTTAATAATTATTGATTTGCTTTCATGGTAGTCCTGTGACATAGTATCTGGAATTTCCAAATAGATTGTTTTCGCCTTTTCAGTGAGTTTAGGCACCAGATTACCAACCCATTCATCCTCCGGTAAAGATTGCGCTCTTGCAGTCATTTCAAATATTCTAAAATAATCATCAATGTCTTCATTTTCTCTCATTTCCCTGATTTTCATAAATTTAGGTTTCCTACTTCGAGACTCACTCGCCTGGCGTCGTTCGGCGTCCCTGACTTCAAACTCCTCCTTTTCACTTCTTAGTAGCCTAAGCCTTTGCTCTTCTCTCATCGAACGCTCTTCTTCCTCGTGGGCTTTCTGTCTTTCATACTCTCTTTTCTCCCTTTCTGCCTCCCTTTCTGCCTCGCGCTTTTCTTTTTCTGCCTTAATTTCTAACTCTCTAATTTCCCTTTTCTCTCTTTCTGCCTCCCTTTCTGCCTCGCGCTTTTCTCTTTCTGCCTCGCGCTTTTCTCTTTCTATTTCCCTTTGTAGTTCTAACAACTTCAACTGCTGCTCATAACTAGGATTAAGTAACTGCTCTTCCACTGCTTCTTTGGTTCCTTTGACAGGACTCTCTCCACCTATCATTAACCTGTCATGAGTCCTAAGTTTACTCGCCAATGTTTTAACCCCGTCCTTAGAAATATAAAGTATAGACCGTTTGGTAGCTTCGTCTCTCAAATCTTCTAACGACCATGTATTATAGTCAACGGAGGTAGCCATGGCAATAACTAACAATGTATTGTGTGATTGTGTCTGAACCGTGTATGCGGGCACAAAAGGGATCCCACTCCTGACACCAAAAATGTGACGATCCGCGCCACCACGCTGGGTCCCCTTGGTGCCCACCGAAAACAAAAAAAAGGAATACCACGACCGACAGCATACACAAGTCCTTTCCCCAAACACACAACACGAAAGTAACAAAAAAACCCTATAAGTTTAATGACTAGACTTAAATTACTATAATTACAAATCACTATTTTAATCTTAATCCTACTTTTAAAGTCCAACTAAATTAACAAATTCTAATGAAGTAAAATAATAAAGTTCTTACAGTATAAACGGTAATTAAATAATTAAACAGTTTGTGAATTGTTCCTTAAACCTTGCTCTTTAAATCCTTCTAGCTTGCGGTCCAAATGTTCTCGTCCGTCTTTGCTTATCTTCCACTTCGGCCTTTCTACGTTAGCTTTCCGTCCTTCGTCCTTTCTACGATAGCTTTCCGTCCTCTTCACGTTAACTTTACATTTCTTCCACGTTTGTCTTTCCGACGTTAACTTTACTTGTCTTCCACATTAACTTTACCTTTCTCCACGTTGACTCCCTCTGGAAAAAATGAGTTTTTTCCCTTGGAACACTACAGGAAGCCCCTGCCAATGATTCTTGGCGGTGAACAGTGTTTCCTCTTCTCTCAACTCCTATCCTCCGACCGACTTGACAAAACTCTCTACTCTTTCGACCTTCTTTTTCGAGCAATCAAAAATTATTTACACGTTACTTATATACTAAAAGCCTACACAAATTATAATGATAATACTTCATACAGTCATTTTACTGAATACAGAATACAGACTAATTTAAAATAAAAGGTAATTATAACGTAAATATTTTATATCATAAGTTACGTAACGAGGATTATCTTATAACAAAGAGGTTTAACAACATCTGGTACAAACTTGCTAATTGCGACGAAAACAGCGAACAAACATAATAAATAGTGGTAAACTTGCTAATTACAACGAAAACAGCGAATAAACATAATATATACATGGCAAAAGGAAAAAAAACTTAATGTAGTTGATTGTATACGTGACAAGTAGTCCAGCTGGGATAGGGATTGGGATAGGGGCATTGTTCAAGTGATATATCAATTGTATCGTTCGCCAATCACAGACATCGTTTGGACAGCTACGGGGTCGCCCCGGGTTGCCCAGCACTTGTCCAAACGATGTCTGTGATTCGCTAAGAAAAAAATAGATTTGTCCCGCTGGGATAGGGATTGGGATAGGGGCATTGTTCAAGTGATATATCAATTGTATCGTTCGCCAATCACACACATCGTTTGGACAGCTACGGGGTCGCCCAATTGCTTTGGTTTTGCATTGAGCAATCAGAAGTAAAACCAAAACCAATCGTGACTTGCTCGCACGCGTTTTTCCGCGCTTGGCGCCGCCGACATGTAATTGCTTTGAGCTCTGATTGGTTCATTGGATTGTTTACGACTGCTGTGATTGGTCAGAGTAATTACTTTGGTTTTGGTTTTACGACACTCAATTGAATACGGCTCTATACTATAACAATTATTCACCTCGGTGTCGGTGAAGAGCGGTGGATATATTCACCTCCTCATCGGTGAATAATTGTTACATACTCTAGACAAACATGTCTCCCCATTACATGCGTAATGATAAATCCCGTTCGAAAACATCTGTTACTCACGCTGTTTTGTTTGTTGAACGTTGCTAAACAGGACAACGGCTTGGAGATTTTCCTTACCACTGGTCGGACCTATTTGTTGGCTTTTGAAACTAAACAGGTATTAAAGTTATTTTAAGGGCATGTTTTTGCGATATATTGGAAATTGGCATATAGTCACAATCACAATCTTTCGTGATGTAACTGACAGGGCACACTTACTACATGTAGTTAGAAATCAATTAGCATATAAGTATTAAATTAGAATTATCCTGAGTGAATGAAGGTTTAGATGCATCTGAGCGCAGTAAGAGAGCAGAGATCGCTAAACGGTTATATTAATGCGAGTTTTTTTTTTGTACCTGGATTCCGAACGCGCGGGGCGTTTCGTCACGAATATCGTTTGTTCCAATGTGTAGAACCAATTCAGATCCTCAGCACATTTCATGTTCCTGATTCTCCTTCGCTGTTTGAGTCCTTCGTGTTTAAGTGGTTTAACTCTAGAGCTTATATTTTAAGGAATCGTTGTTAATTCCCTGCCAGAGGAGGTTGGACACGGGCCGAAAGGCATCGTGGGATGAATTTTCGTTTTGAGCGACACTCGTTCAGTTTCAAATGAACCTTCGAGCTGTGAGGACCTCGAGGAACTACAAATTTTCTGACTTTTAGCCGCCAAGGAAGCACAAATCGGCCTAAATTGAAGGTGATGCGATTACGCTTGTATAGATACCATTTATTTTTACAACTGAATAACTTGAGGCATCATTCTACGCCGATCGAAAGACTTACTCGTGCACCGACTACAAATTTGAGCCACAACAAGCACAAATCGGCCTTCATTGAAGTTGATAAGATTCCTCTTGTTACTTAGCAGGGTTTTAAGCCGGTTGATCGATCGAAAGACTTATTAAAGCAAGGCTGCACGAGGAATTCCAACCGAGGAATATTTGTAACGAAAGCTATAAGCTTAACTGAATCACGTAATTACCAAGGTTGGTAACCACAACAATTGATCGTTGCATTTTATAGTCCTCTTGAGTTTCAATGTTATAATTTTGAAATACACGAAGGCAATTTTGTTGTACTGAATGCTGGTAGTGCTGGATTTGTGTTGTTACGAAGTATAAATACATAAATAATAAAACTGTAAAATCATGTGAAACAACAAACATAATCAATGAAATCAATAATAAGTTTACACAGATTATTCCTTGTTAAAACTTCAGGAGGAAAACATGATTTAAAAACTTAATGGAAGTAAAACAGTGACTAACATACATTTTGCATCTGAATTCAAGAACCATCCTTCTAAAAAGAAATCCAATTCTGGCCATAAAGACCTGGTAGAAAATTGTGATTAGGAGGACCTCGGGCAAAAAGGAATTCAAACTTCTGGGCTTGAAAATGAAAATGCAGAGTGTTTTGGCACTCTACTCTGAGTTTGTGGCAAAACAATTCAAGGTACTAAGGAACCATTTTTTCTTTGGGCCCTCTTACTTGGAATGTAATTAGAGCACAAAGATCAGGACTGTGCACATGAGAACAACTATATGTTCTTTCACTTGAGCACAAGTCTTAGGAAATTTATAACAAATGTGCAATTGCCTATGTCATAAGCAACCAGGAATTGGAAAGGTGGTTGCTTGGGAAGGATGGTTGCTTATGAGAGTCAAAGTACAACAATAGAGAATGGTTGCTGAAAGGGAGCAAACTGTAGTTGTTCCAATAATTTTAACTAACAACTTTCCTATCAGACAGATAATTCTTAATGCTGTATTTATGTAAACCATTAATCAATTCCCTCAAAATTTAAATGCCAATTAGTGGTGGAGCAAGGAAAGAAGTGTTGAAATGTTTCTATTTTGAAGCAGAACTATTTTCACTACAAGCTCCCCCATCCTACTTCATGGTTTTATTGAGTAATTAAAAAAGTAAATGAAGCCTTTTGAGAAGTCGGTACAGAAATGGGAAACAACAGAAATTTCACCTGCTGGCTTACAGCCACACCGCACCCCGCCCCCCCCCCCCCCTCCCTCTACACCCTTGCCATCCTTGACAATCAAAGAATACCCAGGGGCATATCTAGGGAGGTCCTGGGGTGCCCGCGACCCCCCCCCCCCCCCCCCCCCTTGTGAGATAATTTTAGTAAAACACAGCGTGGATGTCGACATGACAATCTGGTAAGTACCCTGGGTGTGACACAGTGTGACACCCCCTTTGAAAAATCCTAGCTACGCCCCTGCACACCATAGTGAAATGGAGTTGATCAGGAGCCCATTGATATTATAATAGAAAACAATTAATAGTAATCAAAATAATTATAGCAATTCATAAGTGATACAAAAGCTTCAACAAATATCCAGTGTGCCAAAATTTCCCCCAAGGTTATTTGAGATTTTCTTTGTGGGTGTGCCAGGATTTCTGAAGGCGACCAGACCAAATTCGAAGACAACCCGATCTATTCCGAAGATGTCCGAAGAATTCAGAAGTTTCCATGGCCTCAGTCCTCCGTTTTACAATATCCAGCTGTAATCGTAATGTTCAGAATGATAAAAACCTACAAAATGTGCTAAATTTTCATAACATAACTATATTTTTAATTGGATCATGTGATCAGTTAAGGCTGATAGCTCAAATCTGTAAGTCAGGAGTGAGAAATTGCTCCATAGGCGTGAGTTGGTATGAGATTGGAGTTTTGGACTCGCAGGCATGAAACTTAATTTTGGCAGGTATGTTCTATGCCACCATGCAGAACTTAAGTATAATAAGTTTTCATTGTCAACTGAAGACAGAAGTAAGCAACCCGGGGCTGCTGTGCACTTCTAGCAGGCTACTGTTAGAGCACAATCCATCAAATATCTGTATAGAAAATTATTATTTATCTTAGAAATTAACAGAGAAATATATTTAACAGACTGATTAAATCATTGATGCATTTTGTCTATACAAGTTTATAATTTTATTTATATAATAACTTATTGATAATTATCTGCTAAAATATGAAACAACTGACAATATGGGGGCTTACTCAATGACAATAATTCACAGTTCTCAACCCAATTGTGGGTCTCAAGAGCGCATGGATTTTTGCTAAGAGCAGGGCTTTACAAGACATGATAATGACAGACCAAAACCCTCACTGCCATGCCTCAAGCCCCAATATTTTGGGCCAAGCAATAAAAATGTAATTCTTGTTTGGCTGCTATTTTCAGGTGTACATGATAATGACAGACCAAAACCCTCACTGCCATGCCTCAAGCCCCAATATTTTGGGCCAAGCAATAAAAATGTAATTCTTGTTTGGCTGCTATTTTCAGGAAAAAGAGCAGACTGTAGGGCTCCACATTTTGCTGTTGAACCTAGAAAAAGAATAGACTTCATTAGGAAGCCACTCCAATAATATGAAAAGAAAACAATAACAAACATATAAGCCTTTAGTTATTAAGGTTATAAAAGCTCATACATAAATTGCAATGTTCAACTCTCATGATTAGAGTGTAGATATGAATCAAATATGTTTTTCCTCAGAAGACAGAAACAAATTGATCTCAAAAGGTCGAAGCAACCTTAGAAATTACAGCCTACGCACACTTGTGATAACCTACACAAATGACCGAACTTTAATCGCAAATAACAGAAAATCGGTAAGAGGTCCGACCGGGTTCGACGTCCTAAATTAAAAGAATAACGTTTTCTACAAAAGATGGTGCGATTTTCATGGTTAGAACCCACTCGATATAGCATCAAGAAACGAACGCGTTGGTTGACTACACAACGTGGACGAAAGCCACCATATTGGACCGGCTTGCGAGGAAGCCGAATAATAACTAATTCTACTGAAAAAAAATGCGATATAAACAAGTAAATAGAAAAAGTAGCAACATACCTTTCATGAAAACTCCTTTACGGGTAAAAACGGACTACATTTACGAAGAAAACCACAATAAAAAAACCATCGAATGTTTCGTGGAGAAATTCTCGCAGAAAAGACTGTGAATGAATACGATGATCTGATTGGTCGACCACTCCTACCAGGATACCTTTCGGCCCGTGTCCAACCTCCTCTGATTCCCTGCTTATCTCATTTAGGACCGTGAGATCAACTTGGAGGAGTTCAAAAAGAGAAACCTTCCGTGTTATGAAGCACCTCAGTATGACCACCTCGTCGCCCTTACAAACAGGTACAGCGGCTTTGACCATTTTATTCCCTTGTCTATAACGAAATCAAACTGCATCATAAGAAAGTACTGCTCAATAGCTTTCATTTGAATCATCACACTTTAGTATTTCATCCACAGACTTAAAAGTTAGAATCACCTTGTATAGTATAATAAACAGCACCACAGGAAAGTACTGCATACGAGCTTTCATTTCAATGGTCACACTTGAGGATTTCATCCAGACTCAAAAGTTAGAACCACCTTGTACAGCATAATAAACAGCACCGCAGGAAAGTACTGCTCAATGGCTTTCATTT
Source organism: Dendrophyllia cribrosa (assembly GCA_024195265.1). Lineage (NCBI taxonomy): Eukaryota > Metazoa > Cnidaria > Anthozoa > Scleractinia > Dendrophylliidae > Dendrophyllia > Dendrophyllia cribrosa. The sequence continues at coordinate 14,808,439 of JAJLRJ010000006.1, read as the reverse complement.
GAATTGTCACACTTTAGGATTTCATCCACAGACTCGTAATAAACAGTACCACAGGAAAGTACTGCTCAATAGCTTTCATGTGAATTGTCACACCTAAGGATGTCGCCACAGACTCAAAAGTTTTGAACCACTTTGTACAGCATAATAAACAGTTACATTTGCTTATTTACAATATAATACTAAAACACCAAGAGAAACTAATCAACCAATTGTTGACGGAGGAACAAATCATGGTGTTTTCTTAACCCATTTTGGAAACGAGTTGTGAAAAGAGTAAGGGTAACTTTTTACTGCATACTACAATCCCATGTTCCTGTGTTATGTTTTCAGGTGGCGTTTCGGCCAGATGACAAACTTTCAATACCTCACTGAGCTAAACAAGATGGCGGGGCGTTCGTTCAATGATCTCATGCAGTATCCCGTCTTTCCCTTTGTACTGTCCGACTTTGATAGCGAAGTGCTAGATCTCAGTGACTTCAAGAGCTTCCGGTAATGTTACCAAATGGCTTGTTACAGTTTGATTTTGTTGTGTGACGCTTCCATTTCAGTTCAGTATCCCTTTATCGTGCGCGGCCATTGTTGGGTGGTCACGCAACGGTTTAGTAAAAAAACCTTTTCATAACTGTTTTCTTTTTTCTTATTAACAGTGATCTGTCTCGTCCCATTGCTGTTCAAAATCAGTCCAAGGAACGCAAATACAGAGAGAAATTCAAAGTGAGTGTTGTTGTCCATATCTCAGAAAACCAAAACACAAATAACATAATGATTCGATTTAGCGCCAGGGGCGCTTTTTTACTTTTAGTCGCTCAAGGGAGGATGCCTATTGGAGAGTGTGGTCGCTTATTAGGGAGCCCGAAGGGGACACTTATTAGGCATGAGGCGCTTACTTATTTATTTTTACAAAAATATACGAGCGTACTCAAAGTGTATATGGCAGATATTTTTTTATTTGCTTGATGGAATCTATGTGGCGTTCTGATAAGAAAATCGAAAAGAGTTTTTTCGATATCGATTTTCTTTTCCGTGTTTTAGCCGTCTAAAATGTGAAATTTCACTTCCGGTGGGTTACAAAACCGCGCAAGAAGAAAGACTGGAATAGTCCGCTGTGACGTCAATACGAGAATGCCGGTGTCGCGGTTTCTCGGGTTCCTCACATTTTTTGGTGCGCCCTGAGGAAGAAACATGGTTCTATTGAGGTGTGTTGTCTATGGTTGTAGCAACAAGCACCAAAAAACGCAGGAACTGAGAAACCGCGACACTGTCATTCTTTTATTGACATCACAGCGGACTATTTCCAGTCTTTCTTCTTGCGCGGTTTTGTAACCCACCGGAAGTGAAATTTCACGTTTTTAGACGGCTAAGTCACGGACAAGAACGCCATATAGATTCCATCAAGCAAATAAAAAAATATCTTTCATATACACTTTAATGAACAATAACAGAAAATTTACAATTCGCATACTCAGAACAACGATAACAACGGTTCGCATAATCAAAACAACGGTGAATGATTTGCATAGTTAGAGTATAATTCACCTTTATACCTAAATGTCTTCATTTGTCACTTTCTTCGATAAGATACCTTTCTGGTGTAGCATCTTCAATGGGGTAAAGGGGGTCGCTTATTGGAAGGAGGGCGATAATTCCAGCTACGGAAAAAAAAAATGGTCTCATCCAATTTAGTTTCCCTTAGTTTATCCTAAACGTTTTCCAGTAACAAAAGAATGAGTGCCTGACTGTGTCTTTCTCTTCCCAGTGGTTACAAGAGGAGTATGAGCGACTGCCTGAAGAGGATCCCATGTCCGCTCCGTATCATTATGGATGCCATTATTCGAACAGTGGAACTGTACTGCATTTCCTGGTGCGCCTGCCACCATTCACCAAGATGTTCTTACAGTATCAAGGCAAGTTTCAATCTAATTCCACCCTCGGCATCCCTATAACCACGCTCATTTTCAAAGAGATTAATGTGATGCGTTAAATATTGTCGTACAAATTTCTTGTGATCTGGGTTTGCTTCAGGTTTCCAGGTTTGTCCATATTGTCATTCATTTTCGTAATCACAACTGTTAGCCATTCTTGCTTCCTAATGGATTCCTATGATTTGTCCAACGAATACTCTTCTACAAAACCAAACTTCCATTTCTTTTTTTTTGTTTTTGTGGTGGTTGTTTTTGTTTTGTTTGAATTTGTAAAATGTGTCGAAGTTTCACATAGAAAAAAAAATTTTTTTGTCCCAGAATCTACAAAAACAAACAGGATCTGTGACAAGAAATTATTACGGAATTCCTTCCATTTTAATGGTTACTTCTCTAGAATCCCACTGTCCTTAACTGAGGTAATGGGCCTCTCGCTGACTCTAACCTCAAATATCATTGACTCGATAGACTATGAGTATTTTCCTATTTCTGTTTGAGACAGTCGATCAAACGAGACACGAGAGGAGACGGCTCCCATCCCTGATAGATATAACAGGGCATAAAAGACCACTTGTAGTCTTGTATATTTTTCTCTTCGCAGTAGGCATTAACGTGAAGGGAAAGAAAAGAACAAAAGAAGGAAACGTAGGGTGATTACAAGCTAACTTTTCTTTCTGTTTTTAACAGATCGAAGTTTTGATATCCCGGATCGGACATTTCACTCTATGGCGACAACATGGCGTCTCTCGTCGTTTGAGTCTGCTACCGACGTCAAAGAACTAATCCCAGAGTTCTTCTTCCTCCCCGAGTTCCTGGAAAACACCGAAGGTATTGCTATTGGTTAAGTCGAGTTACACGAGACAATTTTGCAGACTTAAATGTTGTATCAAAGCCCTTCGCCTGTTTTTACACGGTGTCGAATTTACTCAATAATGTTGAATTAGAAACCGGCCCTTGTAACACTGCGGACAAGTTTGCGTTCGTGAACATCATTTAACGCGTAACTACTGAAGGATCAATCGACCTATTCCAAGCCATTGTTATATAGAAATAAGTGACTTTGGGAAACATAAAAAGTAAAGGTTTAGATGAAAGAGAATTTTGGTGCATGAGTATTTCCAATAATGTTAGCACAAATTTGACCAAAAAACGATATATCTTAGTGACATAGCCCCTTTAAGTTTGTCATGTATTTTTTTATTTCCTGTAGGGTTCAATCTTGGCGTGCGTCAGAATGGCAACCGTGTTATGGATGTGGAGGTACCCCAATGGGCCAAAGGTAGCACCAGGCTATTCATGTTAATTCATAGACAGGTATGCCTTACTCGTGATTAACCGTATTAGAGGGTCTCAATGGGGTGGTGGCTTGTACGGTTAACGGTTAAAATTTCGGCTTTTTTACGGCTAACGGTAAATTCTTCCCGTTATGGTTAACAGAAAACTTAAATTAATTTCCATTGTTTTAAAAGTTAAGTATTGTTCCACATAAGAACGATAGCAAACTTCATTGTTCTGCGGCATTAGCTCTTAGTTCCCACATAGAATATCTTTGATTTCAAGAATAGAGGAGGAGCTGATGGTTAATAATTATATTTCATTATAAAAATAAAGAAAATCCATTTGCGTCAAATAAATTTTAGGAAATGTTCGTGCTTAACCAATCAGAATTGCAGAAGACAATAGCTAATAATTTTGCTTCTTTGATGAAGTTCCCCAAATACAATTTCTTTTAAAAATTGTATGTTCTGCGATTGGGTCTCAAATTACTTGAAACCTTAAAAAAATTAGACAAAATGCACCTTGAACCTTAACTTTTTAGCGGTTTTTGAGTCTAGGCCAATGAGATCACTAGTTGTAACAATAAAAAATCTTGACATTCCATCGTGTTTGACATTCCATTGCCGCCCAGCGCTATCCTTCTTATGCGGATCATTACTTAAAAATTAACTTCTATTATTCAAAAAAATAACAATTAATTTCCATTGTAGTAGAACACATTTAAGGCCTTAGGACCATTCTGGGACAAGGCACAACTCACATAACAACTTAACAGTCTTAAAGCTGAATTACAGTCCGTACTGCGCAATCGCGGGGTTTGTTTTCATTTCTTTTTTGAATTTGTTGATACATGTATGTTACACTTCGGTAATAGCATACATGGAGTAAATGGGAGTAAACCGTCAGTCCACCATTACGGCCGTTGTGTTTACGAACGCTCGATGAGCTGAAACGTCGGTTTGGGAAAACTTTGGGGTTCTTTTACTTGTTATTATTGTTTGGCAAAGACATCTGATCTGACGTTAATAATGAAGGAAAAGGTACATGTAAGTTTGTCCCGTAATTTTCATTTTCGCTAGTAAACGTTCCTTGTTTGTGAGTCTCACAAACATTGCGAAGCTGAGATTGCGCAGTACGCAGTAATTCATCTTTAAACACGGAGTCCCGGTATAAAAGGAGCCAGGCCTGGCCATTCTCACCTCCAGTCGTCAATCAACCATTGAAGCATTAACAACTGACAAAAAACATGGGTCATTACTAATACCATTGCTAGCACAATTTAGAAAAACTTTATGAAAGTTATATGAAGTCTTTATGAACTTCTATTTCTTTTTTTGTTTTGGTAAAATCTTAGTTTAATTAGATTTTTGAAGCAAATTATATTTAAAGGACGCGCAAATTAACCACGTTTTGTGACTGAAAGATGCCTTACGAGCCGATTACATGGCGAATTTCAGCCCGGGCTGGAATTTTGTTGCGATTACATGACGAATTTCAGCCCGGGCTGACAGCCCACGCCGCCATCTTGTTTCCTTGAAAACAAATCATTGCGCATGCCCAAGTGCACTTTTCTACCCAGGTGACCTTGCTTTTCAGCCCGGGCTGAAATTTCATTCTGATTACATGAGGTTTTTCAGCCCGTTTGCCCGGGCTGAAACTTTCTTCATGTTATCGCGAACGTCGTTTTAAGAAGATTTGTTCAAGGAACCGGGCTGAAGCCCGGGCTGGAATTCGCCCCCTTAATTTGCATTTTACACCCAAAAGGTGTGTTGAAATGGGGGAGGAGCTAAGCCTTTTATACCGGAAATTCGTTTTTAACAAAGGATGGTAAATGAAAAGTCGTGACTAGAAATATTTTTACGGTTAACATTTTTTTACGCTTAGAGTTTTACAAACAGGTACATGTATCCCTTACTCGTGATAAACCTTATTGGAGGGTCTCAATGGGGTGGTGGCTTTTACGGTTAACGGTTAAAATTTTGGCTATTTTTTACGGCTAACGGTTAATTTCTTCCCGTTATGGTTAACAGAAACTTTAAAATAATTTCCATTGTTGTAAAAAGTTAAAAGTTAATTCTCATTGTTGTAAAACTGGGACAATACACAAGCTCACATACGGTTAAAGTTTTTCAATTCGTACGCATAACGACTAAATGTTTGGGTCGTTTTACGGTTAACGGTTAACTCCGTTTAGACCCTTTTATTATTATTTGGTTATTATTCATTGTGGGTCAAGAGCCCACAGTTAACTGAGTCTTAACTCTGGCAACCAATCCACACGACAACAGGTACAGCAATAATCTTGTGCCATATTATGTGACGAGCGAAATCTAGGTTAAAAAAAGTTCCTTGCATAAGAAAAACTAAAAACCAAAAAAAATAAGTGAAATTTTTCAGCCGGTCCTTCCTGTTTCGCAAGGTACAAGTACATGTATCCCTATCTCTTAAACTACCTATTTCATCAATGATTAATGCCGAACACTTTTCTTTTTTTTTTTCACATTGCATATTATTTTCCAGGCATTGGAATCGGACTATGTATCACAACAATTGAACCAATGGATTGATCTTGTGTTCGGCTACAAACAGAGAGGACGCGAGGCTATAGATGCCATTAACGTGTTTCATCCCGCGGTGAGTCCATCCACCCTTGGTGGTTCTAACTTTTCAGTTTGGAGATGCAAAAACTTGATCTGGCAAACCCCCCAAAATCACCACTACATTTCATGATACCAGGAGCGCCTAACAAATCGTTTCGGTGAAAAGCTGTTCGGCAGGCCTATGCCATATTATAAATTCGTAATACATAAGATTAAAAACGAGAACTTTCTTTAGTAAAATGTCGCCTCAAACTTTCGTAAAAATTGTCGCTTTGGGTACGAAATAAGGTCAGTTAGGATTTTCGGAAAGGCCAAATTTTCAACCGCTGAAATATTCAGCTGATTCGCTACTTTAGAAACGAGAAGGAAACTGGACCGAGTGGACTTTCGCAACGACGTCGGGACTGTTACTGGGGTCAGAGACAAAAGAAGCGTCCCCTGTAACGATCCCAGAAGTCGTTGCGAAAGTACACTCGGCCCAGTTTCCTTCTCGTTTCTAAAGTGGCGAATAGAACCGAAAAGCTCAAGGTTGTGCCTAAATCATACCGTCCAGAAGGACGTCGGACACCTTATTGAGACTTATATAACGTAATGTCGACACTTAGAATTTTATTTTCAATAAATTTTTAAGCGTAAAAAAGAAAATCTAAAATCCTCACTCAGGATTGAACCTGGGACCTCAGCTAGGCTTAGGCTTACATAGCCTACCGTACCACTGTACCACCTGTAGCTTCTCGGGTTGCTTAGTCCTAAATTTAACTATATAAACTGCTACCCCTATTATTATTATTATTATTATTATTATTATTAACCTCAACTGAAAGCTAACCAGTCACTCCGTTATATAAGTCTCAATAAGGTGTCCGACGTCCTTCTGGACGGTATGATTTGGGCTTAACCAAAGCTCAAACTGTATTAGCGTTCATGCAGTTTCCTTTGAAGCCACTAATATGATATGGAAAAACAATAGGGCGGGCACGAAGTTCTCGGAACGCCCCACAGGATTGGCCTGAGAAAACAATAGAACAAAGAGCAGAAGAATGGACCCTAGCCCTGAAACAATTAATAGAGCTTCGTGATACCCAGGCCCAATAAAATTAGCGGTAGTGTAGCAGCTCCATTGTTTTAGGTGTGACGGCTGCTTCTGTTTTTAGGGCTAAGAGCCATTGTTTCTGTTATTTGTTGTATTGTTCTCTCCAAGGGTTTCAAACCAATGGTGTGAGACCTTACGAGAGCTGCTACATCGCCCAAAATTAGAGGTTCTAAAGAGCTTCGTGGCACCTGAAACAGTGCAGCGTCATTGCAAGCGTTTTGCTAATCATTCTTCCTTGGATGTCCCTGTGATATAGGGAATTTGTATCTGACGTTATCAAGATTGTATAAACCGGCTCTGCACTTCTTAATATTATCCAAACTGGTATTTAGCTTATTCTAAATAATATCAACAATGACAAACTTAATGCGAACTTTCATGTCTGCAGACTGTTCCCCCAAAGAGACCAAAGAGATACGGCGTTTTGATAATTCCAGTTATTCCAACTCCAATAGCCCTTTCCCGCATTCTACTCCAGTGAGCACACACAATGAAACGAGGTCGAGGCTTGGGTGGGTAATTTCATAGAAATCACTGTATTTTGTCCACCCCAGCCTCGAGTTGGTGCCTTTGTTCACAGGAATGCGGGAAAGGTCTATTGAGATTTAGCACTTTGTTATTTCTTTTAGTTCAGGGCCTGGGATTTATTTAGTGTAAACTGTTTAGTGTCATCCTCGTAAAAAAAAAAGTGTTTACTTTCGTTACTCTGTTTGCTTGCATGATCTTCGAATGGTACAAAACGCAATATCATCACTTTATTAATCGACGTTTGTTGACAGCAATCCTTTGTTTTTTTTTCTTGAAAATAAAGTCAGCAAGAATATTATTTAATATTCGCATACGACGTTCTCTTAATGACAACATTTTCTTTCTTCAATAACTTCGTCATGGCTTCCAAATTTACTTAAAGGGAACCTCCATTGTCATAACAAATTGACGTTAAATTGTTCGAAATAAAGTCGAAATTTCGATTATTTTAATAACAAATGGAAATATTTTTTCAGTGTACAAAAAAATGGATATTAATTTCGCGTATTTTTCTTTTTAATTTCCCGCTCGCCGCCATTTTTAATATTTATGACGTTTTACGGTTACTGCTATTGTTAAGAATCGACGTTCTTTTGAATGCAACAATTAGACAACGGTAACACGTCATAAATATTCAAAATAGCGGCGCGCGGGAAATTTAAAAGCGAAAATAGGCGATATTCATATCTACGTTTTTGTACACTAAAATTATATTTGCACTTTTTTAAAAAAAAAATAAACTTAGAAGTTATTTCCAACAATTTAACATCAATTTGTTATAACAATGGAGGTTCCCTTTAATTTACGCCTACTATCCGTACTACTTGATGCGAATTTTCTTTTAAACTAAGGGGAAAAATGTGTTTGGTTTAATGCAAACCACCCATACAGTAATTTACAAAGAGCCTTCAATTGTTTCAGACGTATTATGGCGTAGATGTGAACGCCATCACAGACCATGTCCGTCAGAAAGCGCTCAAGACCATGATAGAGACGTATGGTCAGACTCCACAGCAACTGTTCACCTTCCCTCACAGCCCGAGGCCACAGCGCAAACCACAGGCAACCCAACCCAGTGACTTGGGCTCCACCACTGGTCTGAACACTCTCAAGTTCATGGACGCCGGTGCTGAATTGGCGTTCGCCGGACTACGCATGAACCGCCTGACAACATCATTTTCATCTGACACTGGGACTATCGTGGGTAGCACCGCCGACACACTCACTGGTAAGCTGGACGTTTTTAACCCGTGAATACGCGCATCCGTAATGAACGGATTATCGGTAACGGAGACAGATATGCAAATGAGCACTCACTCACTCACTCCTTCCATCAGCTGTAAACTTATGCCCCATTCACACCAACGGTTAAACATGTTTAAATGTTGTTTAGTTTAACTACGTTTTTAGCCTCTATCTTGGACGTTTTGAAATGTATATGACTCAAACTACCTGGAATGGTAATAAAGTCAATAAAGTTTCTTTTAGTTAAGATTTCACTCCAAATATTACGCGAGGTTAGGAGGTATTTTTCTAAACCTGTTTTAAACTAAACAACATTTAAACATGTTTAAGCGTTGGTGTGAATGGGGTATTAGTGACGTAATGCTTTGTTACGAATGTGTTTCGTAACAAGAAACATTCGCATTTGGAGTCTTTAATGCAACATTAAAATCGATCTAAAAGGATTTTTCAACCGAGACACGCGTTTTGATGGGTTTCTACCTTGAAGTAATTAAATTTATCCCGTTCAAAGACAGTGATCACGATGGCCGAGTGGATTGGCACGCGGAATGACAGCCGGACGGCCCCAATTTCAAGGCTCGCTCGGGACCTCCTTTTTATTTTCTTCTTTTTTCTTTTTTTTTTTTCTTCTTCTTCTTTTGACTGAATATTATGAAAGTGATGTACTGTATTTTTCTTTTTGCTTTTGTCAAAAATCCTTACGTACAATTTAAAAACAAATATTGAACCGTGGCAGTGTAAAAAAATAAGCTTACCGCAATATTGCGTTACGCGTTAGCATTTCTTATTTACGGGTTGGCTCTTAGGAGCCTTTGATTTTTTTCAGAGTGTGTAAGTTTAAAAGCGTGAAAATGATCTCCCTATTCCCTTACCCCTGTATCGGAAGCTAGTGCGTTACAAGCACCACGTCATGTTGTTGGTCTTATGTAATAAGATACATGGAGAGAGACAGAGTTGAAGTGTTGAGTTTCGTTTCTTTATTTTTAAAGTTTAGACGATATAACTTTATCGCATGCGATATGCTTACGATAAACCTACGACACGAATTCTGTCGTGTAAATCAAACGAACAACTGGCTTGCGAGTGTCTCGAACGGCATGGAAAATGTCGTGTAATTTTGAACATGCTTTAAAACCTTACGACAGATCGTAGTCACAAACAATCTCACACGAGCCAAGTCGTTTATCACTTCAGCATGATGCGAGCAGCGCGCGCTGCAAACGTCGCACACAACAGTTGTAAGCAAAGTTGTACCTTCCAAAATAAATTTAAAATAAACAACACAAATGGGAGACAATCAAGACATCAAATGTCTGACGCGCTACCTACTTAACTCTTTATTGTAAACTTTTTCAGAAGCCATTATTTTGCCGATCACATGCATAACTTGAAATTGATAAAACTACAGCATGAAGCTGTGAAAACGTGGCATTCAACAAACGAGATGAGACCCAACTCTCACTTCTTATTTACCCTAAATTATCTGCGAGCATCGAGGATGTGTAGAAGACACCAATTTACAGGTTTAGTCACAGAGAAACCCGATTTGGTGACCCTCATTCCCAAGGAAACGGACCGAAACCTCGCAATTATATCCATGCAACGCTGACTCAACCCCCCCCCCCCCCCCCCCCCACCCCCCAAAAAAAAACCCTAAACTAAACTTTTTTCGTCTTAACAGAGATTTCAACGCCGTTAAGCACAGTCGAGGGCCTTAAATGGGGCGAGTATGTGGGCTCCCCAGCTTTAGGTGCCCCAGCAGTGGGATTCTCTAAAGCTCTTAACTCCTCCGTGCAGTCTCTTATCTGTTTCAACAACGACAATGTATTCGCCCTGAGCCACAACACTACTCTTCTAACCGTGCACCAGGCGAAGCCTGGGGAGAGCGAGGAACGATTATCGTGGTCAGCGGCGTTAAGCTGGAGGTACATGGATGGGTGTATTCGCGTGTTTACTTCTCCTGAGAGTGCCCCTGTTTGCCTCATGGAACACCACACGCCAGACAAGGTGAGTGTTATTAACCTTTGAACTCCCAAGAGTGCCACATATCAAAATTCAAGAAAAATCCCACATTTGATTTTGTAAAATATTGAAAAACAAATGGTACCATGCAAAAGTACTGCTGAAGAGGTTTCATTTGAATGATTACACCATAGGATTTCATCAACAGACTCAAAAGTTAGAACAAATGGTACCATACAAAAGTACTGCCGAAGAGGTTTCATTTGAATGGTCGCACCATAGTATTTTAAAAGTTTTAACTACACTACGTGTCTTCATAATTGACTCTATGAGAAAGGGTTAAAACCTACAAAATTTGGTCCTCGTGGAACACCACACGCCCGAGTGGCATAAAAACCTACAAATTTTGGAGTCGTTTAATATCGGACAAAAATCCGAAAATAAGTCCGTTAAGGTCTACTACCTTGCTCCATTTAGACAAAAATTCCAATTCAAATTGGAAAACAAAGAGTTTTTATTTGTCAATCTTTCAAGCATTTTCGACAAAACAGCATCCAAAAATTTGTCCAAACTTATTTGTCAAAAAAGTTCGAAATTAGGTGAAAACCTGCTCTGTGTCTAAGTGGTCTTTACCACCTATAAGTAATCAAGGGGCTCTAAGAGACATCTCGTGAATACGAAACAACGTAAGGTTAAGTTCACAGATCGGTTTTTATTTTGAAGTCAAAGAATTGAAGAGAAAAGCAGATTGAAAACGACCAAAAAAACTTAGCGTGACATAAATATCGAGACTGTCCAAACAACTGGATGATGTAATTACACTGGGGAATTAAAAAAAAAAGATTGCCACAGCAATCATCTTTTAAAGTGCCCCTGTGATCAAATTTTTGATTTTGATTTTTTTACATTTTCGTGTACTATTAGACTTTCTTACTCATCTTGCCAAATTTCAATCCATTACGAACATCAGAAGTCATTTTATTTTAACATTTATTTCCGAGAATTTACGGCCGCCATTAATCAACCTTGTTCCAAGGCTTGGTTGCGAATGGGAGAAAGTGACGATAAAGACTCAAACATACCTCACGGGTTTTAATTATAATAACAATAAGCATAGAAAATTGCACGAAGAACAAGTCCAAAGTTTTTGTTGCTTTTCGCGTGATTTTCAATACTTATTGTTATTATAATTTCAACCCGTGAGGTATGTTTGAGCCTTTGACGTCACTTTATCCCATTCGCAACCAAGCCTTGGAACAAGGTTGATTAATGGCGGCCGTAAATTCGTAAATTCTCAGAAATAAATGTTAAAATAAAATGACTTCTGATGTTCGTAATGAATTGAAATTTGGCAAGATGAGTAAGAAAGTCTAATTGTACACGAAAATGTAAAAAAATGAAAATCAAAAATTTGATCACAGGGGCACTTTAACACGTAACACATTGTGGAATTAAAAAAGTTTGCAGATGATGGAACGAGTGAAAATTTGCATATATGTCCCCGTATACACCTTATTTCAAAATGGCGGCCATTTTATTATTCTTTTATATCCATGTAAATTAGCCCTCTTGGCCTCGTCAGCATGTGTAAAATACAAAAGAATTTTCAAGCGAAAATGAGGCCAAGAGGGCTAATTAACATGCATATAAAAGAATAATAAATTGGCCACCATTTTGGAATAAGGTGTATACTATATCTCGTTCAACTCTTTGCTTATTCACGAGATAAAAATGAAAGAATTGGCCAATGTTTTCAAGTTGCAATCCATTTTCATCCTGCCGATACAAACCTGGTACATGACGTTTAGATTTGCCTTGATACAAATATGTTTTGTGACTTTTAAAAGTGATACCCAGACAGGTGACATCGCCCCTGAAACATTTTCCCAAGATAGCATGTTCGTCAATTTCATCCCTTTTATCGTCAATTTCCACCGCCACTAGCATATTTTTTACAGGCTGTCATAAACATGATTGTAACTCAGTTTTCATATCTGTTCATATGGCATACATTTAATGTAATATATCAAACACAAGGAAGAGTGTTTTGTGAACACCGAGAAGTGGGTTGACAAAAAGAGGCGCAGCTGAGTTTTTTTAACCGTCTTCTAGGTGTTTGGATACCTGATGAAACACTGCTTCGAGTGTTTGATATACCTTGTTATACTGATAATTAAATGCAGATGGAGTAAAATCGCCAAAATCTATGGTTTCTAAATCACCGTCATGCTTTTGATTTTCTTTAGCCTGGTTTCCATATAATCGCAACGATCGCAACGATCGTTACGATCGACGATCGCTGTGATTCTTGCGACCCTTGCGATCATATGGAAACCAAAACGTTGCGATCGCAGACATAGAAATTTTTCTATCTCTTCGATCGCAATAGCAAGGATCGCAACGTTTTGGTTTCCATATGATCGCAAGGGTCGCAAGAATCGCAGCGATCGTCAATCGTAACGATCGCTGCGATCGTTGCGATCATATGGAAACCAGGCTTACGGTGATATAATTCATTTATTGTTAACCTGTAGATCACGTGCTGTGCTGTGACTGACGGCTGTAAGTCACTGTTCATTGGTACATCAACCGGCACGTTATCAGTGCTTCCTGTCAAGTATAATCCGACTGCGGTGAGTCTATTTTTACAACCGGGGTTATATCTAGGGGGTCTGAGGGGTGGAAAGTTCCCTCTCCTCCCCCCCCCCCCTCCCCCCTCTCCCCCCTCTCCCCCACCCTCCTTCCCCACCCTCCTCCCCCACCCTCCCCCACCCTCCTCCCCAATAAACAGTATTCAAGTATCCAGGTCAGTGTACATGAGGTTAGCAAAGGAGGACACGATGTGACCAGGAGAAAGGAGTACTATGAACTGCTGGTTACGGCAGGCTCCGTTATCATGCTTTACCGGAACAAATTGTAACATCTCAAAATTTGGTCTCAAATTCACTAGATTGCATCTCAGCGCATATTCATTTCAAAACATTTCGGGGAGAGGTATGCCCCTCGGATCCACCAGGGAAAATGTGGCCTTCAGCCACTCGGAACTTCTCCCCCAGACGAGAAATCCTAGACAGAACCCTGTCAACAACTATTTTTAATTATAAAGACACTGGATTGACTTTATTATTATTATATTATTCTGATTAGTTTCTGAGCGGACCGAAGTTTGCTATATTGACCGCTTACTGAACATGAAGTGCTAACTGATTTGTATTCCACTGCGTTGTGAGACAAAATGCCAAGAAAATTACACTAATAATACCTCGAATTTGCAACTTGTCTTGCGACTGTGGCAATGTCTTACAATGTTGGCAGAACTTCGAAAGTTACATAAAAAGTTTTTTCTTTATAACTGTGTCCCTCGCATTTGGCGGTAAACGGTTCTTATGATCTACAGTATTGTTATGGACACACTTGCAAAGGAACTGCAATGAAGAAAGAAAGGAATGTCAGTGCAATAACATGTAATGATTGATATTTCAGGAATGTGGCATAGAAGTCCTGGGCTCGAGGGTTCGTCTTCACGGACACAAGGACTCGATCACTTGCATTGAGCTGTGCCAGGCCTTCAGTATTGTGGTCAGCGGCAGCTGCGATAAGACGGCCATCATTTGGGACTTGAATAGGTACTGCTATATAATATTGCTATGAGTATATATGATATTTTTACGGATACTTTACTGTTAGGAAAAACCGATCTTTGAAAAATTGTATTTTTTTCCTATGGCTGCCCCTGGCAGAGACACATGGCTAATGTGCATTATAACATTAAAATAAGGCCCATTGAACTTCCAAGAAACGTTATACCAATCTAAAGATACATGGAATGTTTTGTAGGACACATTGGGTCCCCCTAAGGCCCATTGATCTCCCAAGAAACGTTATACCAATCTAAAGATACATGGATTGTTTTGTACGACACATTGGGTCCCCCTAAGGCCCATTGAACTCCCAAGAAACGCTATACCAATCTAAAGATACATGGATTGTTTTGTAGGACACATTGGGTCCCCCTAAGGCCCATTGAACTCTCAAGAAACGCTATACCAATCTAAAGATACATGGATTGTTTTGTAGGACACATTGGGTCCCCCTAAGGCCCATTGAACTCCCAAGAAACGTTATACCAATCTAAAGATACATGGATTGTTTTGTAGGGCACATTGGATCCCCCTAAGGCCCATTGAACTCCCAAGAAACGTTATACCAATCTAAAGATACATGGATTGTTTTGTAGGACACATTGGGTCCCCCTAATTTCCCCATTCCGTTTCTGTGTCTCCTTCTCTTACTTTACTAAATTAAAGTCCCCTAAGAGCCAACTCGTGAATACGAATCAACCTTCAGACCTTCCCCTCTCCTATGCGTTTTGCTCCACCGACCCCCACCCTCTGCGTCCAACTCCCCACCCTTCCCTCCCTCCAACGCTGTCTCCATGGGTAAGGCAGCCGAACATTACATATCGCGGGCTAAATGTTTACAGAGCCGACCGACACCTTCTGTCCCTTCCAACTGCCCAGGCGAAGTCTCCTGTATGTTATTACAACATACTTACCCACTACCCGTTCTTATATCATCACATATCTTTTTGCAGGTTAAGTTATGTACGATATTTGGAACACATCAACACTGTAGCAGCCATTAGCATCAGTCGAACTACAGGAGATATAGCTACCGTATCGCACACGAGTAAGTACTATTTTTTTTTTGAGTAATTACTAATGTTAAAGTCGGTTTTTCAATCTTTTGATTGTTATTAATCCATCCATCTATCTACATGTACAGTCAACCTCTATTACGATCAGGAGCGATTTAATTCCGGGGATTTGTTAAGTGATCGCTTAATAGAGGACATCTTAATAGAGGTTTGACTGTATCATGAAGATTGTATTGATGCATAGGAAACGAAAAAGCTTTAGTGTTGCAATGCCACCTGTTTTATTATCACTTTGAAAAAGCAAAAAAAAAAACTCTTTTGTATCAATAAAAAAGTAAACCTAGTGGCCCAGATCTGAACTGTTATACAAGTGCACTGAGACAATTGCCAATTGTATTCGACTGCAGATGGCCAGGGCCGAAATGAGTTGTTGTTTTTTCTAATCTCTCATTCTCTTATCTATTGACGGAGAATCGTTACAAACAGAGTTGGGCTTGTTATCGTTTCGAGGGTACTTTCCTCTCGATGTTCTGATAAAACAACAGCAAAATACCCATTGCACTGTCCCTTCAAAGGAGGGGTAGTCAAAACTTGTATGCCCTGTGTTTCAGTGAACTACATCACTGAGGAGAGCACCATCGAGGACGGAAGTGTCATGAAGCTATGGACAGTGAATGGCAGGTTTATCGGTCACGTGACCTGTGAGCACATGATCAACTGTTTAGAGTTCTCGTCTGCTCCTGAGGGGATCTCGGTCAATGTTATCGCCACCGGACTGAGTAATGGCGCCATAAGGTGGGTCACAAGTTACGTGAGTTTTGCTGCAAATTTTGTTTCCACAAACCCAAAAGTTAGAGCTTACCACCTTTTACACCATCATAAACAGTACCATAGAAGAGTACTGCTCAATAGCTTATATTTGAATGGTCACAATTTCGAATTTCATCCACAGACCCTAAAGTTAGAACCACCTTGTATAGCATACTAAACATTATCTTAGGAAAGTTCAGCTCAATAGCTTTCATTTGAATGGTCACACTTTAGGATTTCATCTACAGACTCAAAAGTTAGAATCACTTGTACAGCATAATAAACAGTACCACAGGAAAGTACTGCTCAGTAGCTTTCATTTGAATGGTCACACTTTGGGATTTAATTTCCTCATACCCAAACGTTAGAACCACATTGTACAGCATAATAAACAGTACCACAGGAAAGTACTGCTCAGACGCTTCATTTGAATGGTCACACTTTAGGATTTCATTTTCCCAGACCCAAACGTTGGAAGCACCTTGTACAGCATCACAGGAAACTACTGCTCCAAGTTTTATTTGAATGGTCGCATTTGACGATTCCATTTAGACTCAAACATTAGAATCGCTTTATTCCAGTGCCACAGATAGATGCTTCTTAATAGCTTTTTTCAATTGTCACACATTTGCTCTGCGCTTTTCAATTTTTCATAAGTAGAAATTAACACGTTTGTATCATAAGATTTATCGCAGCTGTATTATGTATCTCATTGGTCTATTTTACCTGCAGACTTTGGAGCACGTGGGATCTACGCCACATACGGGACATTGCACCGGATCAACATCTTTATCAAGTGACGAGGTAAGATGCCTTTGATTTATTTTTCTCATCTATTAACTGAAGTGTTTTTGCGTTGTTATTTGATGGGCATAGCCTCTATTCAGGTTGAAAAGGGTAACGCAGAGTGGGGGCACGCTACTCCATAATAGGCATCACAAAGTGTCCTCGTCTATAAAAGTTCACCATAACACACATAATTCTGTCACATATGAAGTAATATGAAAATATGAAATAACTCTGTCAAATATGAAGTGTTAATCAATACTTGCGTGCAATCCTGGACATAATTGCGACTTAGACGACCATAAATTAATTGCGACCAGACCCTTCCCACCTTTTTACCTCTTTCTCGTCCGCATAAAAAAAAAACCGCCTGATCGCAGGTTAAGGTGGCTCGACTGGGTTTTTTGGCGACATAACACCCCAACTTTGAACGGCTGATACTTCACTGTCTGAGATCTGTCAGGCAAGCTGCTTCACACATAAACTAGAGATGAAATGAACTTTCCAAAAAAGTAGATTTGATTGACATCAGTGTTACCATAACAACGATCTGATGACGTCATGGTTTTTGCATATGAGTAATTTTCTCAACATCTAGACCTAAACTATTAAAACGACTGTATGCTTCTTATAGTCCAGATGTATGTCTTCAAGACTGCAAAGTTTGTAAAAATTCTATGAGAGCGTTTTCGAATAAAATTGAGTTGAATATTTTCCATCAAAAATATAAATATTCGCATTACTTTCTGTTATTTCGTCGATGCCAGCGTTTTCCTGACAAATTGAAACAATATTTTCACCATATATTGTTCATGTGCCATAAAACTACATTCCTTGAAGGTTTCGTCCTGTTTGCTTCACTAGATTTCAGTTGATGTGATCGGAACTGCAATGTCTTAAATATGCTCATTCTACTCACAGAAGTAACACTTTTGTTAGGGAAGCGTTTATTTAAAAACTAGTCGATGAAATTTTTTTAAAATCTTTTGATCTAAAGTTGTACATGTAATGCACTATCTCTGCAAATTTCAAGTGCATTGAATCACTTTAAGGGAGCGAAATAAAATTAAAATTATAGGGGACTTTTGCATTCGTCTTCCAAAGTTTCATTGCCGTATTATTTGTTGACAGCTGGTTTATTTCAGGACTTTCTCTTTTGTCTACATTCTACATATTTGTGCGCTTTTGAAACAACACGTTTGCCATGCCTGCATGCTCCAAAGCGATCGTGAAAATTCTTTTCATAGTACAATGACTACAATGGCAATTAACATAAGGCTGCGGTCATGCACATGTAACACGTTTAAAATTTATTCAAAAGTGCACAAATGTGTAGAATGAAATAAACCAGCTGTCAACAAATAATACGGCAATGAAACTTTGGAAGACGAAAGCAAAAGTCCCCTATACTTATAATTGTATTTCGCGCCCTTAAAATGATTCAATGCACTTGAAATTTGCAGAGATAGTGCATTACATGTACAACTTTAGATCAAAAAATTTTAAAAAATTTTCATCGACTAGTTTTTAAATAAACGCTTTCCTAACAATAGTGTTACTTCTGTGAGTAGAATGAGCATATTTAAGACATTGCTTCCGATCACATCAACTGAAATCTAGTGAAGCAAACAGGATGAAACCTTCAAGGAATGCAGTTTTATGGCACATGAACAATATATGGTGAAAATATTGTTTCAATTTGTCAGGAAAACGCTGGCATCGACGAAATAACAGAAAGTAATGCGAATTTTTATATTTTTGATGGAAAATATTCAACTCAATTTTATTCGAAAACGCTCTCATAGAATTTGTTCAAACTTTGCAGTCTTGAAGACATACGTCTAGACTATAAGAAGCATACAGTCGTTTTAAAAGTTTAGGTCTAGATGTTGAGAAAATTACTCATATGCAAAAACCATGACGTCATCAGATCGTTGTTATGGTAACACTGATGTCAATCAAATCTACTTTTTTGGGAAGTTCATTTCATCTCTAGTATGTGTGAAGCAGCTTGCCTGACCGAGCTCAGACAGTGAAGTATCAGCCGTTCAAAGTTGGGGTGTTATGTCGCCAAAAAACCCAGTCGAGCCACCTTAAGACGATCTCATTACACAAAGTACAATAGCTCTTATGCATGTTTACGTCAGACTAGCTAATTTCACCTCAAGCCTCGCTTTCGAAGTGTAAACCTGTGACAATCTCATCAATGTATTCTCAAAGGAGCAAATTTTAAAAGAATACCCACTCAAAAACAACGTAAACTTGTCAAAGGTCTGCAAGGAATTTCGTACAAACAAGGCTTGGTGGCGAATTTTGAGCTGGTAATGTTATCATGCATAAGGCCTATTGTACTTGAAAGGAATACGAAATAAATCTTTCTATTATCTTTTATTTTAGCTTGACGTTCTCCGATGACAGCCAACGTCTTTTTGCAGTCAACACGAACGGGAAACTTGTGGTATGGCAGAGAAGAGACAAAGTATTCACCAAGCCTCCTGTCATCACTGTATTCCAACGAGGATAAATGAAGTTTATTTTACCACATGTAATTCGTACTTTATTATATAATTATATATAGAGAAAGAGTATCGATGGCGGAATGCTAATTAGTAAATAGTCAGAGTGGAAATAGTAGTATCAGTTATGTCACAGTTCTTTCATATCTGTGGCTGGATTAAATGGACGAATGATGTTATAAAGGGAAGCTCAGGCTTACGATGTTATCTTCTATATTTTCCTGGTACTCTAAAGTTTAAAACTCATCCGACAGTTTCGTTTTTCACTGCCGCAAAAAGCGGACATCATGAAACAACGATGCTTTACGTAAAATGGTCAAAAGGTCGTGTTTGTGGATTGTGATTGGTGGATTGTGATTGGTGGATTGTGATTGGTGGGTTTTGATTGGTAGGTTGTGATTGGTGGATTGTGATTGATGGATTGTGATTGGTGGGTTGTGATTGGTGGATTGTGATTGGTGGATTGTGATTGGTGGATTGTGATTGGTGGGTTGTGATTGGTGGGTTGTGATTGGTGGATTGTGATTGGTGGATTGTGATTGGTGAGTTGTGATTGGTGCATTGTGATTGGTGAGTTGTGATTGGTGGATTGTGATTGGTGGGTTGTGATTGGTGGATTGTGATTGGTGTTTGTGGGTTGTGATTGGTGGATTTTAATCCATTTTGTCAGTTTCTGTTTGCTGGAGTCCAATGTTTGTCGGCATAATTATGATTGACGGCAGTCGATGACTCTTTTTGCCGTATTTGACTTATCAAATATCGCGAAAATTTTACACGCAAATTTAAAACATAATCATTAGGTTAATTAAAGAATTACCGTTAAAAAGTACATACAATGTTTTAGGAATTAGAAAAATTATTTAGTCATGATTCGAAAAAAAAAAAAAATATATATATATATATATATATATATATATATATATATATATATATCAACTTGTTTAATGTAAAGGAGCTACAACAGGTGGATATTTTATATAAAATAAAGAACAAAGAAAAACAAATTAAAATGCAAATTGACATTTGTTTACAAGGTAAACAATCATCGTTTACAGTACATTTTCAAAATAAATTCAATTATGTAATGTACAGTAATATAAGCTATTTTGATGTCTTTTATTCCTCAAATTTGTTGTAACTTCATAAAAAGGTGGAATAATCTGTTATATTTGACGCGTTTATTTTTTTGTTATTCTTTTGCTACAATATAATTGTTAAATAACTATACGTAATTTGAAATAATAAAATTTTGATAGGCGTTTTATCCGCCTATAAAGTGTCATTGCCTCCCATTACAGACCTCGTGTTTATTTATCTTACACTGTACCTTGAACCCAACATAAACTTAAGACTTGGGTAGCCATTGCAACTTGCCGTTTTTTCAAAGCGAGGCCAAGTTCAAGCTTACCATGTGAAGATTAGTTTGTACAGTCAACTCTCTCTAAGACGGACACCGTCGGGCCGGCCCCAACTGGCCGTCTTGTAGAAAGTATCTCACAAAGTCTGTTTATGATGTCGACACCCCCCAGACCTTCAAGAGTGTGTGTATAAAGTGCCACTCTAGTCGGCCATTGAACAGCTTGCTTGATCGTTTGTGTTGTTGATTTTTTTTATCAAGGTCTTCCCCAATTCCTCATTGCCGTTTTTATCTAGCCGTTTCTAAAGTATTGTCATTCTTGTTCGTATTTGTTAGTATTTGTATTACAATTTTTTTTTTTCTGCATGGTCCTCGTAGTGGAGCTTGCTCTGTAAGTGATCCAGGCCTCTTGGCGAAGTTTATAAATAAATAAATAAATAAACGTGACACCAGTAATTCTGGGATAATAAAGCTGAACCTATGCACAATGAATACACGTCTGTTAAGCAAAACCTACAAACTGGAACAAAAATAATATTAGAAAAGTGGACTCGTTTGTTCATATTCAGCACCTACCTTGCTGTTTTGAATTTTTTTTCACCAAAAAAGCACTTTTTGCGAGTCGGTTGACGGCTTCAAAGTGCCGGTTGTCCGTCTTAGAGAGGTGTCTGTCTTATAGAGAGTATAGTTACAGTGACATGACTGAAAAACAGCAGGGACCAACACCAGGTGTCCGTCTTACAGAAGCGTCCGTTAAGAGAGAGTTGACTGTATTCCAAATAGAATCATCCTGATACGACCCGAAAAATGAAAGTACGATCCATACGGATCGACAAAATGAGACGACCCGTAGTGTAGTTCAGTGAAGTGTAGTTGTCGACCCGAAAATTGCATCTAATTAAAGACACATGCCAGTGAGAATTCCTGGGAACGAGATTGAGAGGCCCTGGGCGCTTTCCATTTGAATGGCAAAACCGGGTGGAAATTTCTGTTAAAAAGAACAGGGCAAATTGTCCTCAATCAAAACGGAACGGGAAGAGGGTGTTAATCCTTTGCACGGAGCTGCTTTTTCTTTCTTGAGGAGACTGGGTACTAACGATTTACAATGACAAACATGGCCTTTAATTCATCAAGGAGCATGGCACTAGTGGGACTACCTCTGAAGGTATTCCTCTTTCCGAAAAATTTCCAGTGGAAAAGTCTGTTCCATTTGATTTACCAACGGAACAACCGGATTTTCCATACAAAAGGAAAGCGCTCTCTGTTGACGCCAACATGTTACCAATTTACGCGAACGATAAAAGAACAATATGTGTACTCCTAGTTCTGGTAGCGAGTTGAATGAAACATAAATGGACTGACATGTATGTATGGGGTAGTACTCGTTCTAAAACGTGTTGGGCGAAAGATAAATAGAGTACAAAAGGAAAATGGAGTACAAGTATATTTCTCGTTCTAAAACCATGTTCCGAGAACAATTGCTTCCATTTAGAACTGTGAAAAATGCTTGTAAAAATATATTCTTATTTGAATTGCAAATGCATAGATTAATTAAAGGGAGAGTTTCACGGTTTGGCGCATGTGCAAGCTATGACGTAATCCATTTAATTTCATTGTTTAGACCAATCGGAAGACAGTAGATAACTCCGGCGGGAAATTTGCCCGTGAAAATGTCGCGGTTAGTCAGCTGAATGAATGGATGATTGTGCATACCCATGTGGGCCATGAAAGCCACCAGAGCGTAGAATAAATCCTTCGGGTCAAAGGTTTTATTCAGTGTTGACTTTGTTGGTGTTTTTCGTTGAAATTCTTTGTAAATTTTGGTCATCCTTCGTTTTGCTTGGACTAATTATAGTGTGTGAAGTAAATGTGAGTGGTTTTTTAATCGATAAAATGGATAAGAAAGCGAATAAAGCATTTTAATCTGTGCACATGCGCCGAACCGTGAAACCATCCCCTTAACAGTTCATTATTCATTTTTTCTTCGCAACTTCACCACGAGGAAAGCGAAGAAGGCTGACATGTTGACAGATAATTCTAGACTGCAAACGAAACTTTAATAACTTTAGTGTTGTTCGAGATGAGGAACAAAGTCATCTGCCCCAGCATGCAGACCACAACATTTTCTGAAGCAACACGTCGATGAATGACGATAACTTGAAAACGTCTTCTAAAACTACGTACTTTAGGTAAGAAAATATTATATTGTTATGTAGTTTTCTTGCAGCATTTATTGAGGGTTGTTTTCAAGCAATGACTTAAACGGTCGGTTGGTTTGGTTTACACTCGCATTTATTGAGGGTTGTTTTCAAGCAATGGCTTAAACAGTCGGTTGGTTTAGTTTACACTTGACGCTAAAAAAGACTCTACTTTGTTAGGGGGTGTTTACATGACACCGGGGCGACTTTCGCGCCGGGTACGAGTTCACTCCGGTTCCCTCTTATGGCTCTACATTTGTTTACATGATACCACCACATTTTGTGGTGGTATCATGTAAACAAATGTAGAGCCATAAGAGGGAACCGGAGTGAACTCGCCCCGGCGCGAAAGTGGCCCCGGTGTCATGTAAACACCCCCTTAGTCTGCGACTAAAATTTCAGCCGCCATATTTAACAATAGACCATTTTACAGTTGTGTGCTCAGTACCCTGGCCTTTGCGTGAAAGTGAGGTTGGAGTTGACTTTGTTTTGACACAAACCTTTCTGCTTATCATATGTAAATCATGTTAGTTAGCATAAGAACAACATGATTTACATATGAAAAGAAGAAAGGTTTCTATCAAAACAAGGTCAACTTCAGCCTCATTTCCACACATAGATCAGGTTACTAAGTAGAAACTGTAAAATGGTCTATTGCTGCTTATGATGAGAGACCCTGGGAACAAGGTTGCAATTTTTATTGATTTTCAACATGACACCACCCGCAAATAGCACAGGCTAATCGCGGCGGGTGGTGACAGCAAAATTATAATTAACAGCTCAGGTAATTTACAATGTATATATACAAAAATAATTATTTTACCAGGGGGGGGGGGGGGGGGGGGGGGGGGGGGGGGGGGGGGGGGGGGGGGGGGGGGGGGGATAGAAAAAAGGCCTGGGACCGAGAAACGATGTTCTCACAACTAGCAAAGCGCTCTTCCTGGTCAGCGGCGTCTTTTTGAGCGGGCGCTTATTTCCCGCGTTAAATTTGACAGACGGCCGACCAGACGGCCTGTGTTGTTAGGTGTTTTCGAAAGTTAAAAATATGCCGATCTCTGTTAAATCTGTGTATTTGTTGGCCTTTTTGTTGGTGCTATTATCGCGAAGTAAAGTTGAGAAAACGTTCAGAGATGATGACTCGTTCCCTAATGGCTCTGAAGCTTCCCGTCAAGGTACAAATCACAACTCGCACAAATTACAGATACGAGTTGAACGCATAGCCAGTTTGCTCGATAATTCGTTTATTCACGGGAACCCAAATATGTCAAGTTGTTTTCGATGTACCGTAGGATACCCGAGTTTTGGGATTCAGTTATAATCAGTTTTATTTATTCGCCTCAGGACCTCTATCTGTTGCCATTAAAATGCGGGTTCAGTGGCTCTAAAACATCGCGACAAACATCGCCTCTTCAACCGACCAGTTTCACGATTCAACACAATATCTACTGGAAACGTGTTCTTCTCGCCGAAACACGAAAAACTGCTTTTGCAAACTTTCCTGTATATCAGCGCGATGTTTTGGGTTGGGGAGATCAGAAGAAAAGAAAATTGAAAAAACACGTTATTTCATTCGACCCGCAAAAAGTGCTACATAAAAAATGTTGCCTTACCTTGATCTCGGAGAAACTACTGTGCATTAAAAACGACCTTCGTGAAGAAGTAAATTTTCCTAATTGAAGGGGTTCTAAAGAAAAAAATCGTTGAATAAACTAAAGAGAAGCCACCGAAATCGCACTCGCATCGGCCGCCATGTTTTTTGTTTTGTTTGCACTTCGGGATTGACAAACTCTGCTCGTGCGTAGAACACGAATCCGCTGACTGATGCCTCCATGATTGTTTTGCAAGTTGTGAGAACATCGTTTGGATTTCACTTAAGAGAGTGTATGGGAAGTTGCTTCCCCCCCCCCCCCCCCCCCCCCCCCCCCTGTATTTAACAAAAGATAATATTTACGACAAAAAAAGAAAATAAGTTATAATCAGGGAGTATATATTACAGAAAGAAAACATAAAATTAAGTTATAAAATAGCAATTTTTTTAAGGAGGGTAGGCAAATCAACATAATCATCCTCAGACGCCAAAATATTTAAAATAGTACTATGAATTTTATTTTTAAATTTCTTTCGAGAAAGTTCCCGAGAGGAGGTCACTGGACGAAAAAGCGTATTTAATCAATTTGCAAGTTTGCAAGTGGAGCAAAATATGAAGCAAATTTAGGGCTCTAAATTTGTACCAAATTTGCACAGGCTGCAAAGTGGATGTAAACAGAATTATTTGTTTCTGTTATATTTACCTGTAAATATGAAGCAAAAATGACATTTGCATTTATATTTGCCACATTTTTGCTATTATAGCAAATCTATAACTTCACATAAAGTTGTTAAAGATTTGCTCTCTATGCTATCTAAGCAATTATAATACAAGGTACTAAGAGAGTTCCACAATTTTGGGCCGAATCTGGAATAGAGTCTCTCATTGAGTTTAATCTTGAAGGTTTTACAAACAAATTATCAGATAAAGATAACCTGGTATGGTAGGAGTGTATTTGATTGGAGTGAGTAAAGAGATCACAAAGGTTTGAGGGTACAGAGTCACTGGCAACATCATGCATAAACACAGAAACTGTTTTTGAAGGAAACCATTTCTAAGGGTAAAATGCTAGATGAAATAAAAAGAGGAAGGGCATGGTCTCTGTATGAAGAAAAAAGTATGAAACGGAGAGCGCATTTCCGTAAGGCTGTAAGATTTTGTAAATTTGATTTAGAGGCCTGTCCCAAAGCGATTAGTCCGTACGATAGTATCCTATTTACACCGGTCTTACCCATACTCCTTTGAGTTATGGAAGAATGGCGGCCACTTTCGAATACGGAGGCAAAAAGTTAGTATACAAAGGGAGGGAAGGGCGGGATAGAAAGTGACCAAAAGGAGCGGAGTACAGGCAAGATGACACAAGGCTGAACGCGACGCATGAGCAAGTACGAACCAAACAACTTCTTTCTCGAAGTGATAATTTATTCCTTGAGGTGACTCCTTTTATATCGCTTTGGGTAAGACCGCTGTAAATAGTATCCTATTTACACCGGTCTTACCCATACTCCTTTGAGTTATGGAAGAATGGCGGCCACAGAAAAGATGCAAACGGGTTCCCCGTAACACAAACAACCGAGACTTGACTAAGGACCGCAATCTTAAACACCCAGACTAAACTAAGGACCCCAACATAAAATACCCACACTAAACTAAGGACCCCAATTTAAAATACCCATACTAAACTATAAGAGACTCCAGACTAAAAGAAGCAGTAGTGGGGCCAACACAGAGTCCTGTCCCATTCTAAAACACGCCTATTACTGGGGTAGGGGACGTTTTGGGGGAGAGGACGCTAGAGGAGCCGTGAAGGACTTCTTTAAGGAAAGCTGGAGAAATATGCTTGTTGCAGGGCTCTGTCATTCCCTGAGTCACGTCTAAAGGCATACACCTATAACAAACCCAACGCAGGTGGGGAGCAGAATGGCTAATAGGGTTGAAATAATCCGACATCTCCCAGTATGGAATGGAAAAAAAAAAAATGACCGACTAGAAGGCGCTTAATGGGAGGCTACAAGGGAAAGACAAAAGAAAAGGCGTGTGAGAGGGTAAAAGGGGCAAGCGCGACGGGACTCAGGGAATGACAGCTTGGAGCCCCGGTAATCCGAGAGGGAATAAGATTCCCGTTCCAAACAGTCATTCCAAGAGTAAGGGAATAAAGGAAGGCGAAACATAAACACGCGTAAAGGAAAATAGGCTTGAAGCGAAGGGAACAAGGATATATGCAAATACAGAATAAAGGAGGTGCAAAAGGATGTGCGCATGCATAAAACAAATTCTAAAGAGCAGCGGTGAAAAAAGGGGCTAAAAACAAGGGGCAAAGAACAATAGAGGCTGAATAGAATAAGCCAAAACGTGATAATTAAAACCTTAAACAAGGCCAGGAAACAAAAACGGCCATACAACAAATAAATCCATAGACGCAGCATGACACAATAAAACAAAACGAGAAGCAAAACGGAGAAGAAATAAAATCGAGACAAAACAAAATACGCATAGGCAAAAATATAGTGAAAATTATAACCTATAATAAAAAACAACTTTAACTGCATTAACACAAAATATACTTGCACAACCAGGATACTTCCTGACAACGAAATAACACCCAGACATAGGATTGAGATAGAAAATTCCCGCAAAACAAACTTAAGCCATGGGGCTAGAGGCGCCAAACATTGAACAAAACAGAAAGCAATTAAATAAATAGCCGAAAACAAGTAGGCAGCAGGAAACGAACAAATATAGCGGAAAACAGATAAATAATTTACCAGTAAGCAAGATAAAACAGATACGAGTATATGTAACCAACAAACCGTAATAAACACTTCTGCTCTGGAGCCACAAACAATACAATACCAGGGAAAGAGTAATTTAGCAATTTGCGTCCCTGTAACTAAGAAAACGCTCGACAGAGCCAGGTAAATACCAAATGCCGTAAATAACTTCTGCTCTGGAGCCACAACCATAAAATACCAGGGAACGAGTAATTTAGCAATTTATGTCCCTGTAACTGACAAAAAAAGACGCTCCACAGAGTCAGGAAAATACCAAATGCCGTAAATAACTTCTGCTCTGGGGCCACAACCATAAAATACCAGGGAACGAGTAATTTAGCAATTTATGTCCCTGTAACTAACAAAACGCTCGACAGAGCCAGGTAAATACCAAATGCCGTAAATAACTTCTGCTCTGGAGCCACAACTATAAAATACCAGGGAACGAGTAATTTAGCAATTTACGTCCCCGTAACTAACAAAACGCTCGACAGAGTCAGGTAAATACCAAATGCCGTAAATAACTTCTGCTCTGGAGCCACAACTATAAAATACCAGGGAACGAGTAATTTAGCAATTTACGTCCCCGTAACTAACAAAACGCTCGACAGAGTCAGGTAAATGCCAAATGCCGTAAATAACTTCTGCTCTGGAGCCACAACTATAAAATACCAGGGAACGAGTAATTTACCAATTTGCGTCCCTGTAACAAACAAAACGCTCGACAGAGTCAGGTAAATGCCAAATGCCATAAATAACTTCTGCTCTGGAGCCACAACTATAAAATACCAGGGAACGAGTAATTTAGCAATTTGCGTCCCTGTAACTAACAAAAACACTAGGAAGAGCAAGGAAACGTGAAAAACAATTGCCACGAAAAACCAACCTCTGCTCCGGAGTCAGAGAAGACCACTATGAAATAAATGACACGTGGGCGGAGGAAGAAACCACGGAAATGGGAACAAAGAAAAAGGCAAGAAAACTACCCCTTGAGCGGCGCCAGGAGGAGCAGGCTGTTGCACATTATCCTGAGCAGGCTGCTGGACTTGAGGCACTTGAGGCACTTCAGCTTCTGGAGCTTGTAAATCTTGGTTCGCTTCGGCCATGATCGAGTTGAACGAACAACTTCTTTCTCGAAGTGATAATTTATTCCTTGAGGTGACTCCTTTTATATCGCTTTGGGTAAGACCGCTGTAAATAGTTATGGGGAAATCAGCGATTGTAAATATTTAACAGCGTACTCAGGGGTACGAAGTGTCTCAAGTGCGCGATATAACGCTAATATGTTACTAATCTTGGTGGTTTCCATGTAAGATTACTGTCAATCAGTACGCCCATATATTTCACATATTTTTTACGTTCAAGGAAAGGAAATTTATTGGTGTTGTAGTCAATTAACTTTATTTGCACTTGACAATTTATCAGTTTTTGGTAAGGATGAAAGATAACAAAATTTGAACAGTAGAATACTAGGCTTTTGTTTTCATTTCTCGTTTTTCAAAACGTTGAGGGATACGTAAATAAGTGGCCGGGAATTCTAAAATCGCTCCGTCTCAGTGGAAGCGACTAAAAGCATAATCGTAAGAGCGCTTATAATCGACATACATGTAACCATAATAATAATAAAAATAATAATAAAGAG
Organism: Dendrophyllia cribrosa; assembly: GCA_024195265.1. NCBI lineage: Eukaryota > Metazoa > Cnidaria > Anthozoa > Scleractinia > Dendrophylliidae > Dendrophyllia > Dendrophyllia cribrosa. Next base: position 14,779,489 of record JAJLRJ010000006.1, on the reverse strand, counting down.
AATAATTAATCTCCAGGTCAATGTCAGACAGACACGAAATGGAAGAATGTGGCAGACACCATCAATCTCTTCAAAAATTGTTTCAGGAGGTGAGTTTTGGAAAAGCATTTATGATTAGATGGTGGTCTTATGGGCTTCCGTCTTAAAAAGACAGTGGATAGTTTCAAATGACTCTCAGAGATAGTCGAGGGAGCAAAACACGCGAGATCGCGAAAAAAATCGCCCATAGCGAAGAGACGTGACTCAACTGCGACTTTCAGGACTTGCCCTGCAGAAAAAATAGACGACAATTCTCCGTCTAGAATTGCCTCCAAGGATAAGCACGATTCGCTCGGGTGTTTCGCCATTGCGACTTCCCCTGGAAAACAGTACATTTTCTTGAAAACCAATGTGTAAAAAAAATGCAAATTACAACACGAGCCAAACTACACTTAAGTATTCAATTCAGACCATGACAATTTTGTCTTCGCAATTTTTCACGCACATGGATGTAATTTAAGTCCCTAGAGACTACATATATTTGTTTCTTTACAAATCTTCATCAAGCTGTTTTGCCGACATCTTAAGCCTGGTTTCCATATAATCGCAGCGATCGTTACGATCGACGATCGCTGCGATTCTTGCGACCATATGGAAACCAAAACGTTGCGATCGTTGCGATTGCGATCGCAGAGATAGAAAAAATTCTATCTCTGCGATCGCAATCGCAAGGAACGCAGCGATCTGGTTTCCATATGATCGCAAGGGTTGCACAACACTTTTTTCTGCGATTGTTGCGATTATATGGAAACCAGGCTTTAAACAACAGTGCATTTTCTAGAAAACCTCACCAATGCGTAAAATAAGCATTTTATCGGCCTTTCAATCGGGGATATCAGATTTATTAATCTTTCTGATCGATTTACGATTGTTTGAAAAGATAAATCAATGCTTTCAAATCCACGAAAAATTATTGTATTGTATCTGTTGTAGCAGTCAAAAGCAATAGACCAATTCTGATATATTAAAATTCATACTTGGCTCCGAGGCTTAGGGGAATAAAACAAAATAAATAAATTATTCATACCTGAACCTCGATGTGATTTCTTTTGTTTTATTCCCCTAAGCCTCGGAGCCAAGTATGAATTTTAATATATCGGAATTGGTCTATTTTACCGTGAAAACTTGCCATGAATAAAGTTTTGAAGGACAGAAACACAAATACTCAATTTATAGCTCAGAAAACTAGACATTTTTAGTTTGAAAACTTTTTGTAACTATTCAGTACAATTCTTTCTCAGCGATTATTTTATTGTCAATTGCTTATCAAAAAGCTTATTTTACTCAACTTATTCAAATATTTTTTTCTATGGTAAATGTTGTTAAAATTTCTACAATTTTCCCGCCAAAAGACTTAAAAAAAATGGGGCGCCCAAAATACGCATGCGTCGTTTTCTTTTTTCATTTTGCAAAGCTACTTTTCAATATGTAGTGATGTTGTATTAAATATGCATGCACTGTTCTTTATTTTTTAATATTCACTAATGTATATTGTATTTAATAATTAGAAGTCAAAAACAATAAAAACTGCTTTCAGTTTCATTGTATTCTTTATTCTCTCTTTCTTATTTATATTGAATAAAGTAAAAATCATTCAACTAACAAAAAGGTGTGACAAAATTTCTCTTTCTATATGTACTAAGTCTATTGGCGGGAAAATTTGGAAAAATTTGCACAGCGTATCCCCTGGTAACAATTTTGGCAACCCTTGGAAAATTGTTTGATAAAAAAAAAATTGCAAGGAATACAACTTAAAATGTAAACCCGCCAAAAAAGTATACAACATCTCGTGCAAAGAAATTGTAACGAACCGCACGATTTAACGCTGGTTTTCTCAAATGGCACAATATAAGAAGAAGAAACATACTTGTTCTTCTTATGTTGTGCTCATTAGCAATTAATGCGAAATGACGTAATCACAAAAAAAATGACCAAGTTATTTCTCTTGTGCTAATGCTCATGCCGTGTCAATTCCAACGAAGACAGCGTAAGGAAGTGTGTTCATTCTTTATATGTTTGTACTAATATTTCTGTCGCCAGTGAAACCAGCCTTAAATCTTTAAAATTCTTGCACGAGACAGAGTACACATGAAGGATATTAGAAGAAACATGGCAACCTATTAAAAGAAATCGTAAAAACTGTTTTTATACTAGATAAAACGGTTTGGATAACGAAAATCAAAGCTTAAAGGGAACCTCCATTGTCATAACAAATTGAGGTTAAATTTAATAATAATGAAAGCTTTATTAACAGTTTAAAAAATATCTTAATTACATAAATAAAAATAGAAATAATTGATAATAAAAATTCAAAATTCTATAAAATTACAAATTCCATGATGCAGAGATATTAAAATTATACAATCGAATTATACTAATGACGGCTAAACCAGTGTCCATAAAACGCCCTGAGTATAAAAGCATATAAACCGTGTATTTCAAATATCCGCACTAGCTACATTTATTTTACAGTCTAAGGATTGCTCTATCTTGCTACGAAACGGCGTTCGCGAACCTCTAACGCATGCATGTACCGATCTTAAGAGTTCAAACGAAATCTGTGTCCTGAGCCAAGTGATTACAATATGATAAGGCTCGGTATTTTTCTGAGCTATCCTGTCTGCGAGATGCTTTAAGAACCGCTGACACTCCTTTCCCATTCCGCTATTGGTTCCAAACACTAAAGGTGTAAACGAACCCATTTCTACATCTAACACCCGCTGCTGGTACTTGCGCTTCTTCTCTTCTTCTTGCTCCTTGAACACTTCCGATGTTGGCTTGCTCTGGTAACAACTGGAGTTGACGTGCGTAACTCTGACATCAAAAAATGCCGTAACTCCTCTTGCCCAGAACTCTCTCCCGCTTTGATGTTGGAGATAACGTCTAAATTTAATTATTTTTAAAAAAACAAGTGCAAATATAATTTAAGTGTAGAAAAAAATGGATATGAATATCGCCTATTTTCGCTTTTAAATTTCCCGCGCGCCGCCATTTTGAATATTTATGACGTGTTACGGTTGTCTAATGAACTCGATTCTTAACAATGGCGGCAACCGTAACACGTCATAAATATTCAAAATGGCGGCGATCGGGAAATTTAAAAGCAAACTGAACAGGCGAAATTAATATCCATTTTTTTGTACACTGAAAAAATATTTCCATTTGTTATTAACATAATCGAAATTTCGACTTTATTTCCAACAAGTTAACGTCAATTTGTTATGACAATGGATCGGAGGTTCCCTTTAAGCTCTCTTATTGTACATTTCATAAGTAATTTTTGCTTCTATTTTCATTCGATATTGGACATTTTTCGATTTTTCATAGCTTGCCATATTGCTTTTGATAACAAGACTTTTAACTGTTGGCCAGTTTTCTTTGTAGCCAGAAAAATGACTTTTTACTAAGTTTGAAGCAAGTGAAATAATTTAGAGTATTCAACAAACAGTTGCTTGGCTCCATTTTCTTTGTGAGATTAGTAAACTGTGCACGAGCCCAATTTTTCAAAATCAAACTCAGGCACGGCAGAGCCGGGGGGGCTGGGGGGGCTGGGGGGGGGGGGGGGGGGCTTTAGCCCCCCCAATTTCAATCAAAAAATAAAAATGTAAAAATAAATAAAAAATTAAAAAACCCATAAAACATAAAAAAAGAAAACTAACAGAAGGAAAAACAAACCAAAATGTACGAAAGCCGAGGAGGGACTTCAGACTTCAGACTTCGGACTTCAGACTTCAGACTTCAGACTTCAGACTTCAGACTTCATACTTCGCCCTCGGGCGTTAATTTTTGTTTCCTTTTGCTTTTGAAGACTGAAAAGTTCCTTTTCGTTGTGATTTTAGATGTAAAATCACTCTCCGATTTGTCAATTTGTTTTATAGTTGAAATTTGTCCTATGCTGTCAAGATTAGCATCTTAATGTAACACAAGTGATTTTACACCAGTAATTTCAAGTTGAACATTCTCCCTCTTGCTACACACGTCGAACGTTTGTAATAAAACAATTTAGTGTACGCACTAAGGCCAGAATATACGTATGGCTGGGATATATGTATTAAGTTATATAATTATGTATCATGTAACAAATAAGAAGTAAAACATCTGTCATGATGTTTTTTTTCCGTCACGGTTGTTCTATTGATCCCACTTTATAAGTAGTTTGACGTTGTAGCTTCTTCAGAGCTATGTAACCTGCTACAGAGAGCTGAATTATGTTTTCAGTCAAGGCTATCGATTGCTCCGTTTAAATTGTACCTGCGTCAGTCTTTCATTAGAGCGAATTCGATAAGACCTCCATTCTTATAAACTTTGTTGTATGCCATTTGTCTGCTTAAAACCCCACTTCGCAGCACAATGAGTGACGAGAGGCTTTGCTCTCTCGCAATTCTCCACATCCATAAACATAAGGAAGTTGACATTGATAAGGTCGTTACTGATTTTGCCAATGTTAGGGACAGGTGTTTGTCTCTTTGCCTGTGAACATGATCTGATCAGTAGAGTCTTTGTATGGCTGCACGTGGAGCTGACAGTCTTGCCTTTTGCTAAAATTCATCCTGTTTAACTAATAAAACGCTTAAAATTTGGGCCATTTCACTCGTTAAATTCTTTAAACATTTATCGAGGAAAAGGCCGGAAATAGCATTTCCGAGCGTCCTGTTTTCAAAATTTTCTGGAGAGGGGGGCAGACCCCCCTAGAGGTTCGCGCCATAGGCGCTCAATTTTAGCCCCCCCAATGCAAAATACGCTCCACCGTCCCTGATAACTAAAATGTCTAATTCATTCTGTGCTACACTGTGAATGCCAACAGAAAAACTTCTTTTCCTCCACTTAAAAACTAAATTTAAGAGAGCCCATTTAAAATACCCAATGTCTGGTTTTACGTTTTTTCCTAAACAATTTTCTTTTTGTCAATTGAAATTTATTATAGAAACAAACATTAATGGCCTGAATCAAATCAAGGGGTTATACAGACCATGATTATAATAATAAACGGATCCAAAGAAGACATAATTCGACTTTTTTTTTTCTTTCCTAATTTAAGGTAAGTGAATGCTAAATAAAATATTCGGTAGCATCAAAACAGAAAATTTTCCTTAAGACTTAAAAAAGCAATTAACAAGCTCATAAGTTAACGCCAAGTTATTCTTCTTTCTAAGAAATTGTGGGACCGGATTACTATTTTGCTCAGCATTTTAGTGTCGAACTTGTTCGAACAAAAAAAATTCAAATTGAGAATAGGAAAAAATGTGCCAGTAGTTTTCAGAGTCAGTTTCCATTTTATTTTGCAAAATATATTGCTAAAATGGTTTGAAGGATAAGGATATTTAAAACCCGAAACATCTTTTTCTCTGAGAATCTAAATGAAGTAACCAAGTAAAAAAAGGTTAACTCAGCTGTTAATGATTTGTTTGAAATGTTTATGCAGATGACTCGAAACGTTATCTGTTGTTTTTTCTCAAAGGATAGTTTTGGTTTGTATTTTCCTTTGGTCTGTATAACAGGTTAGCATTGTAGTTCTGAAACGATCTCATTGTTGACTGACGTTTCGACACTGAACCAGTGAGCGGAAGTCATCTTCAGAACCGTGTAAATAGGCTGCAGTGCAGGCGTTTTATGGCGAGCGAATGCTCTTTTGAATTCGTTCGTAAGCTCGTCCGCCATCTTGGATTCCCAAACCCCGTTGATCGCATTTTATACTCTCCCCAATCCTCCCCTAATTTTATATTCCAAGATGGCGCCCAGACATGACGCGAAGAAAATACTGAGCACTCGAACGCCACAAAATACGCCTGCATTACAGGCTACCGTGTAAATTGTAAGCTGTCTTTAGTCAGTTTTGCCATGTCATTGGCTGTTGAGACTCAGTCCGTGATTGGTGCGTTTCGATCCGTGCATCAGTTCAGTGGTTTTTGTTCTGTCCGTACTGTAACGCATTCGACAGAGTCCCAGTCAATTCTGTGATAAGTGTGTAAATGGTGTTCAGCCAGTTGCAGCATTTGATCTTGTATACCGCTCCTTGTCTGTCTCTAGGTTCGTCAACAACAACAGTTCTTTTCAGAACTACACTAACGCGGACGATCACACTCGACAGACTACTGATACTCCTGAGTTTAATTAACCATTTACAAGATCTATATTTATCAGTAATCGAAAACACCAGCTTTTCTCGACAACAGACATCAGGGCTTTATAAATTAGGCTCTTAAATACAGCATACGTACGATCGACAAGACAACACCGGCACTCAATCTAAACAAGCTTACACTTCATACTACACCTACAATACAATAGTACATAAGTTACTTACTACAAAACTAACATTTCAAACGTTACTTAAGAGCGGATGTCTGTAAATATCGAGAATCCGCGGACAGAGGCCAAACCCCGAATTTCCCCTCACTCCACCAAAAGAACCTATTCAATGACCCACCCTCGAAAACGGGTCCAAAAGGCCAAACCTCACCTTCCTTCCCTTCAAAACTTCGACAAGTCGAAAATCAGCCGCGGGCACCCCCACGGACCACCGAACCCTGACCACTCCGGACCATTCCCAACACGCCCCCGCCACCGCAACACTCGGCGTCTCACAACGCCCCCCACACAGCGAATCAAACATCCCCCCAACCCACCGGCACTCAATCTTAGGAAACAGCTACCTAGTAATATGAACTTGTATCCTCTTGCCGTCACCGTAACAAAGCGTTGCTATGTAACAACTAAACATCCGAGCATTCAAATTTTGTTTATAAGCGATGGTTATGTTTATTCTTTAATAAAATCCCCTGAAGAGTGAGCAATCACGAAACAGGCTTGTAGGGATACAAGTGTAGTCTTTTTTCCTGTTTTAAATATTTATCACGCTCTACTTTATGTATTGAGCACTCTACTACGGAAAAGTCGAAACGCAAATTTATATATATATATATATATATATATATATATATATATATATATATTGCATGGGCTACTGAGAATAATTGTCCGTGCATTAAATTAAAAAAAAACAAGTGAAAAAGAAAGAAAGCAACTTACAAAGGCCTTTGTTCTCGGGAAGCGAATTCACACATCCAGGTTGTGACCCCCTTCATATACGTTAGTCCTAAAAATGAGGGGTGGTCAGTGACATTTTTAGGACTAACGTATATGAAGGGGGTCACAACCTGGATGTGGGAATTCGCTTCCCTTCGTTCTTTTGTCAATCAGTTGATGTAAGGAACGTGTGAATAATTGTAAGGGGCACTGACAGGACACACCAGACTTTGGTTAAAATGAAAGTTAATTGAATAAAATTTGCCTTCTTAATTAACTGAAGTAATTTTGAAAAGGGAAATTATTTTATAACAACCAATTGGACGTGTCTGATTTCATTCTAGCGATAGATCGAATTGTGCACAAGCCCAATTTATCAAAATCTTTTTGTAAATGATCGTTTACTGTACTACACTTGCACTGCACATTCGCGCAAGTGTATGGAAAACCTTTGCGGATTATGATACATAAATAAAATAACTAAGTTTAGAGAAAGTGATTCAATTTAAAACGTTCAACAGACAATTGCTTGGCTTCATTTTGAACACAATTCCAGACTTTGATTACATTGAAAAATGATGGAATAAATATTTGCTCTTCTAAATGAATGTTTCTTCAGGAAAACTAGCGAATTTGTGCACAAAATACAAACTTTCATTTTGAGTTTCTTGTTCATACCAAATCGTACTTCGTTTCAAGTATAAAATAACCGAGGTAAATACGAAATAATATTTGAAAAAGAAAGTTCTTTCTTTATAACAGATAATTTGATTAACTAATTTGGCGTGTAATGGCGAAAAAAGTTTTAGAGAAACTGTCAGTGCCACCTTAAAAATACAAACACCCACCACATCATCCGAAGTTATTTTACCTAAGACCTTCCTACCATTGCAAAACCTATGCTGATTTGTTGGTTCAGACAATTAGCAGCCAGCACGCGATCCAGCAAAATGAATAAACTTCAATATCTCCGGGTTCTTCATAATCAATTTGAGCAGTCAGATACTAATTCGCTATTCCTCAGAATCAATACATTTGATACTAATACAAACAAAAATATTTGCCCATGTTCAGCCACCATTTGTACAAAATAATATATGAAATAACAAAGTTCTTATCTTTGAAGAGTTCCCTCCTGCTTTGTCCATACCAGTTTGTCCATTCCAGTTTGTCATTTCCAGTTTGTCCTTTCCAATTTGTCCTTTCCAGTTTGTCCTTTCCAGTTTGTCCTTTCCAGTTTGTCCTTTCCAGTTTGTCCTTTCCAGTTTGTCCTTTCCAGTTTGTCCATTCCAGTTTGTCCTTTCCAGTTTGTCCATTCCAGTTTGTCCTTTCCAGTTTGTCCATTCCAGTTTGTCCTTTCCAGTTTGTCCATTCAAGTTTGTCCTTTCCAGTTTGTCCATTCCAATTTGTCCTTTCCAGTTTGTCCTTTCCAGTCTGTCCATTCCAGTTTTTCCTTTCCAGTTTGTCCTTTCCAGTTTGTCCATTCCAGTTTGTCCATTCCAGTTTGTCCATTCCAGTTTGTCCATTCCAGTTTGTCCATTCCAGTTTGTCCATTCCAGTTTGTCCATTCCAGTTTGTCCTTTCCAGTTTGTCCTTTCCAGTTTGTCTATTCCAGTTTTTCCTTTCCAGTTTGTCCATTCCAATTTGTCCTTTCCAGTTTGTCCTTTCCAGTCTGTCCATTCCAGTTTTTCCTTTCTAGTTTGTCCATTCCAGTTTGTCCTTTCCAGTTTGTCCATTCCAGTTTGTCCTTTCCAGTTTGTCCATTCCAGTTTGTCCTTTCCAGTTTGTCCATTCCAGTTTTTCCATTCCAGTTTGTCCTTTCCAGTTTGTCCATTCCAGTTTGTCCTTTCCAGTTTGTCCTTTCCAGTTTGTCCTTTCCAGTTTGTCCATTCCAGTTTGTCCTTTCCAGTTTGTCCATTCCAGTTTGTCCTTTCCAGTTTGTCCATTCCAGTTTGTCCTTTCCAGTTTGTCCATTCCAGTTTGTCCATTCCAATTTGTCCTTTCCAGTTTGTCCTTTCCAGTTTGTCCATTTCAGTTTGTCCATTCCAGTTTTTCCTTCCAGTTTGTCCTTTCCAGTTTGTCCATTCCAGTTTTTCCTTTCCAGTTTGTCCTTTCCAGTTTGTCCATTCCAGTTTGTCCATTCCAGTTTTTCCTTTCCAGTTTGTCCATTCCAGTTTTTCCTTTCCAGTTTGTCCATTCCAGTTTGTCCTTTCCAGTTTGTCCATTCCAGTTTGTCCATTCCAGTTTGTCCATTCCAGTTTGTCCTCTTGAATTGTTTCTTCAGCTCTCCGTTTTCCTGTCTTTGATATATTCTTTGAAGTTCCTGAAAAAAAAAAACAAATAAACGATTCATAAGATAATTGTTCAATTTGTATTTTGCAGACGACTAAGGTTTGAATTTTAGATTCATTTGGCGTGATTTTCATCAAGTAAACTGTCCAAAATGAAAGAGTAAAATATTTCTTAACAAAATTTCAAAATCTTGTTTCAGCATTAGCTCCCAGTTGAACTATACAACTTTTTTTAACAATATATACAGCATGGACGAACTTAACCAGCCAGGTATTTTTGGAAGGCCAACTCCTTCGCTTGTTACATGACAAACTAAATACCAAAACGCAGAGAAGACGTTGTAAGACGAAGACAAGCTCAACGCACATGTTCACTTCATCGAGCAAAATTTTATACTCTTTTACTGAACAAAAATGTAACTTTTTTGCAAAGCGGTTCTTACCTTCGGTTGGAGTAGTGGGCGACTTTTTTCTTGGCGGTACGTCTTCCCAAAGTCTTTCAAATTGCTTCTTGACCGCCAAAACGTTTTCAAACTTGCGAGACATCTTCACATGAACACGACCTTCTTGATTTGCAGCGAGGGTTACGATTGTTCTCATGGATATTGATTAGAAACTTGAGCCAATTGCCTGGCGACAAATACGTAAAAAAATTTGGGGCAAACAACGTTTGCACGCTTTTCAGTGATAAAAGCGTAAATAAAGAAAGAAAAACACGTGATAACAAAGTTTGCATATTTTTTCTTACCATGCAACACAAAAGCAGACATACCAATTTCTTTAAAGCTGCGAGAGAAAAACATCATTTTTTTTTGGAGGGGAGATTTTTATTAACACTCGGGCATACGAGAAACGGGGGTGGATGCCACCCCTCTCCAGATTTTATTTTTCAATTTTTTAGCAGCTTTTAATTTGGGATGCAATTTCTTTTTCGTACGATACGTGATGTAGCTATGACAACCAATCTTTAAGGCATGTCGTCTGAAATGTTTAGTTTTATTTGCTGTTAAATTCGTTTTATGTGGTAAGTCTCTTTGGTATCTGCACTTTTCCATTCTATTGATTAATAAATTAATTTTGGATCAATAGAGCGTTTTTTTCTGGAAATCAAAATACCAAGCATAGCGGATTCCATGTCGGGTATACAACTAAATGACGTAATATGACGTCATCATCGACGCATGCGAATTTATCCTGTAAATATACAATGGACTACCTTTAATTAAAGATAAAACGAGGTGAAGAAATCGTAACAGAAACAACCTAAGGGTCATGAAGTGGAGTTTAAGAGGACATGGGCACTCGCTACTGTTAGGCCCGGAGAGAGAGAGATAGAACCTTAGGCAATTTTTTTTCTTCTAGGTGAATTTTTTCCTGCCCCTCGATTCCCTCCATAGACAATGACTGGTTCCTTATGTTGTTACTTGACGTCAGTTTGGACATTAAATTATTTGAATATCGAAAAATGCATAGAGGATATTCAGCGTGAAGTTGTGTAATACGGCTGAGTATTTTTACGAAAAAGACTCGAAAAAATAAAACCTGACGAGTAAAAATGCCCAGCCGTGTTACACAACTTTTCGCTGAATAAATTGTTTATTATACGAATAAACTTTTTCTACGTATGATACTCACCATGAATAATTTCACATTTAATCAACAACATTATCTTCAGATCCATGGCACTGCCATGGGTACTAAGATGGCTCCTTCTTTTGCTAACCTTTTTCTCGGTATTTTCGAAATTAACGCTCTCTCTAAGGGACGGACCATTAGTAAAGTGATGGGGGGGGGGAAACAAAAAAAATTCGTGCAAGGGAAAATACCAGGAAAAAAAATTCGTGCAAAGTTCAAGGCAAAGAAAAAAAATTCATGCAGAAGGAGAAGTCCTATTGTGGTTGTTATTTAATATATAAAAGCTGCCAAAGTGCCTATTGAAAATAGCGCTCTTGGCGTTTTTTTAAATTCAAAACATTCTTGGGGCCTTCCTATACTATTATTTATAAATAGTATTATAAAGGTGACAGGCCAAACACGACTCCCACTAGTCGCAAAATGTATAAAGAAGCCTTTAGAAATGCTTTCCCAAGAAGGTCTACGAGATATTTGTTCCCTTTAGATCACCAATATAGAATTGTGACTAGTCACTATTATCTCTGTCTCAGTTTTGCATGCTCGATATGTATTGTATGACTCTTTGATGATCTTTGGGATAAAAATCTCTTAAGTGACAGGATCGAGATTTTCATGCTGTGTAGCCATTTATGGAATTATTGTTTCTCTATGCCTTCGTTATGCTAGCTCTCTTGGCATATGTTAGGGCTTCTTTGGCTAACTTTTGTTGCAAGATATGTAGTGATCGGCTGCAGTTTTTGTTATTGTTATGAATATGCTAGGATCAGTCAATCTCTCAGCCCGTGCAGGGGCGTAGCTACCTGTACCCACGTATGCACGTGCGTACCTGAAAAAGTCGGGAAAAAAGAAAGATTTGGGACTTGAGGGTGGGGGAGGAGGTAGGGGGAGTGTTTGGAAATTGATTGTGCGTACCTCTGAAAAATTCCTGGCTACGCACCTGCCGTGATTTAGTGTCAAAGTCTGCGGTGTGCAAGGCTTGTGAGAAAGTGGATCTTTATCACGGATGTAGGCCAGAGGAAGGCACTTCGAGTTATTGGTGTGGATGAGGATGAAGCTAGATCAGAACTGAACCTTTCTTCTCTCCACCAGAGACGTCAGGTGGCAGCAGCTACAGTCCTCTATAAAATGCACACCAGCACATGCCCGACAGAGCTTCGTGCTCTGCTCCCTCAGCCATATATCATTAGGAGAGCCACCCGTTCCAGCCTGTCAATGCCTTGTCATGCTCTTGCAGTACCAGTGTCCAGAACGGCTTCTACCGGCCGAACGTTCATCCACACAGCAGTTCATGTTTGGAACAGCTTGCCTAATAATGTAGTTGGTAACATCACTGTAAATGATGTCGCATCCTTTAAGAGCAGGGTGCATAAGTATCTTATGTCATGTGTATGAGGCTCTGCCCCTGCACTCCAGTTCTCCTTGCTGTGAACCATTGATTAGGCCATGGGAACATCTATCATAGTGCAATGCTGCATATGCTAGTTTTTCATTCTTCATGGACTATTGTTCTCTTTAGCATTTTATAAAAAAAAAAGGCGTCTAAGATCAAAGTCTGAAGCTGCCGTGTCTCTATTGGAATCATGACTTCTTGCAGCTTATGTTTTACAGTGGCGGATCCAGGGGGAGGGTCGGGGGGGGGGGGGGGGGGGGGGGGGGGTCCGGACCCTCCCTTTCAGACCTGTGTCTCCCTTGTGGTTCATAAAAGTAATAGAATAAAACTGTTTTATACGTAGTTGTTTCACCTTCACCAATTGACGACATTGACTGATTGTCAATTTTTTGACTTAACAAACGCTTTTCGAGTTTCAGTAGTGCTGGAAATGGCGTTTCAGAGGGTAAAATTGGAAAAATTTCCGGGCAGGCATGAACCCGGACCCCCCTTTCAGAAATCCCTGGATCCGCCTCTGTTTTAGCTCCTTGTTTTATATATAGTTCTGTTTCTGAGAAGTGTTTCTTGGAGCTTGAAGAACCTCCGTTATTTCATCATGGCGTTATTGCATCCCGACATGGCTTGAACAGATATGGTGATCTGTATAGAAAATCTCACGGACGCTAGTGAATTCTTACGTTTTTCTTAAGCAAGACTCGCGTTTCGGTTCTTAGGTGAACCTCATCAGTTGCTCCCATAAGTAACTGTCTCGCGGAATAATATGAAATTATTCCGTTGTACATGAAATGTTTGCCGCTTTTGTACTCTTGGGAAGGATCGAATGTTCCGTTTTCTCATTGGCTCGTTTAATTGAACCAATAGCATTGGTGTAGTTTCGATCCGACGTTAAGTTGTGTTTCTTTCTGAGGCTTTATTCTTAATTTCATAGCATGTATGATATTTTCTGACACAAAGAACAGTTCTTTTAGTGTTGTAGAGAGGAGGTCTCGTGTATGTCTCAATGAATTTAAGATACACTGCATATTTTTTCTATAATTCTGGTGTCAAGTTGTGTTTGCTTCATGCGTTCCATAATAGGATATAGTCTTGTGCAACGTAGCGGACTATTCCTAATATATATTTTTCAAATATACGTAATGGTCAAAAATGGTTTTTAAGTATTACACCTTTTTTTAATTAGTAAATGAAAAACAAAGCAATATTTGTCTGAAAAAAATTCGTGCAGAGGGTTTCACCTGCAAAAAAAAATCCTGCACAAGCAATGGGCGAAAAAAAAAATTCGTGCAAGCTGAAAATCCCCCCCCCCCCCCCCCCCCCCCCCCATCACTTTTCTAATGGTCCGTCCCCAATGCACCTTGGCAACCTCACACCTGGTGGAGATATATCGATGATATTTTCATGATCTGGACTCAAGGGCTAGATCATTTGAAAATATTCATTGATTATCTCAATAGTATTCATCCCACTATTAAGTTCACTAGCTGTCACTCATTAATTAACGTTCCATTTCTCGATGTTATGGTATCTCTAGCTACACAACGGCATAATAGAAACTGATTTATATACGAAGCCTACAGATAAACACCAACACCTTCTCAGTACATCATGCCATCCTAAACACACTAAAAAAGCTATTCCTTTCAGTTTAGCTCTTCGCCTCCGCCGCATTTGTTCCACTGACGCTAAATTTAAACTTCGCACTGATCAATTAAAATCATATCTCCTCGCACGAGGTTATCATAAAACTTTCCTTAAATGACAGTTTCTGAGCGCTGCTAATATTTCTCGCAATGACGCCTTGCTAACTAAACCTGATGATTCCACTGACCATTTACCTTTCGTTGTTACATATAACCCAGCTATTCCTCGCATCTCTAATATCTTACGCAAACATTTCAACATATTACTCTCCTCCAATCGCTGCCGGGACGTCTTTAAACACCTACCTTTCGTTGCTTACAGACGTAGTGCTAACCTACGCGACCTTTTAATTAGAGCGCAATTACCACACACCACCTCTAACAATACTAATTTACCACCGGGCTCTTTCCGTTGTGGACAAGATTGTGCCACTTGTCCTTACATCACTAACGGTCTTAAAGACTATATTTTTTATTCTACAGGCGAAACCCGTTCCATCACTTCACATATAACCTGTAACACTAAAAACTTAATCTACATGATACAATGTAACCGCTGCCATTTACAATACATTGGTGAAACTAAGCGACGTCTTAATTTAACGAACATCGACGTTCCGTTGACAAACCTAACATTAAATCCAAACCTACTACTGTCTCTGAACACTTTCTTTCCCATTCTAACCATTCCAACACTGACTTGCAACTTATTCCACTAGAAATAATTCACAATTCACGGGATTCTATTCGTAAAGCCAGAGTCGTATTTAATAGATAGAGCGAAAACACTAGAACCACGTGGGTTGAACAAACGTGACGAATTGTAGTTTACGTATACTAACCTTATCTTTATTATCTTGTAGGTCATTTCCGCCCCTCCTCTTTTTTTAAATATGTATTGCGACATTCTCCTTTATATAATGTTGTATTTTCATTTTATAATTTATTAACATCTTATAACCTGAAGAAGGCTGGTCTGGCCAGCCGAAATATTGTTTGAAATATATTTACTCGTTGTATCAGCTTTGCAGTAGTCCTTGGACTTCTCGTTAGTATATTTATTATACGACTGTAATCTTCTCCTAAAACTAAGTTTTTGAAGCTGTTTTTCCTAGCGCGCGGTCAGAAAAGTATAATAACGTGTCATATTCGCACTCGTTTTGATGCGTATTTGCACTCTAGAATGCTATGTCGAATAATAAATCTCATTAGTGACTCTTAGAAATCCAACATGTTACCGATTTACGCGAACGATAAAAGAAAAATATGTGTATTCCTAGTTCTAGAAGCGAGTTAAACGAAACATAAATGGACTGACATGTATATACGCATATATATAGTCCTCGCTCTAAAAAGTGTTGGACGAAAGGTAAATAGAATATATATGTATAGCTGAATTTTTGAAAAGGTGGTCAACGAAAATTACAGCAATTTCACTACAACTAGTCCAAACAAGGGTTTTTATGATCCCGATCAGCCCGAGAATCACAGAGAAGAGAGAAAAGAGGGAAAGGGAGCGAGGGCGAGGGCGAGAGAAAAAAACTGACTAGCAACAGTCTTTAGTTTTTAGTTTGGGGGTTTTAGAGATATAAAACAAGACCAAGCATACTCATGAACGGTTACCTAGGGCGACACCCTTTTCAAAAATCCAGGTATATATCTCGATAGAATGGCGAGAATGATCGGGAAAAGTGCCAAAAAGCCATTTCCGGCCAAACTCAGCGCTTTCTGGAGCACTCCACAGCGTTTGCTGGAAATATATAGCTGAATTTTTTATGCAAAGGTGGTCAACGAAAATTACAGCAATTTCACTACAACTAGTCCAAACAAGGGTTTTTATGACCCCCGATCAGCCCGAAAATCACAGAGAAGAGGGAAAGGGAGCGAGGGCGAGAGAAAAAAAGACTAGCCGTCCTCAGTTTTACATTGGGGGTTTTAGAGATAGTTTTTGAACGACAAAAAAAAAACAAGGCCAAGCATACTCACGAACGGTTACCTAGGGCGACACCTTTTTCAAAAGTCCAGCAAAACGCGAGTTATACGAAAGGTTAAGAGGTGTCCGGCTTATAGAGAGTCGAGTTAACGTGACACCAATAATTCTATTTTCCAACAAAATAAATAATTTTAGTATATACCAAGCCAGCGGATAGTATTTTTCGCGCGCTCCGATTGGCTAATCAAAGTTTTCGGGATAGTATTTTATTTTGCTATTCACCTCCAGGCATTGTTCTGGTTTTCGCGCGCTAATTTTTTTTACCCATTTGTCAGAAATAAAGAAACCATTTTTACCACTGAGTAAAAAAACTTGTTTTAATTCCAACTGGTAGGAGGCTGGTCAGTTGGCTGTTTACATAGCGTGACATAAGATTTATATACACGGGACTACCATGTTGCAAATAGTTCTCAGAAAGGAAGACTTGAAACCAGGACCTCGGGAGTGTAAGTCCAGCACCCAAACCATTGGGGCACGCCTCGTATCCTGAATGCGTTAACTTAAAATAATACCTAGTTCAAATAAATCTCTTAAGATGCTTTCAAAGATCATATCAACAATTTTTGGAAGTCTTCCGGGCATATTCTCAAATCATCTGAAGGCCTTGTAAAGTTTCCGATACGTTTTGGAAGTATTCTTGACGCTCAAGATTCATTTAACTTGCGGGCCTGGCTCCAGTTGTTCAAAAGGTGGATAGCGCTATCCATCGGATAAATCACTATCCAGTGGATAAGCAGTAGCAAAACCAATTGTGTTGTCCGCTGGATTTAGCAAATTTCCACCGGTTTTCCGTGGTGTGGACTCTTATTTACCACGATTTACGTCACCACATGGTCAAAATGTTGTGGACTCACGAGGCGCAGCCGAGTGAGTCAGCAACAAATTTTGACCATGTGATGTCGTAAATCGTGGTAAATAAGAGTCCACATCACGGAAAACCGGTGGAAATCTGTTTTTTACCACAATATTTAGAAAAAAATACAAGGAAAAATCGAAGTTTCGTTACAAAACGTACGCGTGATGCATTGCGCGAGCAAGCGTTGTCTATAACTTGCATTGCGTGATGTTAGCGTCAGCACCGTTGTCTGTACTCTCATTTACCACCCGCATCGACGAATCGGATTGCGAGATTACCGGCAATTGTGGTAAAAAGTGATTTATCCGGTGGATAGCGTTATCCACCTTTTGAATAACCGGGTCAACGACTTTAACAACCACGCACACGCCACAGACTGTATTCAACATCGACCAGGATAGCCAAACGAGTTCAACATGCTAAAGGGGCTATGTCGCCATTTGTTGCATTACTTTGAAAACCCAAATGACACATTTGAATCAAAGAAAACCTAAAAAATAGTGGTCCACTTTTTTTTAAAACAACTACGATATCAGTGCATTAAAACAATGAATAAGTGTATTTTGCTGAAGATCTGGATTTCAACAATGTCTATTTATCGATTTTAAATTCGTTTGGTCAGGCCTTAATGCCTTACAGCTTTTTCTTTCTTTCAAATTCTCTTTTCTTAGCGGAACATTAGTCCCAAACCACGTTTTTCCATCTAGTTCTGTTCTGTGCAGTTCTCTTACGGCTGGTTCTCAAAAGATGTTTGCAAACGACTCGGACGATCGGGACGACTGAAGCGATTTGGATTCTCATATGATCGCTCCGGACGTCCCAAACGTCAATATTGAGGTCGTAAACTGGGTCTGACAACATGTTTTGGGCGCGAAAATCGTAAAAAAAATGGCGGCTGTTAAAGCAGAGTTAAACTTCGAAGTTGTCGCCATTTTGGAACTGGAAGGGCTATGAATACTGGGAAATAATAGTGCATTCTGGGGTAGATTTGGGTCGCTTCGATCGCCTCAGTCGTCCTGGTCGCCTGAGAGTAGTTCTCATGTGATCGTCCCCGATTTTCCATGATCGTCCCAGTCGTCCGGATAGAACACAGTTCTATCCAAGCGACCGCGATCGTCCCAGTTTTCCGGGTCGTTTGCGATCTTCCCGGGTCGCTCAGAAGTGTTCTCATATAATCGTCCCGGTCGTCCGGTTTTTGAAACGACTCGAACGACCGGGACGATTATATGAGAACCAGCTTTTAACAGAAGTACGGCTTTGTAAACCTTTAGCCCTTAACTCTGCCAAACGTGAACGCCGATCCATGCTTGGACGGATACAGCTTAGTTGTATGATACTTCTTCTGTCTCTTGAATCAAGAACTGGGTTGACCTACAGCCGATAAGCTGCAGGTCGACCGTCGGTGTTTAGAAAAGCAGTCATGGTGCTTAAAACCAGTATTTTTCTTCTATCTACTTTTGCTATTTTCTTCACTGTTCCAGGGTTCAATTTTTTCAGGTAGTTAAACAAGCTAAATCCAATAACCATAGCTAGAACTGGCCAGAAAATTGCCATAAATATCGATAGTCTATAGTTTCCAAGTGTCGCTATGACTTCAGTGTGATTAAACCGGTTGTAGTGACACTCAATCCAGGACCGATTCTTCGCGTTCTTTTCCATGTAGTCCAGCACCTGTTTCCTGTTTTCCGCTTTGAAGCGCGAACAACAGGATGGCGGACTGAAGCTGCACTGTTGAAACGAAAAAAAAAAAAACAGAAATGAAAATTGGCACATTGTATTTCATTTGCTCTTGAAAACGATAGACAAGGTATATAATGTGTGAAAGTCTGCACATGCACAGAACTAGAAGTTTTAAACTGTCAAGTAATTGAAAAAAATATGAACGACAGATCTATATCGGTATTTACAATGAGCGATTAAGCTAAGTAGTATTCTTAAATTTTTACACAGAATATTTATAATAGCAACAAATATATACTAAAACAGTCGCGCGCTCTGATTGGCTACTGAAACTCGGGATAGCAAGTGCTATTCGGTCATTTGCGCGCGAAAATTGTAATCGATAACAGGAATAAATGAGTTAAAAATCGGCATCATTTTCGTTCTATATTATTCTCATTGTTTTAGTATATACCAACTATTCACCTCAGTGTCGGTGACCAGTGGTGGATATTTACCGAGCCGTGAAGCCAACTCCACAGTACCTCGGTGAACAGTTGTCAAATATAACCCTATTCATTACCTAGGCATCTCATCCACCCCTAGAACGATCTTTGTGAAAAACGAGTGTTTATTGTTTATGTCCACTATTCGAATCAAATCCCTCACAACTTCAAAATTGCTCACCTTTTCTTTAAATTTAATAAAAATTTGTCAATTTAGTCAATATAAAATGTAAATTTTCAAACTCCCAGACATTGACGGTTGTAATTGAGTGTTGTCCTTTTTTTTTTGTCTTACCAACAAAGACAAAAGACATAAAATGAAGTGTATATTGATGTTGTTTATGACGAAAAGCATTTATTTGGCTATAACTTTTGTATCCCCTACAGAGTTCGCAGTAGGAGATTTACATTCATAGTACAAACCTTTTCTGTACGAACAGTACGGATTGATATAAACTCATATTTAATCTGTTTTGTACTAGCTTTTATAACTTTCAATTAACCTTACGAACAATGCAGTCTCGTGTGGTGTTGTTTATTATGTTTCACAACGTAGTTCTAACCTTTTTTGTGGAAAAAAAACCCCGCACTTTGATCATTCAAATGAAAGCTATTGAGCAGTGTATTCCTGTCGTGCTGTTTATTATGTTGTACATAGTGGTTCTAACTTTTGAGTCTGTGTATGAAATTCTACAGCAGTACTTTGCTGAATTGTTGCTGCTTATGCTACAAAAGGCGTAGTTACGTTAAATCTGTGACTGAAATAGTAAAGTGTAAACTCATGGTGATTTTCTTTAAACTGTAAAACAATACTAAGTTAGTAGGCACTAGACACTTATTCCATTGTTTTCTTTTGTTTATTTTTTACTAATTTTAGCTAATTTTGATTAATTGCTAGGTACTGTTTCACGGTCTAAGTAGAATCACTCTAAAAACACAGGCCTTTAGCCAATAAAAGAGGTGTGTAGATTTTCAGAATTCACCTCAGTCCTGCTATACTATACACTATGTAATATTTAGGCTATTAACCCTTTCACTACCAAAGTCAATTTTATGGAGACATGTACAGTAGTGGTGTAGCTAATTCTAACTTTTGGGTCTGTTAACGAAATACTATGGTGTGACCATTCAAATGACACCTCTTCGCCAGTACTTTTGCATTATACAACTTGGTTTTCAAAATTTTACAAATTATGACATTTAGGACTTTATATGAATTTATATCTTTTAAGATAAAAGACTCTCTTGAGAGTAAAAGAGTTAATTATGCACCGAGTACATTACCTCACTATTCATACTCCACAAATCTTCGTATAGTGTTGACTTCACATCGAGCTTGCTGGTATTCAAAGTTAGTTTTTCGTCATTTTTTGTGCTAAAAGCCACATGAACCTTGAGGCAAGGGAAGCAAGAACTTAGAGTGAAGCCCGCTACACAATCACAGACGACTTCACCGTCAAACACGCTGTAATTAACGTAACAATTTGTCTCCTGGAAGTGCGTTGCTCGACCCGCGGGTAAAACAATCGTGATCCCGAAATAAATTAACACACCAAACCCGACAACAATCAGCAACGAAGAAAATCTAGTGCATAGAAACTGATTCATGGGAGAAGCCAGAAACTCTTTGCATTTCAAAGACATTGTTGTTCTTCAGCTGTTAGTTTAATCTAACCAACCTAAACTGCGGCGACATGGTTCATTGAGAATTAACGCTTGACTAAGCTAGTGCGCATGTCTAAACGGCTCAACCTTGCTAAAGTACCAAAGTGATGCCGTCACAAAAACTAAATTTGTGAAATTAAGGGATTTGATGAGATATTCGGAAAGAGCTAGCACAACGAAAATTTCCGCTCGCCAAAAATCAGCATCCTATTGCAATTTGGGGGCGAGATACTGGCACTTTTATTCTGATGACTACATACAAACCCCCTTATTTTGCCTCAGTTCCAAACGTTTCACAAATTTAAGTTTTGTCAAGTCACACTTTGGTACTCTATCACCCCGGCAAAGAGTAAAATTGGAAAGGTACAAAATTAGAGGGCCCGTAGATTGAGAGAGGGAGGTGGGTGTTTGCATAAAAGCTAACGTTACAATTATTATAGGCCATCTAAAAGCTAAAGGCCCGGCCAAACGAACGCAACATTTCAACGCAACTTCTTGTAACATTGTTGTGCGCAACGTTTGGCCACCCTGTTGCAACATGTTGCAGCATGTTGGTTGGTGTTGGATCAAGTTTGAAAATGGTCAAATTTTTGTTGCAACATTTTTGGATTTTGCATGATGTTGTACTTGTTTAGCCACGTTCATGCAACATTGTTGAACTAGGGCATGCGCGCTAGGTCGATATGCTATTTCAAAGCGCCAGAGGTATTATGGGTTTTCGTCTTTAAACATGGCGGACAATAATGCCCACAAATTGAACAATCTAAAACGAAAACACCAAGGAAGTTGGCAGTAACCCCTTCTCTTGTCTTCTCTTAATCCATTGCCGAGTTTTACCTTTTTTACCTACTCTTTCATCATCATCCGCTGGAAGTAGCGCCAGCAAAAAAAAAAACTAAAATTCCACGACGCCGATATCGATACCACTCAAAGTCCTCCATGTTCAATATGGCGTTTACGTCCGAGCGTGCCAGGAGCCTGGGGCACATAAACATCGACAAACCCGTGAAATGTTGCAAGATGTTGCGCGCGTTTGGCCAGTTCCTTCACAACACGATCCAACAATGTTGCAAGATGCTGCGTTGAAATGTTGCGTTCGTTTGACCGGGCCTTAACAGTGAATATTTCGCTATGACAGTAAACGATATTAGCAATAATCCTTATTTATTACTAATTACTAATTTCTCTCTTGAATGCATGTTAATGCATGGAAAAGTTTAACTTTACTTCTGTAGCTTTAGTTTTAATATTTCTTGTATTATTTAGTATTTGCGATGCACTAAACTGCAATTTCTTATATAACAATAACAGTTAACATTATTTTTCGGGCTTTTTAACACATAACAGCAAACCTCATCATCTCAAATTATAGAAAACCGGACAGCTCCACAGAAAAATATACTTCTCAATATTGAAAGGTCACACTCTAGGACTCCATGCGCGGAGTCTAAAGATAATGGACACATTTTGTTACTCACTAGTTCAATTGTCCCTAATATTGAGCCCGATGTAATAGTTATGTGAATTTATCTCCTCCCTCAATTAGTTAATTCATTGTGTTAGAGGCCAACTCGAACGCTTTCGCCCCTTTGGCCACTGCACACTTTTCCCTTGTTAAATGTAATTTCATATTTGTTATGTAATTCTTTTTCCTTTATTTTTCTCTAATTTTGGAATATTTTATTGTAATGAATCAAAAAAGTGTGAATAAAATGAACTTGGTCCTGAATTGCAGCAGTGAAAGGTGAATTTAATTTGATCGTGTTTGAATGTTTTTTATTTCGAGTTGATCTTGAAGTTACTGTCAAACAATGGTTGTCTACAGTGTTGTCTAGCAGGATATGAAATCTCTATTGTTCACTTCTTTATTTGTGACCTTGAAAGCCGGTACCCTATTGTTATGAATGAGAAAAAAATATAGTTTAATCATTGTAGTGGGGGCTCTTTTCTTTCGTGTCACACACTGACCTTTACCGCTGAGTGCATTTTTTGGGTTGTGATTGCCTTTTAGGAACCATTAAAATATATATCCGCTTTTTGTGTTACTATTCAATGGGCAGCTATTATTTGGTGACGTCATGTTAACTTACAATGATGGTATACGTAGGGACATGGAATGATCCGTTGTATTCATTGACAACTCATATACTAAGGGATCAATTCCTTTGTTAATAAGTATCTTCCTTTGCAATTACGATATTGGTTTCATTGTTTACTACATGGTACTGAATGAGGTTACTCGGATAGCTTGGCATAAACAGGGAATGGCAAACAACCAAATCGAAAGGACACCAATCTGTTTACGACAAAGCCTTCACAGTTTTTCAAGAACGGATAAAAAATCTCACACGCCGAACAAGAAATAGAAAAAAAACGGATCCAAACTAATATCGACCTCAAGTTTGAAAAGCGAAAAGTTCAAGAAGACTTGATCAGCATGAAAAGGGATCGAACACGCTTCGCCAAAGAAGCACGAAATAAACTGCAACTTCAGCTGCCGTCTTTAGTCAACAGGGAGAAATCATGTCAAGGTGTGACGCTGAGTGAAAAGCAGAAATTACTTCGTTCTTTTAGCTCGAAGAGATGCGAGGACTTGTTCCCAGAAATCACGTGCACTGAAGCTAACGTACCTAGGATTATGAAACGGTCTATTTCAAAGGAATCGCAGTATCACAATTGGCTGATTGGATTTCCGAAGATTAAAGATTCGTCCTTTCAACGAACATCCCGAAATAAAAAGTTGAAAAAGCGCGAAGCAGAAAACGAAAACGAAGCGAGAGCAGTAAAAAAACATTCTAAGGTAGAGAACATCGTTTTTAATGTCCCTAAGAAAGCTGAATTGACTGAAACTGCGGGGCATTATGACAACACGTCGCAGCAAGGGCGAGAAAAGGCCATTGTAATGGTTTCCCCTCAAAACTGGAACTTAAAAAACAGAAAGCTACCAAAATTGAAAGACACACTGCAATAGGATTAATTAAGTTGAAGTGGCTATTTAGCTCAACGGGGACTAGATTAACAGTTACTGTAATTAAAAAAAACTTAGTTCTGGTTAATCAAACACTAATGTAATTTTTAAAACCAAAAGTGCCGTGTAAATAAATGTATCTCAGTTTAATAAAGTGTTTGTTTAGAATACTGTAACAGACCTGCTTCCATCGTTTCGTTTAGTTGTCAGTGGCTGCTCACCTAATTAACTTATTTATTTATTCCCACTCAATGCATCTAGCTTTTCTTTGTGATGTTATGACTCTATTTATCATCACTCACTTTCGTGTTTATTTGTTTAAAATACACATACCTGAACTCTTTCACAAGGCGTCACTCTGCAGATCTTTTGATGTTACCCTTCAGGCCCGTCGACACGTATACGTTTACGTTCGTAAACGCATATTTTTTTTTATCTAAAACGCTCCCGTCCACACGAAGCCAGCCATCGTTTACGATTCGTTTTCACCTGTCCACACGTAAACGCTAAAAAAACTGCATTGAGCATGCGCTAGATAACTTGAGCATGCGCCATAAACAGCTATGACATCAGCGTTTACGAAAATATCCGTTTACGCTGTCCACACGTAAACGGGTAAACGGCGTTTTCGAAAATATCCACTTTGGAGAGCGTTTTCGAAAATATCCGTTTAGGGTGACCGTTTTCATCGTTTACGTGTGGACGGGAGGCCTAAACGCATAAAAAAATATGCGTTTACGAACGTAAACGTATACGTGTGGACGGGGCCTCAGTAAACGTTAATTTTAAACGTAACTGACAGTAGTTATCTATATACCTATATATGGAAAAGACGAAACTCAATTTGACTTTTATTCTTTTAAAAAATAAACGCTTTCTAATTTCACGGCTCATTTAACGTCCAAGAGTAATCCAGCATTCTTAAAGTTACAGTCAAATCGGATGTTCTTTTACGGGCAACTTTGCAAACTTCCGCCGCAACATCGGCATTTTGATTGACAGTTTGCTTCGAGCAAGTTGGAAGTTGTGCGAGCAAGTTGCAACTTTCGCGAGCAAGTTCCTATTTCAAACTTGTTGTCAGTTGCCAGATTTCTGAATTGAAAGTACTTGGTCAGGTTACCTTGCAGTATTCCACAAACTCTACGATGCCTGGAGTAGAAACTGTTCGTTCCTTCCAGCCAGGTTTACCAAGAAAATATGTCTCGTGCAGGGCCGTAGCAGAAAAAAAAAATTAAAAACACAAATATAAAATGTTGAAAATAAAACTGATTTTAGTCACTCGGAAATGGTCGCAAACTCCTACTGAGTGAGATTTGCACCCTTAGTAAGCTTATACTTGTCATGTCAGCTACCAACGCCATCAGCGAGCGCTTCTTCTCCGCCTTAAGACGGGGATAAACATGAATTTGAATGAAATTTGAAGAGGTTAAAAGAAGGGATAGAAGTAAAAAGAAAATGATTTTTGGAACACCAACAGACAGTTGATACCCACGCACTAACAACCCCAGGTTGTTAGTGGACTAACTTGGTGTCCGCCTATTAATTTTTAACTACAAATTCTAATTTTAAAACTTCACTAAATCTCCAATATTTCTTATTTCTCTAAATTTTACAAATCCTTTGAGAAAAACTATTTCCTCCCTAATATACCCAAAAATTTACAAAACACCCCATAACATAGATTCATGAAATGAGCAGAGAGTTTTTGGATTGCTTGAAACGTGAACAAGATATTTCTATTAAAGCCATGTCAAGTGGCGGAAAAATAGCGTTCATGTGGACCCCCGCCTTAAAGCGTGTCAAGACCAACTTGCGTTCAACCATGGGAGAGGCCAGGCTCAATCACCTCATGCTTAGTCTGCATGTCCACGAGAAATTTGCAGATGGTTTGGACATGGTGGAAGTTGCCAATTTGTTTGTGGGAGACAACCAGCGGTGCAAGCAATTGTTTGGGAAGTTTTCAAAGAACGACCTTCCGATGAAGTCTGTGTTTGCCTCTAAGGCAACTCAGACAATTTAACTTTCTTTGATGACTGACAGGTGAAACAGTTGCTGGTTCAAGATACAGAGACAGTCGGTCTTTTGTTTCGTAATTGACATTCCAAAGTGTTTTACTTTTTTCAATATTCATTGGTTTGCTGATACAGTGTAGAAAGCTGGGGCGGATCTAGGGGGGATTCGGGGGCTTCGATCGAACCCCCTAAATTAAAACAGCTAACGTCAAAAACTTGTAAAAATATAAAATAAATACAGAATCGCATTTTAACTTTAAAAAATGAGATATTAAAACGCGCTGACTTGGCCTCAGAATGGCGGAAATCGCGTTTCCGAGGACTTGAAATTTCAAAATTTTCCGGGGGAGGATGCCCCCAGGACCCCCCTACAGGCCCCTTTCTGCTGAGATACTGGATCCGCCCCAGAGAAAGTACCACTGAATTGACTCTGTTCAACTGTTGTGCTTCTCAATGATTGTTTTTTGCAACTGTTATTAGCATTTTATCGGGAGTATAAGAAAAATCTATGGAAATAGATATTGATGTTTGTGTGATCATGTGTAATTACTTCACTACGTAAGCCTTTTGGATCATGGAAATGTGCTGTGCTTTGAATAAATATGTGCCAGTTTATAAAGAGTTTTCATCTACCAAAAACTTGAAATTTAAAAGCCCAAAATGCTGGAAAATGCAGTTTCCGGTGTTTCATTTTCAAACATTTTCGGGGGTGCATGCCCCCGGACCCCCCTAGAAGGTGAGGGACGGGCAGAAGCCCGTCCATTGGGTCCGAAACATTTGTACCCCCCCCCCTCCCCCCCCCAGTTTTTAAGGCTTGCTACGGCCCTGTCGTGTTGTAAAAATATGTTTACAATATTGGATACGGTTTGCCTTGATAATCCAACAATGCGATTTGTTCTTGCTTTACACCAGACGACCACAAGGCAATTATTCTCTCTCTTTTCTCATCCGAGGTGGTATTATTGCGATGTACGTGAGCCATAACCGAAGAAGGACGTGTTTTCACAAAATTCGCAATTAATATTTGCAACTGACAACAAGTTTGAAATAGGAACTTGCTCGCGGAAGTTGCAACTTGCTCGCGTAAAGGCGGTGTTACACTAGGCAATGTTTCGTGCAACTTGTCTTGCAATTTTGTTGCGACACAAGTTGCATGAACTGCCCAGTGTAACATACCCCGCAACAAACAATTCTCGCGATTTTTTTGTTGCCGCAATCGTTGCGAGAAGTAGAAGTCGGTTCTACTTTTCGCAACGATTCTCGCCACGCCGCAACGAATTTTTCAAGCGTTGCGAAGTGTAACATGTTTCCTGCAACTTGTGTCGCAACGTTTTGTGACTTCAGCCAATGAAATTGCTCCTTTTGTAATCGTACCAGTCCGGGACCAGTCCTCTCCGCTGTTCGTCACCGTCGATTGCAAGAAACATTGCCCAGTGTAACACCCTCCAGGCAACTTGTCTCGCAGCATCGCAACGCACGGTTTTTAGTTGTTGCGAGACAAGTTACACGAAGTATTGCCTAGTGTAACAGCGCCTTAACTTCCAACTTGCTCGAAGCAAACTGTCAATCAAAAAACTAATGTTGCGGCGGAAGTTTGCAAAGTTGCCTGCTAAAGAACATCCGGTTTGACTGTACCGGCTCGTACCTCTAAACAGAGCAGTTTGACAGAGTAATAATAGTAGCCTGGCAACCAAATCGAGCACATTAGTTTTTTTTTGCAAGTTTGTATAAAGTTTCCAGAAGTTACAAGTAACAATTAGCTGGTTGCGGCTTCACAAACGGGCCGTTTGATCCCAGTTGTTATACCTAGTGGATGGCGGACTAGTCATTTGTGAAAGACTTTGATTTTGCAGATCTCAGTGTACATAATAGCTGGGTACTTTGGTCCCAGCTGTGATGCTGTAATTAACTATGTTAGCTTTCCAGCCAGAATGGAAGGGGCCGCTAGAGTGGGGCTGGAGAAGGTAGCCTGCCTCAGGCTGGAAACTAATTTCCCTTAACTGTGGGGATGTCTTTGTAAATGAACTTAGATATGCATTGTGTGAGAACGTTTTCTACATGTATGTTAAAAAGCTGGTCTAACCCAATCTGTACTGGTCTCGTTTTACCAGTAGAACAACTGGCGGTTATGGGGAAGTGGCCGTTATTAGAGGTGGACTGGGAATACCAAAAGCTTTGGTTTTGATTGGGACCGGGACAAAATCCAAACCCCGTCCGGCTGGAATCTCAACATTGCAACCTGCTATACCGCCGTAGTCGCCGTACATTAAGTACTGCTCAGTGTCATTTTTTCTTCTTCGAGCATGAGACTTTGTATGAGGGGTGGGGGTGAGGGGTGAGAGGTCGGGGGTGAGGGGTGAGGGGTGATATAAGAAAAGGTGACAGAAAATGCTATTAAACGTAAGTGATTATGTCTAAATTTTACGGCTATACGGATCTCAGTAATGTTGCGTTAAGGTGAAACAAAAGAATCGGCAGGCTGATCCTTACGGCAGAAAAACAGCAGCAGAAGCAAATAAAATAAGAGTGAAATATAATAGTGCCCAATATTGCAAAACAAAGCTTCATTAGGGGCTACCACTATTACTATTACAAATAAATCGATCTGAACATTTGCGGGAAGTGAAATAGTATGCCACCGCAAGCGGATATATCTGTGATTTTAATCTCGTTTATACACAGGCAGCCCAACCGTGGTGTGTGAGTCACATCAAATTGCAGATTCGAAGCCGCTACACAGTAATGAAATATAGGTAAAAATACGATTTGTCACGGAATTGAGAAGCGATAGAAAAATCGAAAATATTACACAATAAAGACTTCTTACCTTTACTTTATTGTCCCTTGATGTGTCCTAACCGGTTTAAATGCATTTTTACCACTTTTGTCACTCGCCCCACTATCCACTATAAAAGAAGGGAAGGCTGGCGACTGGAAAAGCGAAGCTCAACGCGAAAATGCCAATAAAATTACAATAAATGAACTTATCCGCTCCAAATTGCGAGCAGCAGGACCGTACACAACGTAGTTACCTATCCATTGCTCTCTGGTTTCCAAATTTCATCGCAACCGCCCGAGAATCGCTCATTTCCCAGCTCAAACTTGACCATTTCGCTTCGCCATTATGCGTGCAACCGACGGATCGTCCACCAGATTCAAAAGTGTAGCTTGGCGTCCGCGCCTGATTAACAAAATAACACTTCATCGGGGAAGGGGCGGTATTATTGCTCTATATGCAAATCAACACGGCGAGAGGATCCAGTGCGTTCAATTTGACCGGAAACCGCAAACGTGATCGGGTTTCAGATCAAACGTCCGCTCGCTTTAAAAAGCAGTTCGTCTGGACCATCTGGGTATATTGTCAGCCAAAACAGTTCTTTTTCTGCCTTCTTTCAACCGTTCTTTTCAGCGCGATCATACAACAGTTCTTTTCAGAGCTATCCTTAACAGTTCTTATCAGAGCTATCCTTGAACAGTTCTTTTCAGAGCGAAAATTCAACATTATATTTCACGGTCCTTTCAACGGTTCTATTCAGAGCTATCCTACATCACACAACAGTTTTTCTCAGATCTAAAATTCAACTTCATTTCACTTTTTCTGTACATAGCCCTCCAAGTCTTTTAAGTAGTTCTATTCACCGCTATCCTGCGTTATCCCGATCTATTAATTGAACGCACTGGACCCTCTCGCCGTGTTGATTTGCATATAGAGCAATAGTACCGCCCCTCCCCCGATGAAGTGTTATTTTGTTAATCAGGCGCGGACGCCAAGCTACACTTTTGAATCTGGTGGACGATCCGTCGGTTGCACGCATAATGGCGAAGCGAAATGGTCATGTTTGAGCTGGGAAATGAGCGATTCTCGGGCGGTTGCGATGAAATTTGGAAACCAGAGAGCAATGGATAGGTAACTACGTTGTGTACGGTCCTGCTGCTCGCAATTTGGAGCGGATAAGTTCATTTATTGTAATTTTATTGGCTTTTTCGCGTTGAGCTTCGCTTTTCCAGTCGCCAGCCTTCCCTTCTTTTATAGTGGATAGTGGGGCGAGTGACAAAAGTGGTAAAAATGCATTTAAACCGGTTAGGACACATCAAGGGACAATAAAGTAAAGGTAAGAAGTCTATATTGTGTAATATTTTTGATTTTTCTATCGCTTCTCAATTCCGTGACAAATCGTATTTTTACCTATATTTCATTACTGTGTAGCGGCTTCGAATCTGCAATTTGATGTGACTCACACACCACGGTTGGGCTGCCTGTGGTTTATAGACCTAAACCATGCTTGATCACAGCGTAATTACCCGGGGGGGGGGGGGGGGGGGGGGGTACTCTGCAAATGTTTGGGTGGGGGTGTGCCGCTGGGACTCTGAGACCCTTAACCTATACTAGACCATTTTAGCTGCATTTTGCAACCCTATTCTAGACTAAACACCAAAAAACCCTACCCTATCCTAGACCTATTCCAGACTCGCTATTTTCCAGAAATTCGTTCACTATCACAGCTATTAGTTAACAGGGGTCAGCGAAAATGCTGTACTGCCCGCCGTACCGATTTTTAAATGCCATTTGGCAGCAAACCTTGTCTAGACTAAATTCTTCACGCAATTGATCAGTTTAGCGGAAAATGATACCCTATTCTAGACCAAAAATCTCATGATAACTAAACCCTATCCCAGACTAAACCGCCTGAAAACCATACCCTTCACAGCGGCACATACCTATATAGCTCATATATGGGAGTACCTTCCCCGGGCGTAATTACAACATTTACCTTAGTCAAATTTCTATTGTCTTTGGCTGGCGGCATTTACCGAGGTATTAGTTGCCGTTTACACTGAAGAAAAGTAGTAAACTTCGATACCGCAGTAAAAACCTCAAGTGTAAACACGGCATAAGTGTCCAGTGCAATGGAGTTAGTGAAATGGCACAGACAATAATGTGTCTGGTAATGCAGACAGTGTCTGGGTGTGTGCCAGTAATGCTACGTGACCGTAAATGTTCTCTTGCACAATATATGTATTACATTATATCGGCTGATCAAAGTGCAAAGTAGAACTGCTGTTTTTACTACTGTCAGCGGCAGTGGTCAGATGTAAAGATATTCAACAACTTTTCTATGCCTATTTTTATCACAGGATACAATCAATCAAACGCATGTACGTATATTCTTGGTTTTCACTGTCACGCCATAAAATTTTAAAATCGAAACGAATTAGCGAAGGAAGCCAATAATTTGTAATGTTATAAAAGAGTAACAAATAAACAACTTCGCGAAGTCTCAGATCTGTGCAATATTCCGTTGTTGAATTATTCGCCGAAGCATTCGACTCAAATTTACAGAGCTTTGTATGGAAACGCCATCCCGGAGGGACACCAAGATATAATGTTTTAGAATCGAAACTATTTAGTGAAAGAAGCCAATAATTTGTAATGTTATAAAAGAGTAACAAATAAAAAACTTCGTTAAGTCTCAGATCTGTGCAGTATCCCGTTGTTGAATTATTCGCCGAAGCACTCGACTCAAATTTACAGAGCTTTGTATGGAAACGCCATCTTGGTGCCCCTCCGAGGGGCACCAAGATGGCCGCCGGAAATCAATAAAAACATCTGGACTTCACTTTCGCTCTGAAAGCGATTACTTTTCTCTCGTGAACTACTATTCATTCGCATAAACTGCATTCCTAATACTTTAACTGCCCAAAGTGCCAAAAATCACGGGGAGAGGCCCTTGTTTCATAGGAAAAAGCTTTGTCACGGACGCCATGTTGGTGTCACGTAGGGTGAAAAGTCAGAAATTCAAAATGCTGTATTTTCAAAACGAAAGACGCTACCGGGTTGGATACTTGTGAAAAGATTTATTTTTAAGTCATCTTCAACCTGGTGGACATATAAATTCACAAGGCATTACAATTTATGATTTTCGAATTTGATGACGTCACGTGAAAACCAAGAATACCTAATTCAATAAAGGTTGCTTTGGTCATTGGTAATTGGGCATTGGGAAACTATTGTTTGGTGTTCACTCAAGCAAAGCATTGCATCGTGTTCCGTATGCCCAAATGCCAATGCCCAATTACCAATGACCAATTGTCAAAGAAACCTTTATTGAATTAGGTATACACCTAATTCAATAAAGGTTGCTTTGGCAGTTGGTCATTGGTAATTGGGAATTGGCATTTAGCATACGGAACACAATGCAATGCTTCGCTTGAGTGACCACCAAACAATAGCTTCCCAATGCCCAATTACCAATGACCAAAGCAACCTTTTTTGAATTAGGTGTATGTTGTAGTTTAATTTTATCCTTGGTTCAATTTTCATTTTCCTTTGTTTTATATTCATTACCATATATTAACATACAAAAGAACAATGGAAAATAAAAATTGAACCAAGGACAAAATTGAACTACAGCATATATAACAAAGTTGCATTTACAGATTTATTACAAACAGTAAGCAAAGCTGATACTATGTAGAACATTTAACGCGACAACGACATGATACAGTGATGATAGAGCCCAAACTGAAAGCCCAAACTGAAAGCCAAAATGCAACCGTGGACAGCTGTTTCGACCTGATTGAGTTTCGTCAGCACGGTGTAGCAGCAAAAAGGTAGAAAAATCAGCGCGAACGCCAATTTTCTACAAATTGCACGTGGTTTGGGCTCTATCATGTCGTTGTCGTGTTAAATGTTCTACGTTGTCTCAGCTTTGCTTATTGTTTGTATTACTATTTTTGGATGATCAGATCTTCTATAGATCTTACGTAATCCAGCAGCATTTTCGTTCGCGGTACTTTGCTCTTTGTTCTACAGATTTATTGAATTTATTGACTTACAGTTACAGTTTTCTTGGATACATTTAGGAATAAATTTCGAACAATAATGATCATTGATGATTAATGCACAAGGTGTTTTTTTTAAAATATGAATAAGTTCACCATGTCAATAGCTCCTATATAAATAAAGTTTCATGTTTTGATTATATTATCTTTTCTGTGCGTTACCCCCACCCCTCACCCCTCACCCCTCACACCCCACCTCTCACCCCCACCCTAATCTCGTACCCAGATCTCACTCGTGCTTGTACTGTACTGAAATGTGAGATCTGGTAAACTTCGATATAACGCTACTTTTCATTGGTTAGCTGAAAAACGAATGCCTCATTTTAATATGCTCTGTGATTGGCTCTTTCCTACAGAGTATGAAAACATGTAAACATGGACACTCGAAGAAAATTATCGTGCGACGTTTCAACAACTAGATGCCGCTTGTGTGGAAATAATACTGAGAAAATTGTATTTACTTCAATCCAGCTAAAGAGGAATATCTAAAAGATACGGAGTTTTCGTGAAAGAAACCGAGGAACGTCCAAAGTTGTGCGTGTAAACAAAAGCATCGAAGCATTTTATCGACTTTTAGAAATAGCTGGAAATAGAAGGCACTCATTAGAAACGCAACTTTAATAGGAAAGAAAGGAACTAGGCCTGGATCTGAATTCTTCTTTCTTCTCGTTTTGTCTGTCTGTGAGGAATGGAATTGAGTGAACAGTCTGTTTTGCGGGATTTAGGGAGCTCCAAAAGGATAAAACTCATGCACTCCACTGAAGCTTTAGATCTAAAAAGTTAAACCCAACGCCACACAGTTCTATTAAACGGTTAAATAATGGTGACAGACATTTTAACATTGGTGGTGAGAAGTAATCGTCTGTTATGGGCGAAATGATATTTTCCAAATGGTCAACATATATTTACTTGTTCAAGATCATGAGTGCAGTACAGGATTTGCAATAACTTGTTTGGGATCTTTCATATTCAAACGTTTTATGATAGTTGTTTGGTATTCCTTTGCTGCTGTTGCTGTCATATTAACAATCTTTAATACTTCTGTGGAATACCAAGGAAAGTGTTCCTAGTTTGCTGTATTCTTCCCTGAAGTTGTGCCCCCTAAACAATAAATATATTCAATTTGTAAGCACACCGAAATGCTGTTATTCTGACCACTACAATGAACCAATTTGACTACTGTATTGTTGATAATGAGATGGCTGGATTTAAGGGCATCTCAAATAACTGAGCTCTTTTTAATAGGGTGCCGGTGGAGAAAGCATATATCAGTGAAGCTGCAATAACTGCTTACAAGGTGGCCATATAGTAATTGGCCCTGCCTTTAACCAGTAAGCCCCAGGGTCAACATGCAATTTCTCTTTACTGGTCTCTACATGTACATTTTTCATAGTGACCATAGTAGCAGTACAGACTGGTTTCTGAAATTTCAAGATTTTTCATTGTTGTTTCCTTATTTCTCATGACCCGTCTGCTTGATCATATCATGCATTAATGTTTTGAGGAGAAATTTGATATTGATCACTATTGGGGCTTACATGTATTAAAAGACGTAAGGTTCACTGGTCTGTTATGTTTTGATGCACATATGTATGTAAAATCCCTGCATTTGCAGGAAAGAAGGAGTGTGTGGCTTCTTTAGTCTCAATAAAGTTTGACTTGAGATTGGTCCAAATATTAAATAGTGAAAATTATTTTTTTAATAATTGTACCTCTGACAGTGGCATTCTATAATAATGCAGTCTTCTTTTTATAATGGAGGTTAAAAGGGCCCTTTCAGAAAAAAAAAATGATTTATTGGGGAAAGCCAGAGACAACCATTTTTTCTCAAGGTCAGGGAATTGGCTTTCCCCTAGCTAAGATTGACACAGTTTTTGAAAATGACTTTATTTAAAACACTGCAATGTTGTTTTAAAAAGAGCAGTTTTAGGACTTTCAGACCATGTTTCAGCATTGAGCTCATGTTATTCTGGCACAGTTTGGTAATTTTGTTGTGGTCATGGGAAGGTCATAGTGATGGAACACTTCTAAAGGAAAGTTTTTAATCAGTAGTAAATGAATGGCTTACTGCGAAAGGGGCATATATCACCCAGGGGAGGAGAGGGGACTCCCACCCTCATCATACCATTAAGGAATTAAAATTTGTGGTTGGTACCCCAAGGGTATTTGAAATGAAAATGACTACTGCTCAGAGTTATTGATACCTTTCAGGATATGAAGCCAGAAAAATTGGCTGACAGAGTCAACTTTTTAAAAAAAAACTAGCATTTCTTAGAGTAAAAAATTAATGCGAGCCGTAGCCATTAAACAGGATTCTGGTACCGTTTATAAAAGGGTTTCCTCTAATATTTACGATGATCATCCCAGTCAATTTTATATGGGAGTAAGCCCCCCTCTCCCTGTATATCTTTTTTTTTTCCAAAATGTGGGAAGAGGGGCTCCAAACTTCCCCATTTTTGGCATGAGCTGAGGATTTGTGTATTACACATTGCACAAATTTTTAATTTCCTAAGAATTTTTTTTTACTGGCCATTTGCTGTGGCTATTATGCCGAGATATATAGCCTTCAAGCAACAAAATAAAAACGGATCAACATTTAGCACAAAAATCTGTAGCGCTTGGGTAATGGGTAATATATGCCAAAACCACAATCTATGCTCCTTCTGCAGCAAGCCCTTTAAATGGAAAATGAAAATTTCAATTCAAATTCATTTTTTATATTCAAGACATTAACGGTGACCTTTCTTTTAGAATCAAAAAAATGTATAAAGAGATTATATCATTAAAGGTTGTTTTTCCTGTTTTAATTTTCTCAGAAATTATAATGAATGATTGGATTATTTTCCTCTCCTGTTGGATGGTAACCCTGTATTCAGTGTATTTATGGACATGCAGGGGAAGTGTGAATATATACTGTACCCATAATGCTACCACAATGACCCTAAATAATAAATATTGGTCACCTCAAAATCTTGTGTATTACCCGGATCATCCTAAGAGCTCTGGATGATTTTTTTTAGACTTAAAAACATGGAAATGCAACTGAAAAAGAACAGTGGAGAATGTTTCTATTTTTAATGACCCTTAAAGTCCTTAACACCTCCCTGTTACTTTGTTTTTTTTTGTGAAACCCCATCAGAATTGAATGGAACATCAAGATTAATTTTTTTTTGAGGTTTTGGCAATTTGTGAACATTTTAATTTTAAGTGTATAATCCTTCTAGCACA
Source organism: Dendrophyllia cribrosa (assembly GCA_024195265.1). Lineage (NCBI taxonomy): Eukaryota > Metazoa > Cnidaria > Anthozoa > Scleractinia > Dendrophylliidae > Dendrophyllia > Dendrophyllia cribrosa. The sequence continues at coordinate 14,743,738 of JAJLRJ010000006.1, read as the reverse complement.
TATATAGAGAATTGCAATGCTCACAAGATTTTAAACAGCTTAATTTGTGACGTTGCAAGAAATTGACTTTTTTTCCTCCTAAAGTCAAACTTAGACTTGTGTATTATGTGGTTTTAAAAGTTCATATGTGGACAAAATTGCTATGTGGGAACATTATTGATGAAATTTATTCAGGTGTCATAAAGGCAGTAGCTGAGAAACAAGACCCCTCTACTATAAACATTCCATGAAGTGAAATCTTTCCAAGGTCAATCGAATGCTACTTAAAATAGAAAGCAGAAGTTCATATGTTACACATATATGTATAAGCTTTATTGCGTTTGCTTGCATTATTTTGTAATTGCTTTGCAAGTTACCTGCAGTGACTACTAGCTATGACTTACTGGGTGAATCGCATGGCATGCTGAACAGGAGAATTGAAACACCGGTGACAGTGCATCAAGAGTGTAGCTGACTTTTTTTATCGCTGATAAGCGCGTCGAGAGGAGACACCAGAGTTTAAATGGATATGTTCTTAATACCGCAATTTTCAGCACCCAGATGGTCAAGAGTGAAAGAAGCAGTTCATAAATATTAAAAGCGATTCACAGTGTAAATACCATATCGATTTCTGACAATCCCGCTCGTTAACAGCAATCACCTCTTGGTGTCTCTTTTGTTTTGGTTAAAGTTTCACGTTTTCTTGTCCCCCGGAGCTAAGAACCTTCTAAAGAGCACCATTGAAATCCATAACTTAACGAAAGCTTGCCCGAAAACTTTACCATAAATAAAACACAATCTCGAGCTGGCGGCCATACAACACGGTGTACAAAGGACGATGGGAAGTCCCCGATAACGGGACTGAAATCGTACTTTACCAGATCTCCCTTTCGCCTGACCGTGGGAGATCTGGGTACGAGATTACCCCCACCCCTCACCCCTCGCCCCCTCAAAATAATATCTTTCTGAGTCTCCATTTGTGATACTTTATATAATTTATTATGAAGATTGCTTCATTACTTGGATGCTTGTGATAGTTTATATGTACATATTAGAAATTTGCGTAATAGCGACCCGGGTCGTAAATTACTTTTATATCCTCACGAGAGTGTTGACGTACCTTTATTTCTGGTTCGATTCATTGTATACACACATCCACGTGTACGCCAGATGCGTGACGTGACGAGCCAAAGAAGGTCTGGGGAAGGGGGGGGGGGGGGGGGGGGGGGGGGGGGGGGGAGGAGGAGCAATTCTAATATCAACGAAATAAAACCAAATAGCCAAATGGAATACATTTCATAATGATTGTAAAAAAAAAACATTACCATGGCCATCAATTAGCGTTTGGTAAAGACACATTTTATTTTTTGACGATTTGACGTATTGATAAGACACTTCAATAAAAAAAATACAAGCACTTGTCATTTGTCACTTGTCCCATTTGTTCCGGTCTTTGTACCCTCCAACCTCCAACCTCGAACCTCGACCAAAACCTAGACAACAATAGATGCACGTGATAGTCAGACTCGGTTAACGATTATTTAAAACCTCGCCTTTTAGATTTCGGCCTCTTTTTGCTCGTGAGCTTACATGGGTTCATTTGACTTTTGAGGCAAGTAGACAACTAGATTCCTTTAAAGTACATATCTCCATGATGGCTTCGTAGGCACTGGTATGATGGTTTGAACCACTCGTTTTCCTTGCGCCAAACGCAAGTAAAATATTGCGGCTTTGGTGGCTTGACGGGCTTGATGGTAGGGAGGGTATTAGAATCTACCCGGGAATCTAATCAGACTACCGTTCATCAGTGAAATCGTTCCGCCCGGAATGGGGACATTGTTATTCTTGAGTTGGGCACGAATCAGATCTGTCCAGATCTAGACCTGTGGTGGTTGGTTCGCAACTAGAAGAGATCACATGTGTTCTCCATCATGCATGGGGTGTACATATTTTCACATATTATGCGATTGTTTCAATATACAGAACAAGTTAAAATTCGCCAACTTCACATCGGCGAGATTTCAATCTCCTTTATATACAGAGGTATTCACTTCGCCGTTGTACAACGGCGAGATTTGGTTTTGTAATATATACAGAGGCGTTGACTTCGCCGTTGTACAACGGCGAGGCTGTGATCTGTAATATATTAGTTGTTTAATTTACATATTGCGAAGTTGGCGAATTTTTACTCGTTCTGTATATTGAAACAATCGCACTGATAATATGTGTTTGTCTGATCACCGATCATGCATGTAGATGGGGTTAAGGTGTTTCCTTTCGAGGAGGAAACTTGGACATAAAATCACGCTTTAGTTTACTAATTTTAATTAACAGTTTTTTGCCTGATAGCATTGCACCCGGTATGCACGATCCATGGAACAAAAATCACTTCTGGTGGACTTTCATCATTTCCTAATATCTAGCTCTCTTAATTTTTAGCGGATACTGGTAACAAAATCATTAATCTCGTACCCAGATCTCACTCGTGCTTGTACTGAACTGAAATGTGAGATCTGGTAAACTTCGATATAACGCCTTTTTTCATTGGTTAACTGAAAACGAATGCCCCATTTTAATATGCTCTGTGATTGGCTCTTTCCTTCACTCTTCTTCGCACTACGGAGGACGGAGTAATACGGAGTATCATGTATGAAAACATGTAAACATGGACACTCCAAGAAATTATCTTGCAACGTTTCAACAACTAGATGCCGCTTCTGTGGAAATAATACTGAGAAAATTTTGCATTTACTTCAATCCAGCTAAAGAGGATTATCTAAAAGCCCGGGTCTAAAAGATACCGAGTTTCCGTGAAAGAAACTGACGAACGTCCAAAGTTGTGTTGTAGACTGAAGTTACGACAAGCTAATGCGTGTAACCAAAAACATCGAAGCATTTTATCGACTTTTGAAATAGACAGAAGGCACTCATTAGAAACACAACTTAGGGAAAAAAGAACCAGGACTGGATTTGAAATTACCCCGGCCTGTAAGTTCTTCTTTCTTCTCGTTTTGTCTGTCTGTGAGGAATGGAATTGAGTGAACAGTCTGTTTTGCGGGATTTAATTTGGTGAGCTCCAAAAGGATAGAACTCATGCACTCCAAGCTTTCGATCTAAAAAGGTAAACCCAACGCCACACAGTTCTATTAAACGATTAAATAACAGTGACAGGCATTTTAACATTCGTCTGTTATGGGCGAAAGGATATCTTCCAAATGGTCAACATTTACTTGTTAAGATATGAGTGAAGTACTTCATTAACAAAGTTGGCCCAGTCTTGTCAGGATTTGCAATAACTTGTTTGGGATCTTTCATATTCAAACTTTTTATGATAGTTGTTTGGTATTCCTTTGTTGCTATTTCTGTCATATTAACAATCTTCTGTGGAATACCGAGGAAAGAGTTCCTAGTTTGCTGTATTCTTCCCTGAAGTTGTGCCCCCTAAACAATAAATATATTCAATTTGTAGGCACACTGAAATGCTGTCACGGTTATTCTGACCACTAGAATGAACCAATTTGGCTACTGTAATGTTGATAATTAGATGGCTGGATTTAAGGGCATCTCAAATAACTGAGCTCTTTTTAATAGGGTGCTGGTGGAGGAGAAAGCATATATGAAGCTGCAATAACTGCTAACAAGGTGGCCATATTGTAATTGGCCCCGCCTTTAACCAGTAAGCCCCAGGGTCAACATTTTTTTTTTTTTTTTTTTTTTTTTGACATTTTTATTTTATTAAACAAGAAACAATAATGTTACATTACAGAAAAAAAGGAATCACAAAAACATTACAAACCATGACATATTACGTGTAACACTAAGCTTACTTCCATATATTTCACAATATTTCTATATTCTTACAGTAAATTTAATACTATAACTACTTATTACAGCATTTACTTTAAAACTTTAAACTAAATTTAGCCTGGAAGTAAAGCAAAACAAAGAAGAAAAAAAAAAGAAGAAGAATAAGAAGAAGAAGAAAAAGAAGTTATACACATTTTTTCATTTCTTAAGGGACTGGCATCACGTTCACAGGGGACTACAAGAAAGACTTAAAAGGCTCCCATTTCTTCCGGTTGATAATGTCGGCTTTGTTTTCAATTTCATTGATATGTTTCATATAGTGTAAAAAATCATCAAGTTTTGGTGGACATTCTTTCATTTTACACAGCCAAATGTAGTATTTAGCAAGCAGGCAGCAAAAGTTTATTTGAAGGTTGTATTTTGAGTTATCTGGTTTTAAGCCCAGTGCTGTACCCAGTCGTATGAGCGTTTCTTTTTCAACTATTTTACATGACTGAAGCCATGAGGAAATGCTGACCCAAAAGGACTGAGTTTTGGGGCATTCCCAGAATAGATGTACCAGTTTTTCTGTCTCTTCTTGGCAGAAGATACATTTTTCGCTATCAACGAGTCCGATTTTTTTCAGAAAGTTATTAGTCGATATTCTTCTGTGTAAGAATTTAAAATTAAAAGCTATAAGTTTTGTACTCTTCGTACATTGAAGGGTCAACATGCAATTTCTCCTTACTGGTCTGGTACATTTTTCATAGTAGCAGAAATGGCCAGATTTTTCATCGTTGATGGTTTCCTTATTACTCATGACCAGCTGTCTGCTTGATCATATCATGCAATGTTTTGAGGAGAAATTTGATACTGATCACTATTGGGGCTTAAAGACTCAAGGTTCACTGGTCTGTTATGTTTTGATGCACGTATGTATGTCAAGTCCCAGCATTTGTAGGAAAGATAGAGTGTGTGGCTTCTTTAGTCTTAATAAAGTTTATGACTTGAAATGGGTCCAAATATTTAATATTGAAATTTTTTTTGGAATAATTGTACCCATGACAGTGACATTCTATAATGTTGCAGTCTTCTTTTTATAATGGAGGTTAAAAGGGCCCTTTCAGAAAAAAAAAAAAAAGATTTATTGGGGAAAGCCAGAGGCAACCATTTTTTCTCAAGGTCAGGGAATTGGCTTCCCCCTAGCTAAGATTGACACAGTTTTTGAAAATGACTTTAAAACACTGCAATGTTGTTTTAAAAAGAGCAGTTTTAAGGACTTTCAGACCATGTTTCAGCATTGAGCTCATGTTATTCAAGTACAGTTTGGTAATCTTGTTTTGTGGTGATGGAAAGGTTATAGTGATGGAATACTTCTAAAGGAAAGTTTTTAATCAGTAGTAATTGAAGGGCTTACTGTGAAAGTGGCATATATCACCCAGGGTAGGAGAGGGGACTCCCATATAAATGTGATGGGAGTGATCATCATACCGTTAAGGAATTAAAATTTGTGGTTGGTATCCCAAGGGTATTTGAAATGAAAATGACTACTGCTCAGAGTTATTGATACCTTTCTGGATATGAAGCCAGAAAAATAGGCTGACAGAGTCAACTTTTCAGAACAAAAATAGCGTCCCTTAGAGGAAAAAATTAATGCGAGCCACAGCCATTAAACAGGTTTCTGGTACCGTTTAAGGGTTACATTCAACATTTACAAGATCATCCCAGTCAATTTTATATGGGAGTAAGCCCCCCCCCCCCCCCCCCCCCCTTCTCCCTGTATATGTTTTTTTTTTTGCCGAAATATGGGAAGAGGGGCTCCAAACTTCCCCATTTTTGGCATGAGCTGAGGGTACAAAGTTTTAATTTCCTAAGAATTTTTTTGCACTGGCCATTTGCTGTGGCTATTATGCTGAGACAATAAATAAAATAAAAATGAATCAACATTTAGCACAAAAATCTGTTAGCACTTACACAAATGGGTAATATATGCCAAACCCACAATCTATGCCCCTTCTGCAGCAAGCCCTTTTAATGGAAGATGAAAATTTCAATCCAAATTCATTTTTTATCTTCAAGATATTAACAGTGACATTTCTTTTAGAATTAAAAAAATTATATAGAGAGAGATTATATCATTAAAGGTTGTTTTTCCTGCTTTAATTTTCTCAGAAATTATAATGAATGATTGGATTATTTTAAATAAATAGAATACACTTTATTACCATATTTACAAAGAAAGAAAAAACTGTTTACAATATAAAATTAAATCAGAAATAGGTAATGTTACCCAGAATAACTAGAAAGCTAATCGAGCTGAGTAACAAAAAATTATATTTACAAATGAAATATACAGGTTGGCAATAAAGCATATAGATGCTATAATTAACATTAGCTAAAAAATAAATTAATCAAGTAAGGAAAAACAATACAGAAACAAAGACAAAAAACAAAAAACAAAAAAAAAAAACAATAGGACAAAAGAGATGGTACCAGATGAAACAAAGAGTTACGATTTTAACTAGATATAAGTCTGCAGGATGTTTTCCTCTCCTGTTGGATGGTAACCCCGTATTCAGTGTAGGTGTGAATACATACTGTACCCATAATGCTACCACAATGACCCTAAATAATTATTGGTCACCTCAAAATCTTGTGTATTACCCGGATCACCCTAAGAGCTCTGGATGATTTTTTGGGATTTGAAAACATGGAAATGCAACTGAAAAAAAATAGTGGAGAATGTTTCTCTTTTTTAATGACCCTTTAAGTCCTTAACACCTCCCTTTTACTTTTTTTTGGTGAAAGGCCATCAGAATTGAATGAAACATCAAGATTGTTTTAGAGGTTTTTGCTACTTGTGAACATTTTAATTTTAGTGTATAATCCTTCTAGCACATATAATTTATAGAGAATTACAATGCTCACAATATTTTAAACAGCTCAATTTGTGCCATTGCAAGATACTGACCTTTTTTTTACTCCTGAAGTCAAACTTGACTTGTGTATTATGTGGTTTTAAAAGTTTATATGTGGACAAAATTGCTATGTGGGAACATTATCGATGAAATTTATTAAGGTGTCATAAAGGCAGTAGCTGAGGGGACAAGACCACTCTACTATAAACATCTTTCCAGGTGTGATCAGTGAAGGTCAATCGAATGCTACTTAAAATAGAAAGCAGAAGCTCATATGTTGCTCATACATGTATAGGCTTTACTGTGATTGCTTGCATTATTTTGTAATTGCCTTGCAAGTACCAGTGACTACTAGCTATGACTTAGTGGATGAATCGCATGGCATGACGAACAGACAAATTGAAACGCAGACAAGCGCATTGAGAGGAGACACCACAATTTGAATGGATATTCTTAATACAATTTTCAGCACCCAGATGGTCAAAAGTAAAGGCAGCAGTTGATAAATAAGCTTATTAAAAGCGATTTAAGCTTAAATACCATATCCAGTTCAACGGGAGAACAATTCTGACAATATAACAATCCCGCTCGTTAACAGCAATCTCCTCTGGTGCCTCTTTTGTTTTGGTTAAAGTTTCACGTTTTCTTGTCCCCCGACGTAAGAACCTTCTGAAGAGCACCATTGAAATCCATAATTTACCGATTTACCATAAATGAAGACACAATCTTGAGCTGGCGGCCATACAACACGGTGTACAAAGGACGATGGGAAGTCCCAGATCGTACTTTACCAGATCTCCCTTCCGCCTGACCGTGGGAGATCTGGGTACGAGATTACAAAATCATACAACTTGTTGCGCAACAATTCTCTATTTTCGAATTGCCCATAATGCACTTTGTTTGCCCCCCAAATTTTGCATAAACTATTGTTTTGAATACGCAGTCCTCCCAAGAGCATTTACAAACAATAGTTCATGCAAAATTTGGGGGGGCAAACAAAATGTATTATGGGCAATTCGAAAATAGAGAATGTTGTGTTGCAGGTTGCAGTCCCGATGGTGTGCGTATTATCACGTGACCTACGTATCCAACAAATTTTCATGTTGCAGAAAGTAGACGTCACTTTTCACTACTTTTTACAACGTGAAAATTTGTTCCGCACGTAGGGGTAGTATCGAAAACGAAGCACTCGAAAACGAAGACCGAAGCACGAAGCACCCTGACAGTCGAAAACGAAGCACACAAAACTCGAAAACGAAGCACCCGAAGTCGAAAACGAAGCACCCAAACTCTAAAACGAAACACCCGAACTTTTTGATGACCTCATAAAACCCGCTATACTTTTTCGATTTGAATTGAATTGAAATACCTATTTCACACCAAAATACTGTATGCAATTTTCCCTAACCCATTTCAGACCTGACCCAAAATTCGATACCCTATTTCAGACCAGGAAGTGCTTCTGTTTGCGTAAACATTTGAGAAGGGCTTCTAATTCCCGATGTTAATCAAACCGCATTTCTCATGGGATGAAAAACGTAGCTTCTTCTTAAAACCGTACCCAATTCTAGACCAGAGTGCGCAAACCATACCCTATTTCAGGCCAAAATGGTCAAAATCTAATACCCTATTTCACACCAAAACGGCTTGAAAACCATACCCTTTAGCGCCGTACATACCTATATAGCTTATATAAGGGAGTACACCCCCCTCAAATTGTTGTTTATTGACACATGTTAACTGTTGTATTGTTGTTGGTCATTGTTATTTATTCTGCAATATTTTCAGATTAAAAATTTAATAAAGCACAGTGCAGTGGGACTGCATCCTTGATGCATCTTGTACTATTTTTTTACATTTTAAAGGGGTAATGTCTAGGGGATTTTGTTTTCGTGTGCAAAACTACTAATTATTTAACTAACTTTGGCTCTTGGATCAAAGCGATTCCTTCAACAGAGAACAAGTAACAGAAATTAAGTGATTTTTCCAATACACAAAGGAAGAACCATTTTTTATTTAAGTTGCAATCCAGTCCATGTGCAGTCAAAGGTGCTTAATTATAGTTTCATTGTCAACAAAACTAAAGCATTATTTTTTTGATTTCCTTTACAAATGTGTTTTTTTTTTACTTTTCAAAGTGATACTAGAAAAGGTGGCATTGCCCCAGGTATGAAACATTTCTGTTTACAATCAGGATAGCATACTCCATTTAAATTTGTTCCTTTTAATCATGTATATGTTTGGATTTAACGTTGAAATCTACCCAAAATGAAACTGTGAGGCAATATCCCCCAAGGTGGTTTCTTCCAAGCACTCAGTGTGTGTGTGTGATGTAGTGAGCAATGTTGGATTATTACCCAGCCACTTTCTTTGTGTGTATTTGCAATACCTCTTTTCATTAACTTTCCTGTTAATGGAGAATCTGACCCCGTAAACAACTAATTATCAAGAAATGTGAACATGTCAGATAACTAATTACCTGCAAAGCCATCGTGCTTTCTAATAAAGGTACAGTTGAATGCTATTAGATATCTTTTATAACAACACAGTTGGAAGGGCAATTTTAAAGAAAAAAACATTGGATTTAATTCAATTGGGACAGAGGAAACTGTCTGCAATAATCAATATTATTGTCAGTATTAAGCAGCATCTATAAAGCAGAGCTCCATACACAGTGTACTGTATATACTAGCAAGATTAACTTTTTTTGTTTACATGTATACAACATTTTATTTACTTTAGTAAGCCTAGTTTTCATTTACTGCTATTTTCTGTTGTTGTTTTTTCATTGAGCTCCTGGCTCAGCACATAAAGGGTTCATGTAGAGTTTTAACATTTTTCACAGACAAAGTTTTTTTTTTAGTCAATGGTGTACTCTCTTGCTCAAGTAATAACAGGTTCATGTAAGATAGAGTAAATGGAGCCAATCAGGCCAAAAGATCCAGTATTTTCACAGAAGGAAAGGACAAAATACATTTCAGGTCAAAATATATTTTCAAAGGTGTGGGATGCTTATGTCTAACCAAATCTCTTTTAAATCAGCTTATGGTAACCAGCAACAAGAGCAACAGAAATTATGGTATTTTGCTTTTGGATAATAAAACACAATTTATTGTAAGTGAAAAATGTCAAAAATCAAAATTAGCCCTTTTATGCACCTAGCTACTCAATGTATCCCGGGTGTATTGCAGGTGAGGTACCATCAAATAAATTATCAAGGTGTTTATTTGCAAACTAATGTACTTCGAGGAGGCATTTCTGGTATGTACTGGAAATATACTGCTTGTGATGTTCTCTAGGAAGGGCCTTCCTCATACAGTGTCTGCATACTGGTAGTGCAACTGAACTCAACTTTGCAGGCAATTTCTTTCTTCAAAAGGAGGGGGGTTAAAGATTTTTGTTGTTGTTGGTTAATAGAGGATTTTCAGTATGTCAAATATCCAAGATATTTGGAGTTTTTTATGATCTGCTATTTTGCAGGGCCTTCTCTGAGGCCATGAGAACCTGGCTTAATAAAGAATAAGAGCAAAATAAGAAACCACAGTATTGCCTTGTGATCTCTTGTGCTAAGCTACAATGTATTCCTTTCACCCACACACTGTTGAAACAGCAGTAAGTTTTAAGACAACAAGATGATAGTAACATGTAACAGTATTAATAAATTTCATTCTGCAAATTCCTTTCTTAGAAAATCAAATAATGGTTATATATATCAATATGTTCATTCTTTCAAAACTTGCACATTAAACTTTCATATGCCTAAACTTGTGTGATTTTGGGAGAATTAAAAAATACACACTGACAGATGCTAGCTGTTCCAGACTTAAGAACCCAGTGCTTATTATTGTGTTGACTTTGCACGAGGCTGAGTAACTGATTTGCTTGATTCACTCGGATTTATGCATCCTTGGAGACCAAGGAAGGATAAGGAAATTTAACTATGTGCTACTGGGACTATTGATGGGGTTTACAATAAGTCAAGATGTCAGCTACCTGAGCTGTACACTTGATGTCTGCAGTGTTATCAACAACAGTAAGAACAACATCGTTTACTTTTCTACAACACCAATTTATTCGTTTAGTTTTGCACTGTAGAAACTCAAGGAACTGAATCCAGTGAGAAATAGTAATCGAGCAGTTGACTTTATTTGCTCTTTATGGCTAAACTTCAGTGTCGAATGCTAATACACGTAGTTGACTTTATTTGCTCTTTATGGCTAAACTTCAGTGTCGAATGCTAATACACGTAGTTGACTTTATTTGCTCTTTATGGCTAAACTTCAGTGTCGAATGCTAATACACGTATTGTAAACAAAAGTCAAGATTCGATGCGTCTGCAAACAGCCATTATAATCCGCTTACCAAACTCAAACGGGGAAAAGTTCACCATAAATATTTAAAAAAAAAATCCTTATCGTACCATGTATAAACGTCCACTTTCTGAGTAAAAATTCCTTGAAATTGACGGTCTTCTTCGGCTTCTTGAGCCATTCTTGCCTCCCAATTCGGCAGCTTATTCTCTGAAGCCATACGTCGCCAAATCCTCATGAAACGAAATAGGTCCTGAAAATTCATCGAGTTCTTCGCCAAAATTGTCCTTCGCAACGCTTTCCGACGAACTGGAAAGTAAATTTTACGGCGAAGACGTCTCCAAATCCTTTTCTTTTGGTGGTTCTTTCGCTGTTGTCCAAGGAATGGCCACGATCTTCGTTGCGAATATGACGTCACGAGACAACTCACACGTGAAACCGCTTTATAGAATAATCACGGGCTTGACTTTTTAAACTGAGTAATGGCGGCCGGATTTTCGGTGGTTTTCGGCGGTTTTCGGCCAGCAATATCTAGATTCAGTAAGCTTATATCGTTCTAAATTATAGCGATTTATGTTATTATGAACTCATTGGATAAACTGAAGTAAAAAAAAAGGCGAAAAGAAAGACAAAAATTTTCGTCGTAGTACCACTTTAAAAGGTTTTTGGTTCTGAGCTGTCGAAACACCCAGAGGGTCTACGTTTTACGGATCCGAGGTCTGAGTTTTCGAGACACCCTGGAAAGCAGTGTAATTTGTACTTGTGTGACTGTTTTGCAATCGAAACCGGATCACAAGTGTGGTTCTTTTAATTTTTCGGATCGAAAATCGAAAACGTATATTAAAAGGGTGCTTCGTTTTCGAGTTAGGGTGCTTCGTTTTCGAGTTTGGGTGCTTCGTTTTCGACTTTGGATGCTTCGTTTTCGAGTTTTGGGTGCTTCGTTTTCGACTATCAGGGTGCTTCGTGCTTCGGTCTTCGTTTTCGAGTGCTTCGTTTTCGACACTACCCGCACGTAGGTGGCATAAGAAGCCAGAGGCTCGATTTTAGGAACGAAACGACGCTGAAGGTCGCATAATTGAAATATTTGTGGCGGATTAGTATATCGCGCTAAGCGTGAACCCATTGTTTTAAACGCAGTAAGGGCCTGTTTACATGGAGGGAGGGTGACCCGGGTAGCAGGGTCACCCTCCTAGCCGGGCTACCCTGGGAGGGCCAACTTTTCATACATTTCTTTACATAGCACACTGAAGTGTTTACATGATAGACAGGGTCACCCGCCTACCCGGGTCACCCTGTCTGCTTGCCAGGGTAACCCTCCTAGGCGGGTTATCTTTTCTGCATGTAAACGGTCACCCCAGGGTTACCCTCCTAGGCGGGCTATTTCTTTTGACTTGAAATTACCCGCGAAAACAAGCAATAAAAACAGCAAACTCGCCGCTATAGCCTTTCTTCTTGCTGCCATGTTTGTTAATATGTCGTGCTTAATAAAGCGTGCCGTTACAATAAAACAAGTCCGCCAAAACATGAGCCCGCCAAAACAATTTAAGAGCCCGCCAAAAAAAAAAAGATAGCTCACCTATATGATAGCTCACCTATATGATAGCCCGCCCTAATAGCCCGCCCATGTAAAGGCGGGCTATGTGTTAGCCCGGCTGGGAGGGTGACCCTGGTACCCGGGTCACCCTCCCTCCATGTAAACAGGCCCTAAGAAGTTCGCACCCAAACAGTCTGTTTCATGTTTTCTAGCCGTCATCGCTGTTACATTTAATGAGCTTTCTGTCATCTCTGTTCAAAATCCAATTAATTCTAAACCAAATAATTGCGTTACTGAAAACCAGGAACATATCTTAATGAGGAACTCAGTGTGAAATAACGGTATTTACATATTTTTAAGAAATTATGTTGCAAGTCATTTGTCTAGTAACAATATACATGCTGTAAATTTTTTTGCGCCGGTTTATGCATATATACGTGTTCGCTGTACTGAAAAAAACAACATCCAATATTTATTGTACATTGATACTTGACGAATACGCTCGCTTAATCTGAGCTTTGACTTAATCTTCAAAACACGTTACAAATAAAAAAGACAAATAAATGGCGACTTATTTATTTATCGTGCAAAACACCACAACAGTGGAAGAAACAACTCCGTGGAACGTTCGAAATAGGGCAAAAAACATTGTAAAAACACGAAAAAAGCAAGTGACACACTCAAACACCAACCCCCGCAGAAAAAAAAAACCATGGAAACATGGATCTAAACACTTTAATATAAGAGGGTCTTAGTGGGGGTACCTCGATAACACTTAGCACTTAATGTCTGGGCTCTCTAACATAAAACAGTTAGATTTTAGGCATTTTAACACTAACAGTAAAAAAATTCACTGTAACAGTAAATTTCATCCAGATAGAAACAAAAACGGCCCCAATGATCGTCTAAACGTCTAAATCGTAACCCCTGAAAGTGTCCACGGCCGCTTACAGGAATGTCCGCTAACGGGAATCACTATCTCATCTTGGAATGTGTTAGAAAAGCTATAAATAAATGTAGAACAAAACTACCCGTATGCTGAAAGATAATCACATATTAACGTTGGTGCCCCGTTGTCTGTAGTCTGTTTACAGACCGATTTATTTTTAGCCCAGCGTGAGCGAAGCGAACGCGTGCGAGTGCGAGCGCGTAGCGCGAGAACGAGCCCCTAGGGCGACAGGAAAATTTTCTCGCCCTCCGCGCTCGGCTAAAAAGGAAAAGTCTGTGAACAGACTACATTGTCTGGAAACATACAAAACTTTCTTTTATACTGTTTTTATTCTTCCGAACACTATGACCCGTAACGGAGATTTCTTAGAAAATCAATGAACCCGAGAAACCAACCAACGATATTGACTACAGTTTAATTGTATACTGACGGCGGTTCAAGAGTATCCAATTTATTTTTGGCACGAGTAGAACTTACCGGATAAATAACAAAAGAGGTATTCAATATGATGGACCAATAAAAACGGAGGTTCAGAAAAGCTAGGTAGTGACATCTCCAGAGACATCCCTGAATCGATTACCACGTTCGTGTTCGAGTGGTATATCGTTTGGGTGCGGTTTGCTAACAGCTCAGACTGAAGTCGTAAAGACCGTTACAACACCAGTTATTCAAAGGTAAGTTGTGCTACTCGAAAGGTATGCGAAATTGAGGAGCTACAGTGAAGAGTATTTAGATATTACCCGAATGGGATCCAAAGAACCTGCTAATCGATTCTAGCATGTTTGCGCTATACCGTCTACCCCTGACGCGCCTGTAGCAGGCTTAAAAGTTTTAGGTAGTTGTATAATTAACAAATGCCTTTCACAATCTGAAAGAAAGACCACTCGTTCTCCATCAACTTGTACCATTTCAAGAAATATATCGAACAAAAGCAAATACGAAGGAAAGCAACAACAGTATTTCTTGCAAATTGTAGAGTTCTACATGGATAATCTGCATAACCCTGAAGGTGCGCGAGTTTTATTAAAAATACTTTTACAGTCTATTTTTGGCGATTTAATTCTGTCATTTTCGCTTTAAATATACCTTTTTTATTAAGCATTATTCCATTCAACTAATCAGTATTGTCAAAAAAAGTGTCGTAGTTTGGATAAAGTGAAACAGATCGAAGGAATTAGATTCATTGAAGCATTAATTTCAGATAGTAAAAAGCGTGTTAGTGAGTTCATCGGCTCGTACAGTGCCATCATTAAAGAGTTTGCGCGTTAGTGCGGAAAGCAGGAATAAAGAGAAACTGTTTTAAATTAATTGAAAAACTTCGGTACTGATTGATGTCGCATAGCTATTTAAATCAGGAACCCAAGCTTACTGATGCGTAAGCATGAGCAAGCAAAGGTACAAGAAACTGGCTACGAACTGGCGCGACGCAAGCGTACGTGCAAGTGTAAACGCTGTGTTTTTTTTCAACAACTAACTTTTCAGTACAGTCAGTGCTTGGATAAAAGTATGGTATAGCAATATCATTGTTCAGAATAAAGGATTTATTGCGTCGACGAAGGAGACGCTTCCTAATCTTGTCGGCTAGGCGGAACGAATCGAGAAAAGTGTCGGTACCAAATCTGCGCTATCTTGAAACGTCACAGCAGTATCCAGCATTCTTAGCGCGTCGTCTAGGCTAAGCGGGACGAATCGAGAAAAGTGTCGGTACCAAATCTGCGCCATCTTGAAACGTCACAATAGTATCCAGCATTCCCAGCGCGTGGAAATCAGGCATCATTCTTGGGAGCTGGGGTTCCGAAATGTCACATGTGAATAATCTATTTGTCGATCTTGATTTTATAGTTTCGGATATTTTCCCGATTTTGGAATCGTACGGCACAATATTTCAATGCCTACTAAAAGTACGAAGTGGAAAAATTGGACGAATGGTTCATTTCCGGACCAAGTAAGTTGTTGGGTCTCTTTGGAATCAAGCAAGAAGTTATCGGATTTTCCTCGCTACCGTTCTGGTATGTTTTGAATGTTCTATCTTGATTTTGCTGTGGTTCTCTGCCTGATTTGGGAAGCTTTCACCTAAATACCGAATTATATTCAACAGTCTTGTGTCTTATTTGCAACTGGTAGTTGTAATTTTATCCGAAAAATCCTGCGAAATTCGTTGCATGACTTAATCGTCGATTTCATGCTCCATTAACGCGGTGTCCAAGAAGTTTATCAAGGGAGCACTTTTTCAGGCTTCCTCAGAAATTTCTCATTTCCGGTTCCGGTATTAGTACATGTACTGAGCAGTATGATTTCAGAATCGGAGAAATAACCGAAATGAAATCAAGAGAAATAGATTATTTATATGTCTGAAAAATCTTAGACCTTTCGGAGTACACAGCACGGCAGGATTTTTCCCGATCCCACGGCGACAGCGTGAATTTGTTTGATGTCGGCCCGGCATTTTTGCCTGCGTGACATATCCCGCGACGGCATAGCCCTTTTAAACAGTGGCTGACATGAAACTGAGGTACTAGGTCAAGACGAGGTGCCACGGGATAAGGAGACGCACTATAATCTATGATTACTACTAGTTTATAAGTATTCAGTTCAGTTAACAAACGTATTTCGATGTTATGTATTTACATGGAGGGATTCAGTCGAGTGTGACACTGTGATTGAAATTTTAATATTCGGTCTTGTGCTGTGTACACGATTTTTGAAAATTTTCCTAGTCTCAAACTTAGTTATAATTATAGTTAGTCTACTGCCACGAATGCCGGTTCTAATCTCCAGCCGTAATCTCCTGATCACGCCGTAAGCTCAAACACGGCGATTGAAAGCTAAATGAGCTAAATATATAAAGCTAAATATCCAGATATGTATTGCACAGCTACAGTGAATAATTTGATCAGATATTTTCGAATTAAAAGCAACTGTGTAAGGCGTAAGTCTATCCAGGAATCAAAATAGAGCAGAATACTAATCTGCGAAAATGGCGTCATAAGCGTGAACATTTTGGCGGGAATTCTCGGATATTTAGCGGGCTTTCATTTGACTATTAGGATCTGTCGTGTTTTCATAATTTCAAATAATTCTTTATATAAAATTTAATACTAAGAACTTACAGGATTTCGCTTTAGTTATTCGTGGACTTAAAGCATTTATAAAATGATGTTTGTGCGAAATTTGCTAAAAAGCTTACAAGTATTCCGACCTAATGCAGTTTATCCGTCGTCCGCCCGCATGGCAAAATTAATTGTCCCTGATCAGGTAAAATTCCCTACGGCAGAGATTTCGCCTTAAATCTGCTTAAATTCGAACTATCAAAAATAAAACATCATCTACATACTTTCCTTTGAAGCCTCGGTTCTATTTCTAAGTCGGTCACTTACCGCTACGGCCGCCGTTTTCCTCGTTTAGATCGCTAACCATTACACATTGCAATTTTTTGCGAAACATCATACAAATACAAATATTTCACCGGATGGATCGACGCACAAGTGACCAATAAAAGCTAATCAAGTCAATAAGAACCCAAGCATGGCGATAAAACGCGATAAACATCGAAAAATCATTGCTAAACAGCGCGAAAGGTACGCAGCAAAATATTATTACCCATGGTTTCGAAATTTATGTCTAGTCTGCCGCAGAGATCAAATTTATTTTTGCTGAATATTAAGTACAATACCTATTAAAAAGTTTTCATAAGTCTGTTTTTTCCCTCTGGAAACGATAACTTTAGACAGATAGAGATTATAGAGTGTAAAAAGGAATGTGTGAAAGTAATTAAGATTTATTCAAACGCGTGAACTTCCGAGGCGAATGTGGACCCCTAATGCGTGCATTAATGCGTGCATTAAAATCGACCCTCTGGCTTGTGATGTAATACGCCCAACATTCGGACTGCAATTTGCAACGCAAGATTGTTGCGCGAGAGGTTGCACGATTAATTTTGTTGTCCGTATGAATTTGTTCATGATTAGGTATCAGTTACAACAACCTCGTTCCCAGAATCGCTGACCCTGGGAACGAGGTTGCAGTTACAATAGCAAATCAATTTTTCTCCCCAACGCATGGGACATCTCACATAGGTTAAAATTTTATACCGATCGTCAGCCGGGGTCCAAAGGCTTCGCCAGTAGATTTGTCTTTATTCAAAAACTATAATAACGGTAAAACCACAACGACAAACCGATGAAGAGTACCGGATCTATCGTAGACCTGGATCAGTAAAAATCTTGAAATAGTAAAGGTAACTGTGAACGGCAAACTGATCCTTACGGCAAGAAGAAAAGATAGAAAAGATAGAGACAGAAGTGAAATAAAAAAACAAACAGTAGAATATATTTGCCCGATATTTCGGTTTGCAAAACAATCCTTCTACGGGGGCTAAAAAACAAATACAGAAATTTATTTATGTATTCATTTTTGTTTTTTAGCCCCCGTAGAAGGTTTGTTTTGCAAACCGAAATATCGGGCAAATATATTCTACTGTTTGTTTTTTTATTTCACTTCTGTCTCTATCTTTTCTATCTTTTCTTCTTGCCGTAAGGATCAGTTTGCCGTTCACAGTTACCTTTACTATTTCAAGATTTTTACTGATCCAGGTCTACGATAGATCCGGTACTCTTCATCGGTTTGTCGTTGTGGTTTTACCGTTATTATAGTTTTTGAATAAAGACAAATCTACTGGCGAAGCCTTTGGACCCCGGCTGACGATCGGTATAAAATTTTAACCTATGTGAGATGTCCCATGCGTTGGGGAGAAAAATTGATTTGCTATTGTAACTGCAACCTCGTTCCCAGGGTCAGCGATTTCCTATTGTCATTGTTCTGACTTTGCGGGGATCTGAGATGTCGAGTAACAATATGCCTGGCGAGTCAAAAGTCGCGACCAAGGGAGTGGGAGTCAGGCTGCAAGGCCTCCTCCTCATCCCTTTCACTCCTCCAGCCTCCAAAGTTTTGCAAAACCAAAATGATGACCAAATAGACCCAAATACTAAATTCAGCTGACTCGACCCCTCCCCCCATCCCCCCCCCCCATCCCCCCCCCCCCCCAAAAAAAAACCTAACCAAACAAACAAAACAAAACGCTGCTATAATTAACAATATTTACTGATAACGCCTCGTTAATGGACGTTATCAATAAGCAGACGTCTAAGGAGCCACAGGTCATGACTCTTATCCGACATTTAGTGTTAACTTGTCTTACGCACAATATCCTTTTTAGCGCGCGACAAATACCGGGTTTCCTGAATTTGTCTATGAAAGGCATGAAATTACCAATTCTCATGAATTCTTCCATCCGACCGAGATATGGGATTTCATCTATCAAGACCTATATAAAAATATACAAAAAATTGCAAATCCTCCCGTACGTTCTGCGCTCTAACGCAGAATAGATCACGATATTTTCACATTTTCCTTCCATATACCACATGTTGTAATCCTACGTGACTTGTAATTTTACGGCAATAAGGGAAATAACTATAGAATAGTATAACATTGCAGGTGTAGCTCCAGGCTCGTCACGCAAATTATCTCGTAATTTTACGGCAAAAAGGGAAATAACTATAGAATAGTATAACATTGCAGGTGTAGCCCCAGGCTCGTCACTCAAATTTTCCCTGGGCTTTGGGATATCGACTCGTAGACTGATTTAAACACACAGAACGAAGATACACAATACGTTCAGACAATTTCAAGTTCGATTTAATCCAGCTAGATGTTCAAAACGTCAAACTAAGGATGCGGTACTGAAAATCTAAACTGACGCGAATAGGCGAAACTAAAAATAGCAATCGCAAACCAAATACACGTGATATTCAGGCCGAGGGTATGCTTTCGGTCTATGCCTGAGTTACAAGGGTCATTTGAAGACTCTTTTGGTAGGTACACAAGTAGATTTATTTTAAGTAGATCTCTCACAATGGCTTCTTCGCGTCCCCGCGTTTTGATTTATGGCCATTCTTTTGTACGCCGACGCTGTACCTTTATTTGTGGACACTGATTTGATGGTTTGAACCATTCTTTTTCCTTGCGCAAGTGCAAATAAAATTCTCGGCTTTGGTAGCATGACGGTGCAAAGGGCGTTAGAATCTAATCTGACAATAGATGAACGTGACAGTCCGGCCGAGCGTATAGATTTACGAGTATATAAGACATCGCCGTTTACATTTCGGCCTCTTTTGCTCGTGAACTTACAAGGACCTCTACAAGGGTCATTGGATTTTTAAGGCAAGTAAACAACTAGATTCATTTAAAGTAGATTTCTTCAAATGGCTTTGTAGGCACTAGTATGATGGTTTAAACCACTTGTACCGTATTTATTCGGTTATAAGACGCACTAGGTTATAAGACGCACCCTAAACTAATGAATGGGGTTAGTTTCTAGAGAAACTGTGGTGCTGCGTCGGTGGGGTGAAGCACAAGAATTTGGTTTTATAAACCTAGACTAAGCAAGTTTACAAACCGAAAATATCAGAAAATTTTTTGGTAAAAAAATATCAAGCTTACAAACCGAAAATATCTAAGTACCCTAAACTAAGCAAGTTTACAAACCGAAAATATCAGTAAAATACTTGATTATAAGACGCACCATAAACTTAAGAAAAAATATTTCTCACATTAATCTGCTTTAAAATTCTTTAATTAGCATTTACATGTAAGTTGATGAGTAAATGGAGCAACATTGGTCTTGAATAATGACTGTCAAAAGAAATTGATCGAGCTTGCCGTGTTTTTTTACTTTCCATTTTTAACAACTGGCATTGTACGCCTTTTTTGATGAAGTGTTAAGTGTTAATTTTGCATTTTCCCGGTCGTTTCACATCTCTTCAATGTGAATGACCTTTATTTTTTTTTCTCGTGAAATGTGAAATAACTATTTTTTCCCTGTCAACCGCAACTTGGTGGGTAGCCGTGAACTGTGATTTTCCAAAATGTAAATCTTGGGATCCAGCGGCAGCGAAATAACGAAATTGTGTGTTTACTTAATTGCCATGTTATATAGCCAAATGCCACTAAATATATGACTAAATTGGAGCAAAAAGGAAGCAGTAGTTTGAATAAAAAGTGCAGGATTACAAAGATTGAAGGGGATTACAGTTCATCAATTTTGATTTTGTGATAGGCGGTTAGGGAG
Source organism: Dendrophyllia cribrosa (assembly GCA_024195265.1). Classification (NCBI taxonomy): domain Eukaryota; kingdom Metazoa; phylum Cnidaria; class Anthozoa; order Scleractinia; family Dendrophylliidae; genus Dendrophyllia; species Dendrophyllia cribrosa. Next base: position 14,723,133 of record JAJLRJ010000006.1, on the reverse strand, counting down.
TCCAAACTTTTTTATTATTATTATTCGCTATTTTGTCTTTTTATTTCATATTTTTTTGCGTTCATCACTGTTGGCGTTTTTTGTCTATTTCAAGATATTCAAAAACCGAGCGTAAGTGCAAGCTCCTGGCCATAATCTTGAAACACGATATTTCAGCCAAGACACTGTCCCTTAGTTACAGGGGCAGCCGTACATAATAGACATTAGGGAGCTTAAGCAACCACGACGCCGACGGCAGCGAGAACGGCACAAAACACGTGCGTTTTACATTTTGGTACATTTCTTTGCCGTTCCCTGCAAAACAACAACGTCAAATGATCAAATTATAGGTTTTTTGGAGAACGTGAACACACGACGGTTAATTTTCCTTTCTCCATTTGAACCGGAAAGCCATCCCTTCAAATTCAGCTCCTGGACAATCCAGTCACATTAGACAAACTAAACAAATTGAAGCAACTGCAAAGTAGTTTAAAATAGCGCGAATCCTTTTTTCAAGTGACGTTTTCCTTGGCGTTGCCGTCGTCGTTGCCGGCTTAAGCTCCCTTTTATTATTCGACATAATGCATATCATTCCTGAGTGCAAATACGCATCAAAACGAGTGCAAATGTGACTCGTTATTATACTCTTCTGACCGCGCGCTAGGAAAAACAATAATAAATGCTTTATTTATCCTGAAAAACCGATCAGCGAATTTAAAATAAAAACGCTGGTATAAACCGGTGATCAGTGTATATACAAGTCTAAAATAATAATGGAATAAAAAAACTAACAAAAATATTTACAGTGATAAAAACCTATAATCTACATAAAAATCGATGTAAGTAGGTATAAAAATAGAATTAACAAAACTACCTAAAGGTAAAACAGTTTCAAAAACTTAGTTTTAGGACACGATTACTGTTGTATAATAAACAATTTGTTCAGCGAAAAGTTGTGTAATAAAGCTGGGCATTTTTACTCAGCACGTAGCCTGCGAATACAGCCGCCTCTCATCGCTGCCGAGCGCTTGGTGCGTTCGCGTCACGCTGAATAACCTCTTTATATTGACCGCCGGACATTTTTTGACAACTTTGTGACCTTTGAATTGGTCAGCATAAATTACTGATTTTTCATGTATTTTGGGGTTATTATGACACGGTATTTCACTATGGTAAAAACGTAAAAACGAACAAACAATGTCAACAAAATCATTCACAAGGTCCCAAGATTTTCTCTTTTGCGCTTTCTTGCATAAAAAAATTGTCACTTTTTTCTTGCGAAACGTGAACTGCCTATCATTTTTTTCGTGACGTGCAAAAATACCGTGAAACATGATCTAGAACCCCCCTTTGTCACCCTCTTCAATTTGTCGGGTTTATCCTTGACTGACACAATACAATACAGCTTTATTTATACACGAGTTAAATCAAAGTGATAACACACAAGTTCTCCATTCTGCGCGCTTGGTAGTCCTGTGGTTTGAGCAGTTTCGCTTGGACCAAATGTGCCGGTGTCATTCACCATAATACAATCAAAAAATAATAAATTAATTAGGGCTAGCTAGATAGTTGTTATCGATAGGGGGAGTAATTTGCTGACGACAGGTAAAGGGATTGGTTTTGGACTTCAATAGTAACCGCCAGATCAAACTTATTGCGCTCGATATTCTGTGACCAAATCGGGTAGACTGGGTCTAAGAAGTATGCAGATGGCCAGACTGGGCCTACGTTTCGTGAACAAATATAAGGTCAACTTTCGACAAAACTGGGCCAAATTGATCAAGATTCAAAGTGCACGCAAAATATGATCGCTCAGTGATACCGAATTATTCCGCAATTTTAACCGCGGTATGAATAAAGCGTTTATTCTCCCTGTTGGTAATAGCACTTACGCAGTTTAGACACAGTCACACAGCAGGTAACACACACCAAGGTCAAACAGTTCAGACCATACAAACAGGATCATGACTTTAGTACAAATAGGACTTCGGTTGAAGAGTTTTTACGTGCCAATTAAAAAAAGACTGTCACGTGACAAAAAAATACTTCAAACAGCTTTCACGTCTCCGGTTTAAAGCTGGCTATAATCTTTCTGACATTGATGACAAGTTCACGTGCTATTAATCCGTAGACGCGACGTCTGCTTGCCATTCAATAGTGACGATCATTTGAACGCAATATGAAATTTGAAAACTTGGCGTTCAACCCATACCGGCAGGAAGTCTTCTCACATACAGTGGATTCCAGATTTTTCGAATACTCGATTTTTCGAAAGTCACGATTATCCGTACCAAAACTCGTTTCCCTTGAATTTGATTTTCAGCCAATACCCTCGCGGAGGGATACTCCCTTATATACGCTGTATAGGTATGTGCCGCCCGATAGGGTAGGGTTTTTGAGGTGCTCAGTCCTTTTAAAAATAGGGTATCCTTTTCGGTATTTTTGGTATTGTGATCCGTAGATATTCTTTAGATAGGGTCACTAAATTGCAGTATCCACCTCAACGCGCAAAACGAAAAAGATATGGTATGTTAAAACTGTACTACACGCCTTGGTTTTGGGCCTTAAAAAGGATATCAAATCTCGATTTTCCACCCTTAAATAGGGTCAGAGTTTGAGAACCTTGGCGGCACACACCTATCCTAAATTGTCGGGAGTACTCCCCCCCCCCCCCCTCTCCCCGGTCAATACCACCTTCGATTTTTCGAACCTCCTTGGAGGTTTGAAAAATCGGGATTCCACTGTAATAAGAGTAAATTTTATCGGAATGACAATTTTCAAGATATAGATATTCCACTGAATCCTAGATCTAATTTTTATTCATCGCAAGAATTTAACAATCTAATCCAAACGATTAGACAAAAATAAATAGAAGGTGGAGTCTGTATTTTTACTAAGGATAATTTGGCAGTAAAATTAAGGAATGACTTAGGGAAACACTGTTTTGCTCTATAGAGTATTTTTATCCAACTAAGTTGTATAGTTGTACAACTAAGTTGGTGGCATTTGGCGATATAACGTAGAAATAAGCTAAGCGAAATTTTGCTTTTTCGGCGGGACAGTGTCCGTTTAACCCGGGTTTAATGACCTGTCCGATCTTTTTCCTCAGTTACACTATTACAGAGCATGAACTACGTGATCATCCAACAATACCAAAATCGAACGACTAGAAAAATCACCAATACGTCACTAGAATCTTTCTGATTGATTTTCATCTTCATGTCAGGCCAGAAGTCTCAGCTGATCTGAAACGTGCAGTCTCTGGAGACGAGATCTTTGGAACAAAATGGCGATTCCAGTTGTAGATTTTAGCGCAATGGGTTTACAGAACGACCATGATCCTTTGAGTCAAAATGGCGACATTAGCGCCATCGAAGACCTCACTAATCAGCTGTACGAAGCTTTTAGCACGATTGGATTTGTGTATCTGAAGAATCATGGCATACCACAGGAAATGGTGAGTGTTCAGCTTAATCAGCTTATTTTCACTTTCCTGACCCCGTGCCAAAGGGAAAGAAGGGTGCAAAAGCGACATCGGACTCCCTTAACTTGGCAACACGGGAATTTAAACTAATCTATACAAGAGAGTGAGCAGGAAGTCTTTATACTCTGTTGTTGTTGTTGTTGTTGTTGTTTTTAATCAAATCAAATCAAAAAAGGTTTCTTGATGTTTTATATTAGTTGTAGCCCAGGAGCCTGAATAGGCCCCTGGTGTAGCCGTGAAACAAGAGGTCCATGAAATACAGGAAAGGGAAACACCAATTAATTAGATTAAGGGACGGACCATTAGAAAAGTGATGGGGGGATGGGGGATTTTCAGCTTGCACGAATTTTTTTTTTTTTCGCCCATTGCTTGTGCAGGATTTTTTTTTGCAGGTGAAACCCTCTGCACGAATTTTTTTTTTCAGACAAATATTGCTTTGTTTTTCATTTACTACTTAAAAAAAAGGTGTAATTTTGACCATTTCGTATATTTGAAAAATATATATTAGGAATAGTCCGCTACGTTGCACAAGACTATATCCTATTATGGAACGCATGAAACAAACACAACTTGACACCAGAATTACACGCCTGTTGTAGAAAAAATATGCAGTGTATCTTGAATTCATTGAGACATACACGAGACCTCCTCTCTACAACACGAAAAGAACTGTTCTTTGTGTCAGAAAATATCATACATGCTATGAAATTAAGAATAAAGCCTCAGAAAGAAACACAACTTAACGTCGGATCGAAACTACACCAATGCTATTGCTTCAATTAAACGAGCCAATGAGAAAACGGAACATTCGATCCTTCCCAAGAGTACAAAAGCGGCAAACATTTCATGTACAATTAACGGAATAATTTCATATTATTCCGCGAGACAGTTACTTAATTATGGGAGCAACTGATGAGGTTCACCTAAGAACCGAAACTCGAGTCTTGCTTAAGAAAAACGTAAGAATTCACTAGCGTCCGTGAGATTTTCAATACAGATCACCAAATCTGTTCAAGCCATGTCGGGATGCAATAACGCCATGATGAAACAACGGAGGTTCTTCAAGCTCCAAGAAACACTTCTCAGAAACAGAACTAGATATAAAACAAGGAGCTAAAACAGAGGCGGATCCAGGGATTTCTGAAACGGGGGGTCCGGGTTCATGCCTGCCCGGAAATTTTTCCAATTTTACCCTCTGAAACGCCATTTCCAGCACTCCTGAAACTCGAAAAGCGTTTGTTAAGTCAAAAAATTGACAATCAGCAATTGGTGGAGGTGAAACAACTACGTATAAAACAATTTTATTCTATTATTTCTATGAACCACAAGGGAGACACAGTTCTGAAAGGGGGGGTCCGGACCCCCCCGACCCTCCCCCCTGGATCCGCCACTGTAAAACATAAACTGCAAGAAGTCATGATTCCAATAGAGACACGGCAGCTTCAGACTTTGATCTTAGACGCCTACATCCGTGATAAAGATCCACTTTCTCACAAGTCTTGCACACCGCAGACTTTGACACTAAATCACGGCAGGGGCGTAGCCAGGAATTTTTCAGAGGTACTCACAATCAATTTCCAAACACTCCCCCTACCTCCTCCCTGGCCACCCTCAAGTCCCAAATCTTTCTTTTTTCCCGACTTTTTCAGGTACGCACGTGCGTACGTGCGTACAGGTAGCTACGCCCCTGCACGGGCTGAGAGATTGACTGATCCTAGCATATTCATAACAATAACAAAAACTGCAGCCGATCACTACATATCTTGCAACAAAAGTTAGCCAAAGAAGCCCTAACATATGCCAAGAGAGCTAGCATAACGAAGGCATAGAGAAACAATAATTCCATAAATGGCTACACAGCATGAAAATCTCCTGTCACTTAAGAGATTTTTATCCCAAAGATCATCAAAGAGTCATACAATACATATCGAGCATGCAAAACTGAGACAGAGATAATAGTGACTAGTCACAATTCTATATTGGTGATCTAAAGGGAACAAATATCTCGTAGACCTTCTTGGGAAAGCATTTCTAAAGGCTTCTTTATACATTTTGCGACTAGCGGGAGTCGTGTTTGGCCTGTCACCTTTATAATACTATTTATAAATAATAGTATAGGAAGGTCCCAAGAATGTTTTGAATTTTTGAAACGCCAAGAGCGCTATTTTCAATAGGCACTTTGGCAGCTTTTATATATTAAATAACAACAATATAACAATAATTACAACAATAATAACAATAATAACAACAATAATAACAATATAGTAAATAACAACTACAATAGGACTTCTCCTTCTGCCCCCCCCCCCCCCCCCCCCCTCCCCCCCCCCCCCCATCACTTTTCTAATGGTCCGTCCCTAATATAGTTATGACCCTTTCATGCATGGAGAGAAGAGTGTGTTTGTGGGGAGGAGTGGGGGTGGGGGGGGGGGGGGCTGTGGAGAGATACTGTCATGGGCCCAGTAATAATTATTGGCGCAAGCTGTTGCATGCGTGACCCAGCTGTCTACTCAGGCGGAGCTAATAGTTAAGAAAGAGTTGATTTTTTTTCTGACAATCGGCTCTATAATTCATTTGAATGAGGATAAGAGCACGTTCTCTATGATTTTCTGGTCCCTAACATGAACGATTTCACTAGTGCAATATATGTGTACTACATGCAAATTAATGTGGCATGTTGACCAGAAGATAATTTCATTTTTAACTCTGCAGATGGATTCTGTTTTTGAGGCAACGGATAATTTTTTCAACCTAAGCGATGAAGCGAAACAGAAATATTCAAAGACAGGCAAATTATGTCGAGATGGTTGGGACGCCTTTGGAAGAGAGGGGTAAGCTGTGTAAATCGTTTTGCACTGGTCCTACGTTCTTAAAAATGAAGAAAGTGAATTCATAAAAGTGCAGATCAATGGCATTTGGAGAAGGGCATATTTTATTCTGTAGATGGATTCAATTTTTGAGCCAATTGATCAATCTTTTAGCGACAATTCATTCTATGAGAAAATGATTGATATATTTAGATAGCCAGCTCTATAATCTTTAATTTGATATAAGGGTTAAGGTATCTTAAAAGTAATCTCGAGACACTAGCCGAGCTGTTACACTGAATCAGACACCCAAAAACGTTGCCAAAATGGCCTCGCCTATACTCGTTTTGCTCTACTGGTGGGGAATTGGATGTAGGAGGGGGGGGGGGGGGGGGGGTATTCACGAGATAGAAATGACAGAGGTGCTGACAAATTAAAACAATCGTCTTTAATGAGTTTAAATATTTTTGTTTCCTTTCAGTTTAAATCCAGAAAGGCCTGTAGCGGATCACAAAGAGGCTTTTGATTTTGGCGCAGTTTACGATGAAAATTTTGTAAGTTTTACTAGCTACTAGCTACTTTGTTGTTGTATTTTTTAAGTTAGCCCTATAGTCAAATTGGAATACACCACTTTCATAATGGCGCCCGTTTTATTTATTCTTTTATATGTATGTTAATTAGCCTCACCGGCCTCGTTTTAGAGTAAAAATTCTTTTGAACTTTGCACACGCCAACGAGGCCGGTGAGGCTAATTAACATACATATAAAAGAATAAATAAATCGGCCGCCATTATGAAAGTGGTGAATGCAAGCACACACAAATTTTATAAATAACAATTTCGAAAGATACTTTCATAAAAAAATACTTTCATTGGGTGGCCTGCAAACGGACAAAACAGACATGTATTAAGTTTAAGCAATTTACAAGAATTAAAACTGAGACATTTTAATACGCCTTGCGCGATAGGTTTCGGTTACATGCACACACCAAGGTAAATGGCGCATTTCCCATGGAGAAAAAATCCCGCCTTAATTATTGGTTAAATCACACTTGGATTTTCGTTTACCGCGGTTTGTACGGTTACATGCACTTTTATTTACGACGTTAAAATCTTTGTACTTAATTCACTTTAAATCTTCTTAATGTCAAGCGAAGCATTGTGATTGGTTCATTAGATATCCAGCGTTATACCACGGTAAATGTCACTTGATCGAATGGCAGAACTGTATGGATATTTCCAATGGCGAGCCGCAGGCTCTCAAGTTTACAACTCTTTTAAAGGAACACTGTCCAGCCGAAATAGCAAAATTTCGCTTAGCTTATTTTCACGTTATATCGTCAAATGCCACCAAATATACAACTTAGTTGGATAAAACGATTCTATAGAGCAAAACAAAAGCAGTAGTTTGGAATAAAAAGTGCAGTATTGCAAGGAGTGAAGTGAACTACAGTTCATAAAATTTGCCATTTATTGACAGGCGGTCATTCTTGTGAAATGTTGTCTTTTCTACTGTTATTTTGTCTGTTTAGTTCATATTTCTTTGTTTCTATTACTTTTGACGACGTACGGTTTCTTCCAATTTCAAGATACAAGTACATAGTTTTCTTAACATTTACATTTACATACAGTGCCAGATACGTCCATTTGAAATAGATACAAGTTAAAAGAATAAAATAAAAAATAATTTGAGCAAAATGCTCCCCCTAGTTACAGGGAGCAGAGTCCCTGCAGAGTCCCACCCTCACCAGTCCATCCGCACGAGGGAGCTCTAAATAACCTGATGATACTGAAAGCATATATAAGAGGCGACAGCGTCTTTTCCTCCCATGTGGGACACATTTTCTTAGATGTGCACGAGGCGTGGCTGCGTTTGGGTGCGAAGCTCGTTTTCGTCCTTTAACGTCATAAAACTGCTGTTTTCATTTATAACTCTGGCAGAAGTCTTACAACTCGTGGATTTCTTGACATCTATTTGCTTGATGTCGATTACATCAAGGATTTTCTTGAAAAGTTCGTCTTAAGGCGGGGATCCACATGAACGCCATTTTTCCGACACTTGACATGGCTTTAATGGAAATATCTCGTTCACTTTTCAAGCAATCCAAAATCTCTATGCTCATCTCATGAATCTAGCTATGTTATGGGGTGTTTTGTAAATTTTTAGGTGATTAAAGCAAGCTCCTGGCCATAATCATGAAAACACGATATTTCAGCCGGGTGTCCCTTTCAATAACTTTGATTAAACAAATAATATTCCTTTGTTATCAATGTGTTGAATTATAAAACTATCATTGCGCTGAAGCTTGCGTGATATCGCCTAATTTTAGCCGACTCGGCCTACGGCCTCGTCGGCTACGAATTAGGCGATATCACGCGCGCTTTTGCGCTATAATAGTTAAATATACGCTGCATTTTTTTTTATTATAAATATAAATTAAACTGCCTTGTTACATACACTGCCTTGTTACAGGCATTGTTTTTTTTTTCAAAGAATTCTGTCTTTTTTATCAGTCAGTTTAATCTGTTTTCTTTGAGTATCACTTCATATCCTAATCAATGCTGCTTTGTTACAGAACTGGCCTAATGCTGAAGTGCCAAACTTCCAAAGTAATGTGACATCTACTTATCGGTGCTTATCACAGCTTGCTTTAAGGGTGCTCTCTGTCATGGCTGTTGGTCTTCAATTGGTAAGCGCAATTTTCGTGAAACTAAATCTTTCATCATTAAATATATTTCATTTCACTGTGGCAGGGCATTTGGCCATAAAAATCCATGATGATCTGTTCATTACATGAAAAGCCAACGGGCTGGTTATTTAAACAAAGTTTAGACACAACGAGCTGGCCGTTTAAGTTAAATGAAGTTTAGACGGTGTTTAACAAAATAAACCGGCGGTTTAAACCAATTTCAATTTCACCAGCCTTGATATTTAAACGTTGTTTGCTTTAAACAGTGTGAAGAAGGCATATTGCACAGACCAGAAATACATTAATCTACTAAACTGATCAATTTGTTGGAAACAAATGTGGAGGTCCATTAAGTTAGACTTCGTTGAAATAATTGGCCTAACGTGTTTTCTTACAAATCTGCGGTCAACCCTAACACTTTTAAATTATTTATCGTTAACAGTGTCTAGAAGACATATCACAGGCAAGAAAAACATTATCTTCTTAAAATGACCCGGCCACTTATAAATGAATGCGGAGGCCCATTAATCGTCTTAAACCACGGTTTAAGTTAGACTTAGAGACCCAAGGTGTTAGTTTACCTTAAGTTTGCCAAGTATATCTTGATATTGTGATCTGTACATTGAAGTGCTGTGATTATTTTTTTGAACAGAAACATGATGTATTTAACTATGCCTTTCAAAAGATGGGTACTTCACAAGGAAGAACTCAGTTAAGATATAATTGCTACCCTACGATACCTGACATCAGTAAAGTCAAGGCAGGTCAGATTCGCTGTGGCGAGCATACAGATTATGGTGCAATTACACTGCTGATCCAGGATGATGTTGGTGGACTTGAGGTAAGGAAAAGGGTATTATGTACAAGATAACATGAATAAAGAAAGATGGTAAATGAAATGAGAAAAAATGTAATGTTGATAATGTCATGAACCCAGTACACATGTATGACCTATCTCGCCACACCTCTCTCGTAGCTCAGTGGTTAGTGCATCCGACCGGTGTGCGGAAGATCAGTGGGTTCGATGGATCATCTATACGTCTATAGGCAGTCTCGGCCAACTATCGGCCGATGTGTCGGCCGATAGTCGGTCGACAGTTCAAAACCGTGTTTGATCTCAAATCAAACACTTGCATATAAATGAGTTTTGTAACAATACATGTTATTCCACTCAATTATACAGCTTTTTCAATTTAGGTTGTCGGATGAGAACTTCAAGCGTACGCAACGAGACCGCAAGTTACTATGGGTAGTTGTAAATTGGTCTTACACTGTAGCTTAAGTTCGCGGTTTTTGCGCTTGTTAGTGCGATGAGTGAGGTGGATGTTAGCACCATAAATGTTTGCCTTCACTGTATGGACGAGGCATTTTAATTTGCTTTCGTCAACTTATCGTATTCATAAAAATCACAAGGTACCTTGCGGTCTCGTTACATACGCTTGAAGCTATCATCCGACAACCTAAATTGAAATAGCTGTATAATTACATTCGAAACCTTACATTCCTTTCTTGGTCATCAAATGTAAGCCCTCTAGCTCGTGTGCCTTCTTTCGATTCCGCGTGCAATGCTCGGTGAAACAGAGTAAACCTTCAAAACAATAATCTGAGTATTATAACTGAAACTTCAACATGACATCGACGTTTTAATTTAAAAAAAAAATTGACCATTTTTCTCACCTTCGGTCGCCATTATCAAGAGGATTTAATGCTTCAGCAGCTTTTTCTGTTCTAGAAAGCGTCGGATACCGCATATTATGCCATTAACAGTCTTCGGTGGATATCTCTCTCCCGACTTTTTGGCCACTTCAATACGTCCATTTCTTCAATACGAGTAGAAAGTGACATAATCTTGTGTAAATCATAGTCCTTAAACATTCCTCCCGAATCTCAGAGAACGGGAATTTGAACCGTCCGAGTAGTTTGCCATTCGTAGAAAATGGATGTTGCCCATTTGTTTTTTATATTTCGTTGACGGGGGAATAGCTTTATCGACTAGATCTTCTTCTTCGACAACCGTTTTGGCCTCCCTAAACCGAGACGCTTCTGCTTCGCACATGGTCTCATACCAAATGGCGAAATACAACAAGTTTAATAAAATTATGCATGTGACTAATAATTATGTATTCAGTTTCATTTGAGAAGCCAGATCAAAAACTCGTCCTTCGGGTTTTATCAGGGTATCCGCAAACACCTTAAAACAATAAAAGCACTCGGCCGAAGCGGCCTCGTGCTTTCATCTGTTTCTCGGTGTTTGGATCCCCTGATGAAACCCTCGCACTCGTTGTTGATCTATTACGTAACAGGAATTCGTGTCGTCCAATTCGGTCTGCAATCCGTACTTGTGATTATCAAGATTTTGGTAATGACTTAAAGTCCTATTACCATTATAAGTCGGGCGAATACTTTCAACTGTTGACTTCACCGTGATTTAACCGTCAGCAGAGTGAAAAAATATTGTTATCCGTAGAATTTTTACCGACCAATAGTCGACCGATACTCGGTGAAGTATCGGTAAAGTGTCGGTGAAGTATCGGTGACGTATCGGTGAAGTAGTATCGGTGAACTGAAAACTATATCGGCTGACATACATCTCGACCAACATATCGACCGACTGTCGTCCGACTATCGACCGACTATCGGCCGATATGTCGGCCGAGTGTCGACCGATAAATCGATCAATATATCGGTCGACACCCGGCCGAGACTACTTATAGTACAGGGCCGGGTTGTTCAAAGCACGATTAAGCTAATCCAGGATTAGCGTGGATTTTGGTTTCAGTTTTTTAACTTTTCAGTGAGGTTTTCTGTTTATATTTTCTGTCCTCCAGTTTTGACATCGACTAAAACCTTAAACTCCACGAAACAAAAGCACTGAAAACACTTTTATACAAGAGAAATCAAACCCTTGATCGACTTTTAATCCTGGGTTAGTGTTAATCGGCTTTCGAACAAGCCGGCCCAGATGATCCGGTTCGATTCTTGTCGGGGACCCATGATGGACACTACATCTTTCTCATTTCATTACCAAGCTTAACATTTACCATATTTATTTATTTATCACCTCGCATGACGCTTTCGACATTGCTGATCCTAGCATAGCAGTATACAGGACGCATGTCATAATGAACCGGACATTGCGTCTTTCTCAAGGTAACATGAAGTTTTTGTATGGGTTTTAAGGCAATACATTAAGTGCGGTGCTTCTTGCTTTGTTCTAGGTTACCAATGTCGATGGAGAATTTGTACCCGCTACACCCATGAAAGGAACAATAGTGGTCAATATTGGCGACATGATGCAAAGATGGACGTCGGACAAATTAAAGTCTACTGTATGTTGTCAAATAATAAATAATTGAAATCGTAACCATTATTACCATTACCATCATCCTTCAACCCTTTAAGCCCTTATATCAAAATTTCAATTCTCTTTTCTTGTCCCTATACATTTTTTATAGAAGTAGTGGGGAGAAATTGGTTAGATATCAAGATAATTTATCTTGAGTGATCATTTCCTTAATTCTCATGACCTTTTTGATTGATAAGGCAATGATATTACAAGGAGAAATTTGATGCTGATCACTCTTAGGGCTTACACTAGCGACATAACGGCGAGGTCACGCAAACACAAAACATAACTTATATCCATGTTCATGTCACCAGTGTGAACAAGACAACATAACGACACAATAAGGAAGATAGTAACTAAGATCAGTTTTCCCTCTGTCGTTAAGGCCCGGCCAAACGAACGCAACATTTCAACGCAACATCTTGCAACATTGTTGCGCGCAACGTGTTAACACGCGTTTGGCCACCCTGTTGCAACATGTTGGATGGTGTTGGATCAAATTTGACCGTTTTCAAACTTGATCCAACACTATCCAACATGTTGCAACAGGGTGGCCAAACGCGTGTAACACGTTGCGCACAACAATGTTGCAAGATGTTGCGTTCGTTTGGCCGGGCCTTTATGTCTATGTAGATGTTGTAGTTAATTTTTTATTTCAGGTAATTTTTGTTTTTCCTTTGTTTCAAAATCATTAGCATATATTACCATATCCAAAAACAATGGAAAAGTAAAAATTACCTGAGATAAAAAATTAACTACAACATAGACAAAACGACATAGGGAAAACAATGATCTTTTCTTGATGTCATTATGTCCCTGTTCTTATGTCGTTATGTCGCTAGTGTGAACCAGGCGCGATCTCTTCATTCCTGGCAATCTCACCCACTTGAGTGCTTTATGCCTCGTTTTCCATTTTCAGCCTAGGGCGAGAATGGTTACGCATTGGACTGTGGGATCGAAAAGACACCAAACCTTGCGGTGTGTCAAGTTCGTGATGGAAGTTTTTTTTTTCTTGTTATAAAAAAAACGTTCCATAGTCAAATGCGCGGCCACTCTCCTCAGCTTTCCACTCTTTTTCGAAATGGTCTATTTATCTCGCAGATTTCATAACAAGTCTAAAAAATATTTGCATACCAAGCAGTCATGTCACCTGTAGCTTTCAAGGCTTCCCCTTACCCTCACTGACCTGACTGATTTGTGTGGCTGCACTTTCACCAGCGCAGCCATACTGATAGTGTGACGGACTGCTTGTGTGTTTGCAGATCCATGCGAAATTCAGTGAGTTGCAGTTTTATGCAGGAGTCGCAACATGAAAAATGCTAACACGTCCTTTTCAATTTGAATTTCTTCGTCTACGTAATAAAATAAGATAGCTCACACGTATTCAAAGCTTTAACTTGGTATTGTTGGTGTGCTTTTCAATAACACGCGAACTCTGAACTGAAGTTCAAAGCGCAACCGGGGTTAACGTTTTACGCTGCCTTCATTCATAATTATGGCGACAAACATTGGATTCATGCAATCTAAAACTGGCAAAATGGATCGAAATCTAGCGTGTAAACAGGCCTTCTGGTTGGGAATAAGACAAAAAGAAAGGCCACAGGGGACCCAAACGCTTTTTTAAAACGACTCAAAAAGACACAGGAAAACAGGTAAATAACAATATTTTTAGCTAAATGATTATGTTATAGGTAACAAAGTGTTTGGGTGCCCTGTGGAAAGGCCGTAAAAAGAAAGAAGATCGCGAGAGAATCGAGCCGCCTTCCCCTCTCCCCAGTTTCCCCTGGGCTAGGCTTCTCTCCCGGCTTTTCGTTTTGCGCTATCAGCTGATCAAACTCCACCAATCACGACCCACAAACACGACCTTTTGACCATTCTGCATAAAGCATCTTTGTTTCTTGAGATGTCTGTTAGTGTAATGGCGTTCCGCCCAGATTCTAAAAATAGAAAACTCGCGCAGCATCATGGGATTCAAATGCGTACAAACATTGAAGAACTATGCAGGAAGCTACGAAAAAAGCAGGTGCTACGAAGCACTGTTCTTGGGTACAACTCGACAATTATCCTCAACATGTACAGGAATCGCAAAAACTGGTATTTCCGAGGCAGCCATTTTGAAATATTTGTCCGCATTTCGATCCCACAATGCAATGCTGCCAAATATGACGTCACCTAGGCGGAACGCTATTTTGAACTTCAGAGTTCGCGTGCTATTGAAAAGCGCAGCAACAAAACTGCCATTAATTATCCACCTTGCCAACTTTTCTAATTCTTGCAGGTTCATCGTGTGCTGATACCTGAAGTGGAAATCAAGCGTCGTGTTCCGCGACGCTCGGCGGCATTCTTTCTTGATGCAGATGCAGATGCTGTTATCACGTGTGTGGATGGCTCCAACAAATATCCTCCGATCACATCGGGTGACTGGATTAAAAGCAAGCAAGGGGCAGCTTATAAATATTAATGTTAAACCGCCCTTGCTCATTTCCCGAGCAGTGCAAAGAAACTTTTTGAAAAAGTTAACAATTTACAGAATGTAAGAGTTCAAATATCTCCGGCGGATAATATTTTAAACGGCTATATAAAAATCCCCAATTTGAATATTTAAACTTTAAAATTTACATGCTAGCCAAATGTTAGATGCTCTCAGTTTGTATTTCTGATAAAAACGTTGCTTCAAATTGCCAGCTTTTTTACATGTATGTTTTAGAATGTAGGTTACGTTACCCAATTGATATAAAAGGTTTATTAAGAGCAGCGATACTACATAATTTTGAGGCCAAGATAAGTTAGCTATCGAGAATAATCAAACAATCCAACGAATTTTAACAAGATCACTTTACTCTGCAGTGACAAAGTAAAGGGTGCAATAAAATACCAATTGAGTGTTTAACAGTGCTGTTGAACAGTTCATACCCATAATAAAATATTTCGTTCCCCTGCTTGTGGCTTGTATTGTCGTATAAAATTACAGTAGTAGAAAAACGACAGATAACGGAAAGTTCAATGGAAGTTTTTTTATGGTGAACACTCTGCGTAACCAGCCCGCAAAATGGCGGGCAGGGACACCTTTACATCCTGTCCTTCACAACCTGTCCTGCACTGAATCCTCCTGCACACATCGCCTCCCCTCTCCCCTCCCCTCCCCTCTCTAGGCAGGCTACAGTTTTCGGGAAAACAACACACTAAGTTCGCAGGTTTCCCCTTTTTTATCCCACATTCAGGATGGGCAAAGTTATAGAGTGCCTTTTAACTTACAGGATCATAGGGCTGGATACTAAATCCCCACACTTAATTTTTTTTTCTCCGATATTTTCAAGAGCATTTATTGTCAGCACCTGCCGTCTTCAGTAGTTGTCCAATTATCCGTAAGACAAACTTTGGCAACGTTTTGTTAAGAATCGGTTGCTATGACGACGGGATACGACGTCATAAATAGAGAAACAAGCTCAATTCAAATGCCCGGGGTATATGCTAAATATGGTACATCCATAGGGCTTTATACATGTATGACGTCAATGGAATATTCTATTTTTCATAACTACAGTCGAACCTCTCTAATACGGACACCGTAGGGACAGAGGGAAGTGTCCGTATTAGAGAGGTGTCCGTATTAGAGAGGTCACTATGATGACGTAACTTTTAAGTCTCCACTGACAGTTTAGAGTGTTTTGTAACTATTAAAAGTCACTATACGAATGATGGTCAATGATGCTATTCATTGAATGGACAATGGAACAATCTGAATTACGCCTTTCGTTTCCAACTGTTTTAAATTGTTACAGAATATTGAATTGGCTATTGCCACAGTATTTTCGATTACACTGTATTGTATTTGCATTGTAAATGTGAGTTTTGAAAACTAACATTTTGACATGTTCTGGGTACTGGTATCGCTGAATGATAAAGTGTCAATGTTTGTGTAACCGCCGACAGGAAGTGATACATACCGCAAATTATCGACACCTGGTCCCTGGAGTGTCCGTAATAAACAACTGATAAAGAGGTTAAATTTGTATGAACTTGCTCCCTAGGGCCGAGATTTAGTGTCCGTTGTCCGTTTTAGAGAGGGTCCGTATTATAGAGGTTTTTTTTAGAGGAAATATATGAGAATTTTGTCGGTACATAGGAAACTGTCCGTATTAGAGAGGTGTCCGTGAGGAGAGGTTCGACTGTATTCACATCCAGATGTTTTCCCTGTAATATTTTTTCTTTTTACGGGATAAACAGAAGTGCAACCAATCAATGAAAGCTAATTCGAGCACTTTGCCTTTTCGCTTGGAGCTGTTACTTTTTCATTAACCACAAAATAAAGTGAAAACTGTATGAAGTTTTAAGAGTGAAAAGATCATTGTGGTAAAATACACTGAGGAAGACCATTTTAAAGGTTATGAAAGATCTTTTGTTGTCGCGTTGATTTCATGTGCCCCTTTTGTTGTATTCGAATTCATGCACAATCTAGTTGTTTAGATAAAAAAGAAAATGAGAATATTTCTTTTGTCCATGCTAAAGAAGGATACAGTGGAACCCCGCCTTACGGTCACCTCGTTAATACGGTCACCTCGTTATTACGGTAACTTTTTTTGTCCCGGCGAAACGCCCATACATTTTCTTATAATAAAACCCCGTTGATGCGGCCACCCCGTTAATACGGCCAACGGCCACATTCTGAAATCCCAACCTATATAATCATTTATAATTTTACCCCGTTAATACGGCCACTCGAACCAAATACGCATTAATTATTGACCAAACAAAACAAATACTGTACAGTACTTGAGAAACAATACTGTATTTATTCACAACGCCTGTAACTTGTCATGTCATTGACCTCTGTCGTTAACGTAATCAAACAGCAATTTACTTTCCTGTCATGAAAAAGAAACATAGACCAGTCATGAAATTTGACCCTACCCCGTTAATACGGCCACCCCGTTAATACGGCCAAATGTTCATGGCCCGTTGGTGACCGTATTAACGGGGTTCCACTGTATTACCGTCTTCCCAGTGTGCTTTGGGTAAAATTCGGGTGATCGACTTCCGGTGAAACCGAAGAACGCACGTATTTTAGACAAAGTTGTACGTGGATTTCCTCGCTTTAATGTGAAGGGATGGAAAGAAAACAATGTGAACCTTATTCCTCTATTAATAATGTGCCAGGAAATGTTTTTCTTATGGTGGAGTGGACCCGTTGAAAAAAATTGTCGTGGTATAGTTTGACTGTTGTCGTCCATGTCTGTTTGTAGTCATCGGTAATGCATATTTTAAATTGGTTGGATCGATTCAAAAAAGGCGAGTCAAAAGCCAAATAATACCCAATTCCAGTCATTTAAGGTATAAACTTTCTCGAAAACCTATTTGACTCCAATTGACTCCACGATTTCACCCCAAAAATTTAAAGTTGAAAGTGATATATTTCGGCGGCTGTTTGTTTTTATTGGCGTTGAATTGAAAGTGACTACATCCGGCAAGCTCCAAGTGGAGTGTCGTTTGAGAGAAGATCTATTTGCATTTGTGGACCGATCAATTCTAATTTTATTTTGGTCACAGCAAAATATAAGATGAAATGAAGCTGAATGATTAGTGTTCGTACCATAGAAAAGTCAGAAAATAGCGAGAAAAGCGAAGATCGATTTTGAACTAAAAATAACATAACCGCAAACAAACACAGCAGGTCAGTCGCGTGCTGAGCCGTGGTTGAGCTGAGTAGCTGTTGTTTTATATTTTTTTATTAGCGGGAATTATTTCCCCGGCTCTGTTCACCAGTGTTAGATTCAATAAGTCAAAGCAAGCAAATATACGGATATAAGCCGGCATTGCCGTTTTGAAATGGCGAGACGGTTTATTGATTCATGAATCTGTGAAGAGATTTCGAGCGTCTACCACTCGACGCTAATCACGGGTTTCGGCCCTTCTGGGAAGTTTGGCGGCCTTAAAGCAAACTGTAAACATAGCCCGAAATGGAAAATATTCTGTAAAGGTGAATAGAATGAATAGGTTAACGTAGATTTCTTTTGAAAGGTTTCCGCCACGACCAACTGATCTGACCTCCAACCTCAACGGCGTCTGTGTAAAATGAGCTGTTTGCGGGTCGCCGCCGTTTGATAATATAGTTTACTTACAGTGCATGCCGGGAAGATGGTAATATCCTCCTTTGTCCATGCTTCACAAAGAATGTGCGTCATTGACTGTACACCAAACACTGAAAACATGTCATGATGTTGTAACGTCCTTTGTAGCTCTGACATCGCGTTGGCTGTAACCATCTCGAAGAGTGCTCTAAAGTAACAACTTCCACTCTTAAACCTCAAGTTGGTAAGTTGTTACAGTTGTGTTTTAAAACGTATGTATGTTTATTGCACAATCTCAGATATTGTCTTTGATGGAACCAAGTCAGTGAAACCGATAACTCAGCTAAGCCTCACCGCCTTTTATTCCCACTGAGTACAGAGTCAATTAATATGGAGACATGTAGTGTAGTTCTAACTTTTGAGAATATCGACGAAATCCTATGGTGTGACCGTTCAAATTAAAGTATTTCAATAATTTACAAAATTAAATTTAGCATTTTTCTTGAATTTTGATGTTTGGCACTCGTGCCTAGGTGAAAAGTAGGGTGACTGTTAGCATTGCGGGCAGTGACCTAAGAGTTCAAGTTGTACATCTATGTGTTCGGCACACACGTGGATCGAGTTCTACTCACTTTTTCCGGCTACAGCCAGCGTGGAAACCGTTGACAGACGGACAGACCAAGTTCATGCGATGTTTAGCTTCAAAAGTGGTAGCCTGCACGATTTTATTCAAAATTTTACATTGTAGGGTTGACAAAATTAAAATAATCTTCGGCCAATCCCAGCTGTCGATGTGGCATATACGACTACTCCTAGGTGCGCATACTTTCCGTGCTCTGTATCTTTTTTTAGGTACTCAGTAGAAACTAAACGTACACTATCTTTCGCTTTTAGCGCAACCCAACTCGCTCGCCTCCAAAAGCTTATTTAATCGCGATCAATTCCACGTTTATTGCATTTGTTTGCGCCTTTTAATTTACTAGATAGAATGGACCGGCCGGAATGGAAATGGAGGAATGGAATAACTTATATTATGACGCAACACAAAGTGCTTGTTGGCCCGTCACATGATGTGTTTAAAGCATTACCAAAAACATTGCAGCAAATATTCCGTATAGAAAAATTAAGAATATCTCTAGAATAGCGAAAGGTAAAGGCCGAAAAGCCAGGCATTAATCTCATGACTTGCTCGGCATGTCATGATGGATTGCATATCAGTGTTCGCCGAACTGTTGTAAGTGCAAAATTGGTATATACCATTCTCGCCGTGTAAGCGAATTGGAATTACCTCAGCCAGTTTTGTTCTGAATTGAATAATTACTGCATGGCCTTTCCATGCAAGTTTTTAGTTGCTAACCCCGATTGCTGTGTATATCTTGTGAAACAGCTACAACTCACACTCGTTTTGAACTGATCAGATTTTACCGTATTTCATTCAGCTGACGGTGGTCTAATGTATGCTTATAAGTTTTGACTAATCTCAATACCCAATAATTACTTATAAGACAATTAGAATCAAGGATTGCGCAAATATGCCTTTATACCTTGATGGCAGGAGAAGCAGGTGAATGAACCATTAAACGGAGTTATGTAATCAAAAGCAGGCGAATTGACCGACTGCCTTGCAGCCGGCTGAGTGAGTGAATGAGTGAGTGAGTGACACGCATGCACTCTAATCTTAAACACAAATGCAGTCAAACTCCATCTGACTACGGACACCGAAGGGAACACGAAAACTGTCCGTGTTAACGGGGTGTCCGTATTAAGTGGGTTCACATGGATGGCGTAATTTTAAGTGCTTTATTTTTTAAAGCAAAATACGTAAATTACCGTACAACCCCTAAGTGTAAGACATTGAAAAATTACGATTAAACATATTAAACAAACGTTCGTAATTTTCTGTCAACCAAACTGATAGTATATGTCTAGCTGACTGACTTAACTTATCTTTTATCGCTTAGAATTAGCCTACAAATTGTCCGTATTTATAAGGAGGTGAACTTTGTATGAGATTGTTTTAATCGGGATGGGAAAATCTGTTCGTTGTCCGTATTAACGGGTGACCGTATTAAAGGCGAACCTGCTGTATAAAAGGGCAAAGCCCCACGCCGAATCTAATGCAAATGAGCAAGAACAATAGATTCTGCTGATTTGCATGAGTTACTACTGTATAAACTGCAACAAGTCTCTTATTTCTGTTCCGCGAGCACCAACGAACGTTCTCCAATCTGATGATGGCGGACAGAAGCCACCGAAAGCTTAGTTTAAAAAAAACCGATCGGTTTTAAAAAAATCTTTTCAAAAAATATAACGAGCAATTTTACGTGTTACTGACGCCGACTTATTTTTTCAGTGATGCGACTGATGGTTGGCCAAACCTGAGAGATTTTTTAAATGTCATGGATCAGGGTTTCAAAGCGCCCAATCCAATTAGGCTTGATTTATCAGGGCGTGGTCACGATAATGCTACCAGCCGCTGGGACGGAGCATTCTTCAAGTTCAAGAAGCACAGAACTTCGGGCCGCGTTGGACGGGTTTTCTACAATGCAACTAAACGAAGCGAAACTGCAAGAAAACGAAACGAAAAAGTATGTGGAAGAAAATGTATTGATGGGCTTCTGACGAGGGACAATTGCTTTAAAGACAACGAAACTCGACCGAACCCAGCCGTGATTGGATAATCTGCGCGGGCGCACAGAGGGCGGCTTAAGTCTCTCCCCTCCCTGGGACTTGTTGCTACGGATATTCAATAAAGCGCTCCAACGACGAGGTATTTAGGGCCGGTCTTATTCTGCCGGAGAACCTAGGGAGTGATGATATTGTGGAAAGCGAGTTACACAGTATCAATGAAATTCCCGAGAAAGGAACAATGCCTGATCATTTTCATAGAGTAACTAAAACTGACAACTTTCTCCAGTCAGATTAGAGGGAGTTCGAGGTTATTACCACTAGGCGGCTTTCACTAGGAACGCAACAAAATTTGAATATCTTTAAACACCGTCTTTCATCTTGCAACCAAGAAGAGAAGAGCATCTTGTTCTACGTGCCATGAAAACGACTTCACATGGCGCGTTAAGATTCATCGACGGTCTCTCAATATTAATGACGACTGCGATACGAAACTACAGAATCCATCTGGCTGCCGTCAATTGAAAGTATCACTCTTCCCAGCATTTCCGCAGTTTTGCTGGTCAAATTGGTATTATTGGTAGAACCAGCATACTACCTAAAATTGGTCGGAGAAATTCGCTTGTGTGAGGAAAACAATTGGACGAGCTGTAATGGCGCATTTCATTATGAACAGACGAATGACTGACTTATGTAGTTGACACTTTCCTTGCTTTCGATATAAAGTTTCACTACAGTCAACTCTCTCTTATGAGGTATTTTACCTCAGTTATTTGCAGGTCATATTGCCAAATGCCACCAAAATAATATATAACTCAATTATCGATTATTGGATAACAACAGAACAAAACAAAAGCAATAGTTTTACAAATGCACACAAACGAAGTTAGGTAGGCAGTTTTTTTTAATTGGTTCGTATATTTTAGCCCTAGAATGGACCGTTTTTCCCATACAAATCCTTATAATTTCGCTGTTACATGTACGCCACGGTTACCGAGACACTCATATAGATGGTTTTCACTCACTTGACCTTCAGTCCTGTGGGACTCAAATGACAAAGGCCATGGCTGCTATGTTGGTGCACATAACAAAAGAAGTTCATTAAAATTATTTTGTAGGTGTGCACGAACATGGCCGCCGTGACGTAACGTGAAAACCACCTATAATTTGGGCTACCGGTGTGTTTTAGCCAGACAGCTATTTGTGTAAGTAACTTAGTCA
The DNA here is from genome assembly GCA_024195265.1 of Dendrophyllia cribrosa. Taxonomy (NCBI): domain Eukaryota; kingdom Metazoa; phylum Cnidaria; class Anthozoa; order Scleractinia; family Dendrophylliidae; genus Dendrophyllia; species Dendrophyllia cribrosa. The sequence continues at coordinate 14,700,911 of JAJLRJ010000006.1, read as the reverse complement.
TTCCTAATTAAAGTGCAGGGCACATAGGATGACTAATCATAAAGCCCTGGCTACACGTTCACGTTCTAACATCGTTACCATGTCCAACATTTGTTGTACTGAACAATGTTGGACGCGCGGCTTAAAAATTAAACCATTATTCATCCAACAGGACATGTTTTCTAGGCGTCATTTCAGTGCGGTGCCGTTTCAGTGTTTTTCTTTTGGCTGTACAGTAATGGCGCAGTTAATATTCATGCTATAATTTCCAGATTAACTGGATCGTTATGATGTTTTCTTATTGGGTGTTAATGGTGGAGTCATTGTTGTTGCCTTAACCTTTTCATACAAAAGATTCCAGCTATGAGTTGTGAGTTTGAACACGTTTTTGCTTTTGAGCCTGATCTGCATTGGTATTAAAGTTTGAACTTTTTTATTGAAAAATAAACTGGAGTCAGTGATAAATGAGTTATAGAAATGTTTTTTTGTTGTTGTTGTTTTCGTTGCACTGTGACATTGGCATTAACCAATCTCTTTTCTCTTTGTATTCAACAGTTAATCACATGAACCGTCATGCACGTGCATGAGGCTCAGGTTTTATACCTGCGAAGCAAACGCAAACACAGACAGCCCCAATCTTGTTCCCATGGTCTTTCAAAAAGGAGGACCCTGGAAACCGGCGAGATTGAAATAGCTCAAGTTTTTTAACTCGCATGGAAAACTTATATCTAAAAGCAATAGTCAAGGTCAACAGTATTTCTTTGTCCTCTCCTTTTGATGCGCCCAAAAGCTAATCCGTAGACGCTATAAAAGCGACTCACGTTCTTAATAGTACTTAATCCTTGCTCGCCACGAAAGTCAACTGATCGAAGTATTAGTTAATGCAAGTCGTATTTAATTTTCTTCATTTGGTAAGTTATTGCTTAATTCTTCTCGTTTTTACCAAATTTTAACAATCTCTTACTGCCTCCATCGTGCAGTTTGCAGCGACACTTTTTGTGCTGATGTTTATTTTGAATTCAACTGACTGTTGCCACACAAATTTGCTTTCAAACAATGTGCGTTTTATCGGGGAATTAGATTCTAAACCTACACTAAATTCTTAACTTACAAGTATCACGTGGCACGTGAGGCTGCTATGGTGTTTCAGTCAGTTTAATCGAATTCGCCTCCACATAATAGAAAACCTTACATGCCTATTTTTATGCGCTATGGTTTTGGTAATTTACTTCTTGAAAAACATTCGTACTGCACGCAGCTTTGTTCATTTTGTTTCAGACGTTTAATATTCTCACAAGATATTGACTGTTTTTATACAAGAAACTCATTATATCCGTTTAGACAAGCCATCTTCTTTAGTGCATTTTGAACGGCGTTTATAGATAGATCGTTCCTCTAGATGCATACAGAAACCCATAAGTGGGTTGAAACGTGCAACTGTCTCTTGTACGCTTCAAAACAAGCTTCCCATTATTCAATTTGCTAAGAAGTTGTTACAGCCATATTTGGAAAATCGATATAAAAATCAACCAATCAATTCGCTAGAACAACTTGCTTCCAATTTCGAGGGACCGAGGGGTTTCCAAATATGGTACTAAGCAAAAAATGAATATTCGGAAGCTGTGAATGCGAGTTACACGTTTCAACCCACTTATGGGTTTCTGATGCATATTATAGCGTCTCTCGTGTTAAAATTTAATTCTTGTCTTCATCCCAGTGACGTTGCTTGCAAGCTACGTTTTAACTGATTTCACTTAATGACGTACAGGTTCAACAACTAAGAACGCAGGAATGCCTTTAACTAATGCTAGCTGTAGGCGAGGCAGGTAGGCAATCTACATCTAAAGTGACTACATCGTAAGATTTTCCATTTTGCGCAGTCAATCAAGTTACATAAGTTACATCAAGTTACATAACGAAATCAGGATCATGTGACCCGACATGTGCATGCACGTGCATGGCTATGCGGCGCTTGTTACCCACGCAAGAGCACTCCAGGTAGATAGCGGACTATTTTTGGTGTTTTTCTGTTATATTAATCCCGACCTGACCAATCGATATCAATCGATAACATTAGATGCCAATTAATCAAATTGATACTGGAAATCGATGACTAATCGATGAGTGAAAATTTTGTGACTTTCTAACATGATCGATTTTCATTTATTATCATCGATTTTCATCGATTGTTTGGATCGATTCTTACTACATCAACTCAGCAACTCTAAAAAGCGGTCAATACCTCATTTATTCATTCTTGTGCTGTAAAATCTCTACGATGTCATGCAGTACAAACAATGTTATCTCGAAACGGTGATTGGTTATATACCAATCGATATATACATGGCTATTTATCTGATGAGTGCCGTACAAGTTGTGTGGTGCGAAACTATATAGTAATAAATATGCCAAGTCAAATCTCCAGTTAATCAGACTGTCTTCAAATATTTATGCTCTAGTTTTTTCTATCGAGCACTCTGACAACAGTTCTGCAAATCAACTAATATGTAATGTTTACTACATGAGCGGGAGTGTTGTTTCGACCTATACAATCACGAGGCGCAGCCGAGTGAATGTATAGTGCCGATACAACACGGACGCGAATGTTGTAAACAACTTGTGAAATTCGCATTCCAGATACAACTCACTAGTGGTTGTATCTATTTTACATTTCAGATACAACTCACTAGTGAGTTAACCATGTGATTGGAATGGCTCATTTCTATTTGTTAGTACACTAATGGATAATAAATGAATTTTACAAATGTGGTTCAGCCGGGAATCGAACCCGGGACTCCTGAGTACCGATCAGATGTCTTACCACTAGACTACTGAGCCAACCCCGCCATTCAGCGTGAAATTGGAAGTATCCATATGTGGCAGGTACGAAGAGACTCACAATTTCTGCAGTTAGGATCGCGCCACTTAGCCCAATTGATCAGCAATTCACAGTATATTTCCTTCAACATATGATAAGTTAAGTATGAACTTGGGCTGGGCAATAATTGAAACAAAGTAACTGCCTCATATATGTATATATATAAAATATCACAAATGAAGACTCAAAAAGATATTATTTTGAGCTGTCACCTATATTTCGGCCGAGTTTACCGGCCTTCATCAGGGTGGATGACCGTCACAAAACGTTAACAAGCCTGATGTAAGTAAACAAAGAAATGGCGCGCGCAAAAAAAAAAAAACGTAAACCGAGAGATCACAAGAAATATAGCTAGCGCGCGCTTAAGTCTTATTTATCTCCGCGCTCTCGCTGTGCGATTCTGACTAAAGAAAGAGTCACTCTAATTTAAACCATATATATATGTAGATAGGCTTAGCCTAACAGCGGAGCTCTCTGAACAGAAACGATGATGATAAGCTTAACTAAGGTGAAAGGTCGGAAGCACAAGAAAAATTAGATTTAGGAATGAAGACCGGGCTATTTTTCAATTTTAGCAATTCTCAAAAACAGTTTTTAAAATTCCCATAGAAAAATGTAATTAATTTTACCGAAAATTCTTAAAAACTCCTCTTCTTCGGGGATTCTGACTTCCAAAGAAAAAATATCGCCCCCGCACAGAAGCTCATAACAGAAAAGCGATTAACTCGTTTCCGATGCTGGGGATTTTTAGAAAACGCGGGGAGCCAATCAGAATTTACTTCCTAATATGGAGTTGTAATAAGAAGCCTACTTGTACGCTCCCACAACACTTGCGCATGTTGAATTGCAGGAAAAGCTTGTATCTTGTTTCATAAAAGCTGCTACAAAGGTCAATAATTGCACTTTGCAGTTCTGAGACTCGACCAAAATGTCACACTATTCAAACGGCCACTGACTCCCTTTGGAGAAAAGAAGGCCGATTATGCCGAACTGGAGGAAGCGGAGAAAAGGAGAAATTGTATGCATCGTGAAAAACTTTACCGGCAGAGCAAAAAAATTCCCATTTAGATTGCTTAGTCTAGTAGCAATATTCTGTAGAGTGCCTAATTTTGAGTTTCGTAAAACTTTTTGAGTAGAAGCAGGAAACGGAGCTTAAAATGTTCGTCTTGTGGTCCTCTTTAAGAATTTTGCTGTTTCCCACTTTGATTTTAACTGGTACGGCAATTAAGAGAGTGTTTCGCTGAGTGCCTCACCGCAGAAACATGAAAACGAGGCTGGACTAAGGATCTTCATAAAACTAAGCAAAACATTAGCCAAATTGTACAAAAATCACCAAAAATGTTTATAGCCGAGATTTTGGATTAATTGCTAATAGTTGGTCACGTGACAGATCACGTGATTTTAACCCTTGGATGTAGAAGAGGGGGATTGACGCCTGCCCCTCGTCTCCGATTTTTTCAAGGGCATTAGCACATGCCATGTACAGTTAGAGTAGCTGTTCGATTATCCTTCACACACATTTTGGTTACATTTGGCGATAATCGATTGCTATGGTAACGAGATATGACGTCATAAGAAGCATGCGGTCAAGCCATTTTTGAATAAAAATACGCGGTTTTTTAACCTTTTTTTCGGTGATAAAAACATACAAAACGCTGCCAAAAGCGTCAAAACATTGTATCATATTTTACAACTCCAGCAAAAACTATTTACAATTTCCGTATTTTTTCGATAAATTATATCTTTTTAGACATACCCAAGGTGGCGGCCATCTAGCTTGGTAGCCATTTTGGATGACGTCACGGACTCTAGTGGCGCCATAACCCATAATATTTACCTTATCTTGTAGAGAATATCACAGGCTATCTATTAGAGATAAAATATATTCCAAAATATCGTAACACCACGTAAACCCAAGGGGGGCAACAACCCCCCCCCCCCCCCCACCTTGATCATCAACAAGCTGTTTACTTTGAAACCACATCTACAGATAAAATTATATCGTGCTTCAGTTTGTTACTAAGAAATAAAAGGAGAAAAATAAGTATATTTTAATTGCTGCTTTCGAAAGTGTTCATTTTCTTATTTTGTAAAATTTTTAAAACTCCAAAAGAAGTCCAGTTATGATCATCACCAGTCCGTGAATTTGTGATTAGCTTTTTACTTAAGTGCTAATATATCATTGCTTATGCAAGTCCTTGACCTTCAGCTTCCCTGAGCAATTCTCCTCGTGAAACTGAGGCTGCTGACATTTTGTTTTTGTTGTTTACAGTACATGTTTTATCATAAGAGACCTGATAAGGTTATTAAGGAAGATGAAATATGACACAATACATGTAAGTTCACGTGAAATATATATAATGAATGTTTGAAGACAGCCCATCATTAAAGAAATGTTGATTGAATCAGGTGTCATGCTTATTCTTGTAGTCTTATTCTTTTAGTGTTACAATTAAAGTACTTTTCCTGTCATTTAACTGTTTTTTTTTTGTTTTTTTATTCTTGTTTTTTTTTTATTGAAATCAACAATACTTACAACACCACGACTACTTACACTATTTTTACAATACGTTCGATTTTTACAATACAAAAGACTACGATACTAGCTAGGGATTAGTATTAACTTACAAAAATAGTTTTTAAATGTACGACAACATAGTACAAGCTAAAATAAGCCAAAAAGGACATGTCACAAACAACAACAAAAAGGAAATTATATACAAAAAGCTCAAAATTTAACTTCCAATTTACATTTATGTTTTTCCATATCCAGATGATTTTTCATTAAGGCGAAAAAAGTTTCCCAGATATATCCTTCTTCTCTCCTTGAAGCGTTGTAAATATAGTATTTGGCTAAATTTATGCAGAGGTTTAAACCAAGACGAAAAGGGAAATTATTACTGAAACCGTAAAATGATGTTTGTCTCCGAAAAAGTAAAAAAATTCGTGATTTTTTTTCATTCCACCAATCGGTGAAATGTGTTCAAAAGGACATCACATGGGAACAAGTTACAAAAAGATGTTTTAGAGTTTGTTTCTCAGTGCATAGGTGGCATTGTTCGCTTAAAATAATTAAATCCATGAATAATAATTTATTACGTTTGTAGGCAGAATGTAATGGATGATTTTAAATTGGAAAATAGCAAGTCCAGTATCTTTCTTTTGTCACTAATTTAAAAGGGATACTGTAGATATGATATATTGTTTCTTCGTTAAGGCCAGCATTTTTTATTCTTTTTTCAGCTTTAGGTGTTTCGAATTCCATCTTCACATTCATTTGGCTAGCTGACTTGCAAGAAATTGTATCTATTGACATTCCGCTATGATCGTTTGCTTGTAAAACCACCGGCGCATGTACGTTATGTGCCTTACATTTTTTAATCTATTTTTTAGGAATTGCATGGCACAGGCCATATCTTAAGAAGTTCGTCTTTATAGGAAACTTGAAAGAAAAGTCGTAAAAAGTTAATCATCTTGGAAGATATGATTAATTTTAGTAATGCCTGCCTACATTTTTTCCAATCAGTACCGTCCCTTAACGTAGTCTCTCTGGTCGCCATTAATTAATTTAGGCCTATGGGTCACGTGACTAGGATTAAATGTCACATGACCACTATCATCCGATTAAAAACTTTTTACATCACATTACAGTTTTTTTTCGCCATTTGGCCAGTCTTTTGTTAGCTTTTGTGAATGTCCTTAGTCCAGCCTCGTTTCCATGTTGCATGGGTGTTATGTGACACTACTTTCTGATTAATAATTACAATGTACATGGTTGGTGGCCTTATTTTAATATTTGTGATGGTTTTTGTGCAATTTAGTGCATGCTTTGCTCTATTTTATTGCTTTTGGTAGCGTTTTGTATGTTTTTTTTTCACCGAAAAAAGGTAAACAAAACGCGTATATTTTTATTCAAAAATGGCTTGACTGCATGCTACTTATGACGTCATATCCCGTTACCATAGCAATCGATTATCGCCAAACTTAGCCAAAGTGTATGCGAAGGATAAATGAACAGCTAATGTACACGGCATGTGCTGACAATAAATGCCTTTGAAAACATCGGAGACACGGGGCTGGCATCAATCTACCTCTTCTACGTCCGAGGGTTAAAGTCACGTGATCTGTCACGTGACCAACTATTAGCAATTAATCCAAGTTTAACATATTGAAATCTTGGCTACAAACATTTCTGGTGGTTTATGTACAATTTTGGCCGATGTTTAACTTAGTTTTGTGAAGAACCTTAGTCCAGCCTCGTTTTCATGTTACAGGGGTGAGGGACTCAGCGAAACACCCTCTTAATTGCCGTACCAATTAAAATCAAAGTGGGAAACAGCAAAATTCTTAAAAAGGACTTTTGAAGACGAACATTTTAAGCCCTGTTTCCTGCTTCTACTCAAAAAGTTTAGCGAAAATCATCTTTTTGGACTTTGCTACCTGACTAGCTTACCGTCTCAGGTTTAACTTAATACTCCACAGCGATTTGTGTCTACAGCAACATACCAGCAATCAAAATCAGTTAATGAATGAAATAATGGTAAAATGATAAAAACACAGAGCGGTTCAAAGCTTTAGGACACCTACATCAAAGAAAGATGAAAATGAAATAAAAATGCAAACAACATGTAGAGTTTTCCAAATCACTTTTATTTAAAAAAACAAAGACAAACACAATGTAGTTAAATGAAATAAATAACTTGTACGTATTTGAAAGGTCATTTCAGATCTTCAACAGCCGGTTTATCACAGTTACTACGGTTAAAATTACTCGTAACAAATCGTAACTCGAAACAGAAGCCCATGATAAGAAAACTTCAAAATTGCTCAAGACAACCGCGATTTAGTTTTGTCAAGTTGATGAAAACGCACTCCGTGAGTTCAGAACCTAAGCTAACCACATTTACAAACAAATACAGTCACGTAAAAATTAACGCAACTCAGTTTTTAAAATAGTACGTTAACTTATTTCTCAAGATACAAATCATCAGAACTTTCTCTTACAAAATCATAAATCCTGTAAATTCGGAAAACAAGAAGGCTCGAGTATAAGAGCTAAATAAGCTTAAACATGTTTGAAACTAAGTGATTTGGTATGCTCATTTCCTCTCAAAAATCGCTTTGAAAAACAATTATAGTATATACAAAGAAAAAACACGGTAAGGATGGGTTGACAAAGTCGGTGAAAGATTTAAAAAGTGTTGGCTGTTTAAAATATAAGTTAAGTTAAAGCGAACTGAATATTAAACACCGCGCCGCCGTTCATATTTCAAAATCTATACAACAAGTTTTATTCCAACCGATTTGGGAAGAAAAACCCTAAGCTCAAGTCAGACACAAAATATTGTATGTTTGAGCGATAAGTAATTATGAGCGAAAAGAAGAGTAAAACACTTTTGTTTTCAAAATAAAACCGAAAAACACATGGCATTGCGAACTGAATCATGAGAATTTGCTTCGCTTCTTCTGTACGCTTCAATTTCTTTGTGAAGTTAAAAACAATTCATATTTCGTTACTATCATCAAAACCTGACTTAAACAATCTCTTATTGCTGCGTAACGATTTTGTGGCGCCCACAGTCAGCAATCTGCGGTTACCCAACGGAAAGCTCCGATTACGCTTGGGGTCCCGCTGGGGCGAAAAACAGACTCGTAAACAACAGATCGAAGATCTGAGGTAAAAGGAAAGGAAGGAAAGGAAGATTTGAGGTAAAAGGAATGTTGGAATTTGGCTCCTCTGCTCCCTGTGCACAAAACTGAATTTAAAGTATGTCTATTGAATAAAGTTAAAATTGCGCATCCCAAGAGGTTTATAAGCACCGAGCGAGCACTTTGTTATGACAACCATTCTCTTTTACCCGGTTTCCCTGTAATTATCTTTTATTCTCCGAGAAAAAAGCGGACTTACGCGTACCTTTATTTGAGGGTCTGGATGGGGTTAACTGACAACTGACAAATGGCCAAAATTCTAACTGACAACTGACAAATAGCCTAAAATTTAACTGACAACTGACATTTGTAGAGGGTTTTACTGACAACTGACAAAAGATCTTATTGTCCTAAATATCCTTCAAACCCCGTTGTAAATAACAATGTTTTACTCTTTTCGTCAGACAAATGCACGTTTTATATTAAATCTCAGCAGCAGGACGCTCGAGTGTCATATTTCGTTAATAATTTACTGTATCACCCATGCACATCAGGGTCATTTCACCTAGAGTCCACCTATGACGTCACCTATGATCTAGAATTTACAAACTCAAGCTAACCAGTCCCGGGCACGCGCCAGCTTACATGCTGGCTGCTAATGCTGGCGTTATTAAAGCGATTGTAAGCTTTTACCGCGTAAATTCGGATACGGCATTCGAAAGACATAGAAGCCGTATTCCGATAAATTACTTAAATACGGTACATGCTCTCAAAAAGCACCTTATTCAATTCCTTGGCCTGAAGGAACTAACAATTAAATTAACGGCCTTGGAGATTTCGATATAAAGCTTTATCGGATGGCACCGAAACCGGGCAGGAAAAAGTGATAACTTCGCCATCACAACGGACGACCAGTGGAAGCTGGAGCTTCCAAGTATGCTGTATGACTTAGGAAGCGAAATGAACAGTATGTATTCTTAGTGCTTGTGTATTTGTTGCATGTATTGGTATAAATATAAGCATGCCAGTTAGTCCGGAAAACCTTCTGGGTATTGCTACGCTTTCAGAATATTTTCGTTGTTTTCACGTAATGCACCATGTAATATTTATTTTTCTTGAAATAATTTATGTTATAATTACAGTAGCCTAGTATATAACTACATTTTGTAGCTTTGCGGCAGCGGTGCGAACCACCGCGTGTGCATGCTTCTCAACACCTTTCCTGGAGCGATCGTTACACGTCAGATTTTAGTGGTGTCGGTTGATAATATGTAAATTCATGCATTAAAACATGCAGTAAATCAGCTAAAAAAACAAAATATTATAGAAACGAAACACTTCACCCCTTCAAATAAAATACTAATTCATGCCGAGCAGACCGAGCAAGTCACTGGACTTATTTCCTGCTAATCTGTCCACAGACCCTCTATTTTGTCTAGAGTTCGTCGAGATCGCAAGCAAAATAGAAACCGCGGGGGATTTGAAAGCGCGCGAACAGAAAGGAGTGGCCCTGGGGAAAGACAAATATATTCTTTTTTGCGCCCGCTTCGCGGCCACTGTCGCAGTCCGCGCTCGCTCTCGCGCGCTCGAAGAAAAATAACTCTTTGCAAAAAATAAACATTTGTTGACAGACTAATTTCCTGCGATTTTGCTCACACAAGGTATTTTAAAAATCGTATTAAAAGTTTACTATACTCAAACAAATTACCGGTTCAATTTTCAATCTTTTTTTTTTTTAACTCTGAGCATTTTTCTGGCAGTCCACGTTGTACAGAAGAAAATCAGTTTTAGCTAAACCTGTGGTCCCCAAATAGTTATGTCACGCACGAAATATGTCGCGCCTTGTACACCCTCGCCTGTTTCCTAAACGCAAATCCACTCTAGTAGGTGCGGTTTTATGTAATGTAAAATGTATTTTAGTCTCTTATGTAGGTATATTATACAGGCCACTTATGTTGTATTGTAAAACTCCCTGACGAAGTGTGCGTTAGGTCACACGAAACGCGTAGGAGAAAGTAAATCATTTTACAACTCTAAGAGTTCGCAGACGTGTTGCTCACTAGTTCATTCTTATAAAATTGGAGATGCGCCACAAGTCACATTTGTGAACGACTGTCTAGTTGCAGTGGCAGTTGCTGAAGCGCGACCTACGCCAGATGACTTTTCTGATAGGGAGGACGAAGATATTGCGCCTGTCCCCGTTTCAAGATCTGGGCGGCCAATACGTGCCCATTTCCGCCTTGATTCGTAAACGGTACGCTTATAGTAGATATGTTTCATGTTTTACAGGAGAAAACATTTTTGTTTGTTACTCTCTTCCCAACGCGCCTATTTGCGCGAGTGCAATATTCCCTAATCACTTCATCCCAGCCAATCACAATGAGTCATTGACAAACAAAACCTAATCAAATCAAACGAACGAAGAACAGAAAGAACTCTTCCGATATTTGTTTGTCTTTCTCACGATATACTTCAAATATTTTGAAGGTGAACTTTGATGAGCTAAGGGTCTAAGGGTTAGAGAGGAATGTTATGCTCGGGCAAGCAGGAGAGTAACGATAGAAAACCACTTGTAATGATTTCAATTCCAAATTTGGAAAAAAAGTTATTAGTGTAGCAATTTTCGAATTAGTGATACAATTTACATTTTATTAGCTAAATTTTAGATAAAAAAAAGAAATAATTAAATTACTTATTAATTATAAACAGTCAATTAACTGACAACTGACAAATGGCCTTAAATTTAACTGACAACTGACAAATGGCCAAAATTTTAACTGACAACTGACATTTGTACCCCCCCCCCCCCCCCCCCCCCCCCATCCAGACCCTCTTATTTCTGAGGCACGCACCGTATGTTTATATTCTCACAGAGATGTCTGCTAAACACGTTTTAATTTATTTGTAGCCTCTCAAACGATGACACACCAAATGGAGATTGGATTGGATTGGAAATTGGATTTGACAAGATAGACCTGGGTTTTAAAATGGCTCCGCTTAAGTTTGATTTATCACGAGTTCAGAGTCACAATGAGGCGCCCATCAACAGACCCGAATCACACAGGTCAACAGCAAGCACTGAATTCCAGACCGTGATGGACGACTTTTCTGCCATGAAAGTTAAAGAAACAAAGCTACGAGAAAATGAAAGGACAAAATTTGCAGAAGAGAATGCAGACGCGGGACAACGTCTTCGCAGACGACGAAACTCGACCGAGGTTTCCCCTGGTGATCTGGTAATGGAATTTAGCCAGTATCCTCAGAGAGGACGGCGCAAATCTCTCCCATCTCTGGGACTTGTTGCAGTAGATATTCAATACAGAATTCCAACGAAGACGAATTCGAGTTCTGAATTACACAGTATCAATGAAATTCCCGGGAAAGGAGCAAAGCCTGGTGATTTCAAAAGAGCAACTAAATCGTTAAACTTCACCGGTCAAGTTGGAGGGAGTTCGAACTTTGTCCCTAGAAGACGGTTTTCACTGGAAGCGCAAAGAAATATGAAAGGTTCAAACACCCCTTTTGGCCTTGCAACGAAGCAGAGGAGGGCATCGTGTACAACGGACCACGAAAACAACTCGGCTTGGCGTGTGAAGTTTCATCGTTGGTCTGTCGATATTGATGATGACTGCGACAACTCACAGCCTCAAAGTGTTCGGTCTGAAAAACACCATCTGAAAACCCGCCATAGCAGTCTACCAGTCACTTCTAGTTTTACTGGTCAACCGACCAATGGAAGATACGGTATTCTTCCTAAAATTAATCGGAAGAATTCCCTTGTTGGGGCACCACAAAAGAAATTGTAGCGTAACTCACTAAGAAAGGAAGAAAATAACACTGATCAATCCGTTTGTGAAGGAGTCGTTAGGGACGGACCATTAGAAAAGTGATGGGGGGGGGGGGGGGGGGGGGGGATTTTCAGCTTGCACGAATTTTTTTGTCGCCCATTGCTTGTGCAGGATTTTTTTTTGCAGGTGAAACCCTCTGCACGAATTTTTTTTTCAGACAAATATTGCTTTGTTTTTCATTTACTACTTAAAAAAAAGGTGTAATTCTTAAAAACCATTTTTGACCATTACGTATATTTGAAAAATATATATTAGGAATAGTCCGCTACGTTGCACAAGACTATATCCTATTATGGAACGCATGAAACAAACACAACTTGACACCAGAATTACACGCCTGTTGTAGAAAAAATATGCAGTGTATCTTGAATTCATTGAGACATACACGAGACCTCCTCTCTACAACACGAAAAGAACTGTTCTTTGTATCAGAAAATATCATACATGCTATGAAATTAAGAATAAAGCCTCAGAAAGAAACACAACTTAACGTCGGATCGAAACTACACCAATACTATTGGTTCAATTAAACGAGCCAATGAGAAAACGGAACATTCGATCCTTCCCAAGAGTACAAAAGCGGCAAACATTTCATGTACAATTAACGGAATAATTTCATATTATTCCGCGAGACAGTTACTTATGGGAGCAACTGATGAGGTTCACCTAAGAACCGAAACTCGAGTCTTGCTTAAGAAAAACGTAAGAATTCACTAGCGTCCGTGAGATTTTCAATACAGATCACCATATCTGTTCAAGCCATGTCGGGATGCAATAACGCCATGATGAAACAACGGAGGTTCTTCAAGCTCCAAGAAACACTTCTCAGAAACAGAACTAGATATAAAACAAGGAGCTAAAACAGAGGCGGATCCAGGGATTTCTGAAACGGGGGTCCGGGTTCATGCCTGTCTGGAAATTTTTCCAATTTTACCCTCTGAAACGTCATTTCCAGCACTCCTGAAACTCGAAAAGCGTTTGTTAAGTCAAAAAATTGACAATCAGCAATTGGTGGAGGTGAAACAACTACGTATAAAACAATTTTATTCTATTATTTTTATGAACCACAAGGGAGACACAGGTCTGAAAGGGGGGTCCGGACCCCCCCCGACCCTCCCCCCTGGATCCGCCACTGTAAAACATAAACTGCAAGAAGTCATGATTCCAATAGAGACACGGCAGCTTCAGACTTTGATCTTAGACGCCTACATCCGTGATAAAGATCCACTTTCTCACAAGTCTTGCACACCGCAGACTTTGACACTAAATCACGGCAGGGGCGTAGCCAGGAATTTTTCAGAGGTACGCACAATCAATTTCCAAACACTCCCACTACCTCCTCCCCCACCCTCAAGTCCCAAATCTTTCTTTTTTCCCGACTTTTTCAGGTACGCACGTGCGTACGTGCGTACAGGTAGCTACGCCCCTGCACGGGCTGACCTGTTATTGAACGTTAACGGTTAAAATCTTCAGGGTAAAATGGGGAACATTAAATCAAATCAAATTAAAACTTTTTGAGCACCAATCTTTTGCATCTTAGGTGCTGGTCATGGAATAGCCTTGTGCGCATGTCCAAGTTTAATAGCAATCACGTATTAGGGTAAATAGGTCACGTGACTTTAGAAATAGGTTAATAACTTCTAATAAAAATTACAGATACCACCTTACAAGGCAGAATAACAATGCTGATACTCTACTGGACAATTTAGTTGCACATATTTTCAAAATTATATTGCAGAACCTTTCCCCATTTTAGAAAACGCATTTTGTGACGTCACTTACAGCGAATTGTCACGTGATGCTAACTTACACTCTCATATGATTAACCAAGTCAGATGTAAATCCTACTATTAGCATCGAACTGTAAAGTTAATTGTACTGATCAATATTAATGGTAAAATTGGGATCTTTAAACACTTGAGAATCCCATTTTCAAAGAATTTCACTAAATTTGCAACACTAAACAAGTTAACTATGAGATAACTGAACGGTGGTATATAATTTTCCCGTAGCAACGTCCCTAGCAACTATTGTTTACATTAGTTAAATGCTCATAAAACGTGCTTAATGAATGCTCCCGCGCCCATAATTGATCTAGAATCGATTGTTTTAACTTTAAGTCCATTTTTCTCTTTCTCAAATGTTGGAATTTGACTAAACACGTTGCAGCTCAACACTTCTCTCTGAAAGAGTATTTTACCTAAAGCAATAAATTTTGCTGCAGTCATTTGTGAATAGTTGCTCTATGCAATGAACTAACATCAGAATAATTTTCTAAATTCCAACAAAATTATCCAATAATATGTTAATAGAGTGTGGCAAGAAATGTTTTAGGCGGTCAGTTTGCACCCTTGTAAAACGAAAGAAGACTGTTGTAGATTGACATGGTTTTAGTTCATTGCATAGATCTATGTGTGGTAAACAAACTCTGAAATTTTCAGATCCACACATTGCATAAATGAAGGGTTATAGCTGCAGGCGTTTGGGTAATAAAACATGGAGTTTAGGGCGTGGCATGGTTGCCATGGAGACCATAAACCCCATAACACATGTCAAACAATTTCTCTTGATGTGTGTAATAACTTGGCATTATATTTAAAGGCTGAGGCCTTTCTGGACAAGAGAACTTTGTTAACATCTTACAGAAAGAATTGGAACGCCTTGAGCTGTAAGCAAGTAACATCGATTTTTACATACCGTCTCAGCTACTGAAGTAGTGTAAATTGAACTCCCCAGAACAGTAGTGAATGAGATCAGAAATGACTACAGTAACTAAATACAGTTACATACGCACTGTTGGATTTTAGGCTTTGTGTCAATACAAACGTGATCAGTCCGAAGTTACAATCAGATAACAAGCAGCCTATTTTCTTGATACTGGTTTTGAGAAGTCATGACAATAGAGTTCGAGTTGTCGGGGTAAATTTGGGCCAAGGGAAACGAAAAATAGTTCGAGTTAGAGGGGAATTCGAGTTATCCGAGTTCGAGTTATCCGAGTAAAAATGACTCCGAATTATAGGGCCGAATCCAAGGGAAATCGAACTTAGTTCGAGTTAGCGGGGAGTTTGAGTTTATATAATATCCGAGTTCGAGTTAGCGGGGTTCTACTGTACTTTATTTAGGTACATATCAAACATCATGTTTATGTCTTCAGGTAAACACTCATTATGAAACCACACTACACGTACGCTAAACTCAGTTTTAGGGGCCTTAATAACCCAATTCGTGTTTTCATTGTTTTGAAATTTAATTGTTCAACACTGGTTCGAATCACATTGAACAGTTTTAATAAGAAAGCATTTACAGCGAGGTTAATTAAAAACAATGTTTTTTAAAAGTTTAAATATTCGATAGCCTCACATAAACGCCTTTATTTTTAAAGTGACAATAACTTGAAAACACTGAGCACGAAGTGTTTAAGACATTATAATCTGAAATCGATTTGTCTACTTTGTAAAAACGCATATGTACATATAATTTCATAGAGCTATATAACATAAGGCAGTTCACTTTGACTATTCAATTCTGTACAGTGAAAAATAAAAGCGCGTTGGGTCAAAAACAACCACCGATTACCGATGCACGTTCTACTGAGTACATGTAGCTACGGTGATGTGGACAACTCTGGCGCTACTCTTTGGAACATAGCAGAGCTTTAATTCATTGTTCTTGTTCTACATGTAATTTGTATTGCCTTATTTACAACCACTTGGACATTTCTTATCCTTTCTGATAAGAAATAGATCATTACCAAACCGGCTATAGCTACCAACCCTGTGTTTCTATTGGTTCCTCAACAGTGCACCTTCATTAATTGGTGTATTATTATGAGCTGATGTACATTATTCTTAAAAACAAACAAAAGCACAGTGATTAACCGTGTCAGCGCGTGAAAAAGGTGTAGCACGGATTTCATCCACATGAGTGTTTTCTAAGACCGTGTATATACAGCTCCTGTTTATTTCTGTTCCTCTCAAGCTTTTAAGTAAAAAAAGTTACCTAGGATATTTTTGCCGGATATACACACATGTATTTATTGGCTTATCAACAAGCTGACTTAATTCAGCACGAGCAACTCATAAAATAGATAAATCGCATGTTCTGGGGCTAATGGAGTACTATTAAATGTTTAGTTATAATATTTTTACAAAATATGGAACATAAAAAGCTGGCGCAAGAGTGGCTCAAGCCCAGACTCACAAGTAAGAACCATCTTGTACGGCGTAATCAACAGGACAACCGAAAAGTACTGCTTAATATCTTTCATTTGAATGCCACATTTTAGGCGGATTTCATTCATGAACTCAAAAGTTAGAGCCACCTTGTGACCAATTGACCATCTATCCATGTGGCTTGATAGTTCAGTGGATAGAGCATTGCACCGGTATCGCAAAGTCATGGGTTCAAATCCCGTTCAAGCCTGAATTTTTTTTCAGGTCGCTTTTTCAACTGCTTAAGTTGAAAGCACACTGCGAGGATCACAAATTTCACTCATAACAAATAGTATTATATTACGGAAATTAATGCTCAGTAGCTTTCATTTGAATGTCACACTTTAGGATTTCATCCAAACGTTAGAGCCGCCTTGTACGGTAAAAAATGAAGTATAACCGCAGAAATGCAATGCTCATAAAATAGCTATCGTTTGAATGGTCACAGCTAGGATTTTTATCCACAGACTTGAACGTTAGAGCTACACTTCTAGTTGCGGCGTTCGACTCTAGAAAGCAGAGAATCCTCTGTTCGTATCCATTGTGTTATGCATAACATGGCCACTTACAGGTAGCTCAACTTGTCAGAATAAACTGGACTGACTCGAAAACCCAGAGGAACTTGAACTCCTGGACAGAGTGTTCCCAAAATCACCACCGTCATCGTCGTCGACGCTTAAACTTCTCTTGTGCAATTTCACCCTCCATTTTGAATCTCGACAGGTGCTCGCACTGAACCTGCGCCACCTAGCAGCTGAACACCGAGAGGAAGAACGTCGTCGGGCTAAATTGCGGTGCTCGTGAGCCTCTGATAGGTCATAAGGCACTGTCTTGTCTTCAGGAATGCTTTTTCTTTTAACCCCGTTCACACCTTGGTTGTTGATGTGCCTGGTAGCTATGGCTTGGACGGTATTTCCAGTTGCAATTGAATCGCTCGAAAACCTTCTTAAAGGCAGTTTAGGAAGCCCCGAGGTCGAGGAATACAGCAACAGCGCGCTTCTTCTTGAATTGTTTAGCGTTGTAGGCAAGCTATAAGCCACATCGGAATGTCTTCTCTGTAATTTTGGATGAGAAACAGTACTTTGACAACGAGAATTGCTTGCACTGCTGTCATCCAAAGCATTATCTTTATCTTGGTCTTCTTGGCATGTAATCTCAAAGTGTTTTGGTCCAAATGTCTCTTCAGATCCTTGGTTGTTGATGTACCTGGTAGCTTTTGCTTGGACGGTATTTCCAGTTGCAATTGAATCACTCGAAAGCCTTCTCAAAGGCAGTTTAGGAAGCCCCGTGGTCGCGCTTCTTCTCGTACTCTTTAACGTTGTGGGCAAGCTATAAGCCCCATCGGAATGTCTTCTCCGTAATTTTGGATGACAACGAGAATTGCTTGCACTCTTGACATCCAAAACATTATCTTTATCTTGGTCTTCTTGATGTGTAATCTCAAAGTGTTTTGGTCCAAATGTCTCGGATGTCTCTTCAGATCCCAAGTGGAGCTCGGAGAGGTGGGTAAGAAGTAATTTGTATCTATTTTCAAATGCAACGCATAGATCTTTCATTTTTGGACGTCCATCCCCCATTTCCAATGCACTCGTGGCAAACGTGTACTTATAAAAAAGGCTCGGTAAAATGTCATAAGCTAAATTGCGTGTGTTCAGAGCTCAAATTGAGTATAGCGTTCCACTACCTTGGTCGGCTTTAGGACGTCGGTATTGACCTTGAAGCTTGGATTACAAAGATAAAGGTTCATTAGCTGACCATTCTTTGCCTCACTGCAACAGGGATTTATTGGCTTAACTCAGGAGTATTTATTTTGCCTATTTGCGACCTGCGTTAGCCTGTACCTTAGTGCGAGTGTGCAGAAATTGCGTTATTGTTTAACTATCAGAGGTTCGTTTTGGCATCTACATGGAATCCGATAACGTCACAGATCAATTCTCGATCTTTTCGCGTAGACGTGACACCTAACGTGCAGAGGAATCGTGCATTATATTATGTTCTGATCACGCGTATCGAATCCGTTTTATTCTGTTTTTGCTAAGAAATCGTTTTAAGAAACTTATTTTATAACAGAAATAAAATTTCCGTGTTTCCATAATGGGATAATAAACGCGACCGAGTGCACTGCAATTGTTGGAATTTAAAAACAGAACACAAAAGAAGTGCTTAGAGAAAAATGAGCCGCAGCCAGGTGCTTCTCGCACTTCTCAAGTGTTTTTTTTTTAATTCCAAATTGTTTATATAACTCGACAATACACGAAAAACAAGTTCAGTTGCAGTTAAACCTGTGAGTATATGAGTGGACCCCATATTAAGCAGACACCCTCTATTAAGCAGACACCTGCTACTTGGGTCCCTAAATTTCCTTTCATATTCACTGTAAAACGAACTTGTATTCAGCGGAACCCTCCATTAAGCGGACACCAGGGAGGCTCCCGAAGTTTCACTGTCCTTTACTATTTCATTTGTCAAATGCTCCATGATCTGCACGCTGGTGCCCAGTTATAATAAACTCTGTCTGACCAATCATAGCGCGCGCATATTTGAGCATTTTATAATAAGTTATGGTAATACTGCCTAGTTGAAATGCGGGAGAACTCGAAATAGATGTGGACTCCCACTTTTGTTACCATATGAAAACAAGGAAAGCGTTTAATATCTCTTTCTTAATTGTGAGATGAATAAAAAGTAAAGAAACAAACATTGCGCCGCAAAATGCCTAATGAGGAAACGTTTTTAAAAGGTCTGCAAGGTACCTTTAGGTACCGTTTATATGCAAAATCCCATGAACGGCGCGCGACGGAAACAAGAAACTTATGTGGCAAAAAAAGGGAAGCGAGTGACAAAGTGCTCAACCAGGCTAGCCCCAAGTAGCTCAGCCTAGCTTCTGGAGTGTTAAGCTAATGAAACCTACAGCCCAGAGAGATGCATACGATGGATAGAGGGAAGGGAGTGGGGTCTCCTCTCTGATTGGAGGGAGTGGGCCTCCAATAACCTAGATCCAAGGAGTACAGACTGGAGAGAGTTGGGCCTTTAAAGTATCAAGTCTAAATGGGGGTAAAAATGTGACGAGAGGCTCACTTCATCTTCATTCCCATACATTTTAATGACAC
Source organism: Dendrophyllia cribrosa (assembly GCA_024195265.1). Taxonomy (NCBI): domain Eukaryota; kingdom Metazoa; phylum Cnidaria; class Anthozoa; order Scleractinia; family Dendrophylliidae; genus Dendrophyllia; species Dendrophyllia cribrosa. The sequence goes on along the minus strand of JAJLRJ010000006.1, from coordinate 14,681,236 downwards.
GCTCATCAGTAATGAAGGCTAAAACAATTAATCAACAGTGATTTAGATAAACATATACAAGCAAAACCTAACGATAAAAGAGTCCGACTGGACTCTTAGTTACTCTCGAGATCGCATATTTAATTTAGTTTCCCTTGACAATGGCGCCAAGATGTCGCCGAAACGTCGGACTCTTTTATCGTTAGTTTTTGCTTGTATATGTAAAACAATTAAAGTTAACTTAATGAGACCCTGATGTGCGACTAACTTGATATACTGAGTTAATACTGAATTTAGCATTGAAAATGGAGGTCCCACCCCAAATATGTAGTTATGTAAAGGAAACAACAAGAATACCAGCTTTGTGGCAAAGGAAAGGCAGAGCCTATATTCCCTAGGGTAACGGTGTCTCTAGGGGAATCCCTCCCCACTAGAGTAAAGGTTTCTCTAGAGGGGACCCGCCCGGAGTAGCGGTGTCCAGGGGTGGGGAGAGGGGGAGCTTATGTTAGAGTGTAAGGTAGGGTGAACCAGAAGAGGGGTGCTCTTCTGGGATGAGATAAGGTCAGGTGGTACGATGACAAAGTTACCATTGTTGGGTGGGAGGGAGGGAAAATATGCGGACACGATACCAGCTATACGAGTGAACTGAAATGTGGGGTAGTTCGTGTACAGTAGATTAACTAGTGTCCGAAACGGCATGCTAGAATGACATGACAACGTGAGAGGGAAATCACTGGGAGCTTTGTCGTACAAATTAGTACTGTGAAAGTAATATTACTTCACGCTCGAAATGAACCTACAAGACTGCTACACTATAAACCATAGACCTAGACTATTGCGCTAGTGACCGAAAACAGCATGGCAAAATCACATGACAACATGAGTGGGAAATCACTGGGAGCTTTGACCTACAATTTAACCTAGTCAAAGTACAATAATTACTTCAGGCAGGCAATGACCTATGAACTATTGCAAAAAAGAGACTTCAGGGCTTATTAACCCCAGCTTTTAGCTAAAACTTGTAACAAGCCTTTAGTGGATGCATTCAGTAACAATTAAAATAAAATAATAGCGGAGCCCGCGGGCCGAAGGCCCGGCGGAGCCCCATACTCATAGAACCTATGCCCTCATTTTTCATGGTCATGGCTAGCGGAATGTTTCGCGGGCGCTGTCTGCAACAAAAACATGTGTGTCGGAGATGTGTGTCGCGCAAGGCTAGCGCGCATGCGCGTATGACGCCACACAACATCCGGGATCTTAGCGGAGGACTAGCTCGCGGGCGCGTATGACGTCACAAAATATGCGCGTACGACGTCATGTTGAAACCAAAGCGAGGCTTTTTTTTCGCGCGGTTACACGGCCGAATGTCACGTCAGCTGGGAAAACACTTTGATGTTTTGCTGTGTTTACTGAGCGGAGAAAACGGTTTAATTTTCCTGCATTTTTTCGTGGTTTGCTACTCAAGACAGGGATGCTAATTAAGGGATACTCAGGAGCCGCTTTAGTGGAAAAAGAAGAGCTTTCAGGGATAAAATCTTGCTTCGAGGAACTATATACGTTTTTAGCAATGCGAGAGATGGGTTCGTTTTACGGATTTCAGCACCAAAGCGGAGATTCAAAGAATTTCCAAGCACAGTAGTCGCCGGAGGGACTTAAAGGTAAAACAAATTACATTTTTCGATGGAAATTTATCTAGATATCAATCTGTGATTGACTTTTTGTTAATGTGTTCTCGTTAGTTTTGGAGAATTGTTTTTAAACGTGTAGCTTAAATTCAGTTGTATTAATTTCTTGAATTTCATCGAAGACACGGCTCGGCCTCGATGCGCGTTTTCCGTTTTGCTTTTCAACATAAACTAATGGAGATTTGAATAAAATTTATCGAAAGAAGATTGTGTTGTCCATTTTTATGTGTTTGTTCATTCATTACATAGGTTGAAAAGCGATTTTATGTAAACAAAACAAGACTTGAATTTTATTATAGTTCTAACTTCACTCGCGTGGCCGTATGCAAATATGTTTGTATTTTTGGCAATTTTGATTTCCAAATCAGTTTCTCAGGCATTTTTTGACAAGCTACAACTGTATTTTTTAACAGTAGTCGTAATAGTTATTCTAGACGGAGAAAAAGTTGTTTTTGTGAACTTTTGTACGGTCTAAATGTACTGTGCAGACGGTCGGGTAATACTGTTTTTGAGAATTGCTAAAATTGAAAAATAGCCCGGTCGTCAATATTAATCTTAATTCTTGTGCTTCCGACCTTTCACCTATTAGTTAAGTTTCATCTTAGTTAAGCTTGTTCAGAGGGTCTTCAGAGGGCGCCGCTGTTAGGCTAAGCCTAACTATATATATTAATTATAATACTAAAACAAGATTGCGTTCAAATAGAGCAGTTTTCAATTGAGTGTCGAAAGTAATTACACAATTGCTTTGGTTTTGCATTGCTACGCTTTGTGATTGGCTAAAAAATCTCGCGCCACTTTCTCGACCAATCAGAAGTAAAACCAAAACCAATCGTGACTTGCTCGCACGCGTTTTCCCGCGCTTGGTGCCGCCAACATGTAATTGCTTCGAGCTCTGATTGGTTCATTGGATTGTTTACGACTGCTGTGATTGGTCAGAGTAATTACTTTGGTTTTGGTTTTACGACACTCAATTGAAAACTGCTCTATTATTGAGACAATAAAATGTTAGTATACGGTGTACAATTGCTTATTGTCTCGACATTTTTTTACAGTATCGTGTGAAAGAGTTGCGTAAACAAGCTAGCAATTACATCTTAACTAAACTGTTACTGTGAATTGGCGGTACAAGAAATCCATTGTCTTATGGTTATGAACAGAGGAATAATCTGTGATTTATTGAACTTTCTACTGGAATTAACTTGGCGGCGAGGGGAAAGTAAGCATGAGTAATTGGGAGGGGAGGGTAGGAACGTAAATTCTTGTTAAAATATGCTGTCTTTCTCACGTGAAACACATGCACTAGGCGAAATAGCCTAATTTAAGTGTTATTAAACTTGACTTAATCTCGACTTAAACACAAGTTTAGTAAAGTTAAGTTCAGATTTAAGCAACTTAAATCTAAATTTAATTTTTGCTTAAACATACATTAAAATAACTTAAGGCTCAAATTTAATGCAGGTTTAATGAAAAATTAAATATAGCTTAAATCACAATTGAGATTTAAGACACATTTAAGGAAACCTAAATGATGCTTAAATGAAGGCATTCATTAAAGTCAACTTTAAGTTGCCTAAACATGACTTAAATTATTCATTAGATTTAATGTTTGTTTAATATTGCTTAAACTTTACTTAAATATGGCATTTCCCCTTGTGATGCTTATTTCAAGATAGGCGATGATTCATTGAGGACAATGGCAAAAAGCTTGTAGCTCGAGACAGGAGTCGCTGGTTAACCAAAATTTACTTCATATGTTCAATAAATTGGCATCTGACAACCTTAAAAGGTACAAGGTTTATCAAGAGAGAATTTTTAATAACCCATAAGAATTATTGTTTGTTTATTTCTGTAAAAGAGATCGCAGTAAATAAGAAATTCCACACGGAATCTAGAAGAGACAAGTTTAAAAAGCTAAGAGTAAATTCTACAATGTTTCTATGCATTATTGTATAATATGTTTCGCTAAAAATATAGAAATAAAGACCGACCTCGATTTTAGCAACATCACCCCGTTCAGTTTAATTTTACCGTAACCTTAAAATTTCTGAGAAGAAAGCTATTGCAGAGTGCAAACTTACACATTTCGCCAAAAAAATTCAACAACGGATATTATCCTTTTCTCTCCCGGAGTCAGTTATGGAGACATGTAGTGCCGTTCTAACTTTTGAGTCTGTGGACGAAATCCTATGGTGTGACCATTCAAATGAAACCTCTTCAGCAGTACTTTTGCATGGTACCATTAGTTTTTCAATATTGTACAAAATGAAATTTGGGATTTTTCTTGAATTTCGTTCTTTGGCACTCTTGGGAATTAAAGGGTTATAATATCCTATTACTTACGTTTGCTCGCTGTTAGGATCGCCGATCGCGTATTTGCTTTGCCGCTCGACTATCCAGAAAGGGACTGCTAGCAGTCTATATCCTAGCAAAGAACTGTTCAATAGCTTTCATTTGAATTGGCCATTTTAAATTCACATGCACATATCCAAACATTATAACACCTTAACCCTTTAAGCCCCCAATAGTGATCATCGCCACATTTCTCCCTGTAATGTCAATGCCATCAATCAGGAAGGCCGTGAGAGTAAACTGGATGTGATCACCCATATGAACTTTACTTCTATAAGAAAACTATGGGACTTAGAAAGCAGAATTTGTATTTTGATATTTGTATTTTGAATTTGTATTTTCATCGATTGGGACCTTAAAAGGGGTTAAATATGCAGCATAACAAACAACATAAGAAAAGCTTTAGAAAAACTTTAATTCAAATAGCTTTAATTTAAATTGAGTTTACTGTAGTAATTCTAAAAGAATCCCATAACATGTCGCTTATTTTTTTATTTAAAAATAAGCAGATAGCAGGTAGTTGATCCATTTCCAAGCCATACTCTACTGTGAAAACGCCACTTTCGTTCTCCGCTTCAACAATTAACCTTACTCATCTTCGCCGTTTTCATTGAAGCTGTCCATGCAAGCTGGTTCCAATGTTCCCGAGGTCCAGGTATTCAGGCGAATGGAAAGTGTGTCCGATGTTCGTCGCAAGGGCAGCCATCTAGCATCAGTCCTAGACAAGTTAGAAGCTGGTCGACTGCTAGGTATTTCCGTGCGACTTTCAGTCTTAGATTCCTCATCTTGAATAAATTGTTCCGAATGGTACTGATCTTCCATTTTCTTAAGTAAGTTTCTAAACGCGCAGTATGCTTTTGATAAGCCCGACACTGTTCTACTGCTATTTATCTTTTTCTCTTGAATGTTTTCCAAGTGAGAGGTCCAGGCATTGCCCTCCAAATGTAACCTCTCATTACTTTTGCTGGCCTGACATTCGAGTTTAATACTCGCTCTGGATTTAAGCGTAGGCCTCGAAGTTGTGGTCAGAGCTGGAGTAGTTGATGCAGCTTTTTCTTCGACGTGATTTAAACTTGTTGTGGAGCCATTCCCTTGAAAACTGACGGATTTTTTCTTCTTTGATTGTGCTTCTCCTTTGGTCTGCTTTTTCAAAGCCCAAATTCCCGCTTGTACTCGTTGTGTGGCAGGTATTGGAACATGATCGTATCGACTAAACTGAACCAAAGTCGTCTTTTGTTTGTTTCCCCTCGTCTTGGACGTTTGGCTTATCTTCCTAGCAACGTTTGTGTTTGCTTTGTCGTGCGTTTTGTCGTCAGACGTCTGAGCGCTACTCTCGCTCTGAAAAACGTCTTCATCGAATCCGTCATCGCCATCATCTTCATTGTCAATTGTTCGAAACGCTCGTCTTCGACAGCACTCGCATCTTTTCAAGACATTGACATTGATGGAGCGTAATTCCTTCCGCTTTTTGTGTCCGCTAAAATGTCTATCACTATCGTTGTTCTTGCCTTCTGTAAGGCGTATGCGCGAGCATAACACCGGCAAAGATACGGTCGAAAGTGGATCTCCTCCACCTTGCCTGCTCTTGTCATTCAGCGACTTTTTAGAATGAAAAATTCCCGCGAGTTCCTTATAAAGTTGGTTTTTCTCAGTGTAGGAATCCTTCAGGTAGGTACAACGTTCTCTTTCCACCTGTTGTTTTATCAAGGCAATTCTTCGGCCAGTCTGACGGAAAATTCGGAAAACGTCTTCATTCATAGACGTCGACCTTTTCAAGTTGGCATTTTTCTGGATTTGAAGAAAGGCAACCGAACTCTGCAGAGCAGTGTTTGTTTTTGCAGATGCGTCGTTGGACGCCATTCCCAACAATAATATAATTGCAATCTGAATAACGTTTATGTACTTGTTAAATTGCGTAGTACTTGATTACTTTGTGTGTACTCCGATACCACTTCGATAGCTCACCTGTTTCACACTCTGTTCTGATAACAATCATTGAACCGCGATCCTTTTGAAGGAATGATCTTCAGTGCCCTTTCAATTTGTTTTATAGTTCATGTCAACAACTGTTGTTTCCGAAGACCAAGATTGTTCTGCATGTCTTCTAAACAACAAGTAACGTGAATTATTCTTTAAGTTATGGCTTGGTGGCCTTTAAACTGAATTAGGAATTCCAGATGATTCGGCACTGCAATGAGAACTGTATTTTTATCGTTCTTTCGATGTACGCCAGGCACAAACGAACGCTTTAGTCGACACGTTTTCTGACTGTTAATTGATGACATTGATGAGTTTACAATGCGCTAAGTATATTGAAATGAAGCTACCGAAAATGTTCCCAAGAGGGCATCAAATCGATGAGAATTGGCTCAAATGAGATTTATGATAAGACCTCTGTTGGCATTGAAAGCATGTCTCTTTTGTGCTTCAGAACTCTTTGCTAAATTGAGGTGTATGGTAGCCATGGCAACAAATTGGTTGCTATTGTGTTTGAGTCCATGGGATTTTACAATGTACATATAACATTCAATTAAAAAGTAATGAGCCGTAAGAAAAACACTATGCAAAGTTGTAAACCAGCACAAGAAGTTGAAAAAAAAAAAACAGGACGAAAGATCGAGGTTCAGTAACGGGATTCTGCAACTTACAGGTGTTTTTGTGGGTTCAATCTGCTTGCTAAATTAGCTTGAACCCGTTAGTGACCTCAGTTTATTCAATCGATGTGATAGAAATAAAAATGGCGATCATATTTAGGTTTGGCGGTGAACTATTAGATTTCTGGGGGTTGGGGGGAGGGAGTAGGCGATCTTGTCTGCGCTCGAATATTTTTTTCTTTAAATTTTAGCTGTGTTGCTGCAGAATTTTTTGTTGCTTCAAGTCTGGTTTTTGCAGTTGTACTATATTTGATATTTTTCTCTTGTTATCATGAATTCTCGACCCCGGTGGAAAATTGTTATTTTGGTACATAGCTTTTAGTGCGTGCCTTTTCCTAAATTCTGATTCGACTGGATCATAAAATAGTTTCAAAATCTACCATTAAATTAAATGAAAGACTCAACACAATCGCTCAACTCTTGATTAGTAATCGAGAATTGACTCACGATACAGACGGATACTTGCTTTGTTTCACATTCACACCAGTGATAAACTTGTGATTTCTCCTAATAAGAACAATACGTTGTCAAGCAGCCCGTAAAATTCCGAAAGCGAACGACCCCCCGAAAGTAGCGCTAATAAATCCCGAAAGTAGCGAGCCCACCCCTCACGTATGTTGCGTCTCTTTTAATAAAGCCGGTTTAAGACTAAGAAATTTCCATTCTGTAAAAAGCTGAAAACTTAATAGTACCACAACAACAAAGCAGAAGAGGTCCATTTGAATGGTCACTGGCATTGTATAGTATTTCATCAACAGACTCAAAACGTATGGTCTGTAGCTGAACAAATTATCTGATATATGGAGTTCATTAATGACGTTACTAGTTTACGAGGTCCCCTTAAAGTTTACTCAGATTTACTACTCATTCTGAACTCCATATATCAGATAATTTGTTCAGCTACAGACCATTTTCAAGAAACAGCTATACACATACAAGTAATCATGTCAGTTTGTTAGTTTCTAATGTCAGTTTTAAGCTTTACGTTTTCCGTGCAAAGCATTTATGAATAATCCTGGCAACACTGAATAACAAACATCTTGGAAATATGCTCTGGGCTTAGAATATTAATTAGTATTAATCTGTTCGTGCTTTAAGTTCTATTCAGATACTTTGCACAGATCAGCTGTTTTCTTTCTGGTTCGGTCAGCTAACTCTATCTAACCATGTGAAAGTGTTGCAGAATAAAGCCGGAAAATTTAACGCATTTATTAATTGGCAGCTGGTTGTGTCGCAGAATCAGTCTATGCTTGAACCGATTTCTTGTTCTATTTTAATTCCACATGTTGCATCACAACAAACTCGTTAATCCCGCGACAAACAAACCGAGTATTCTATGTTTTAATTCGCACCAGAAAGAACAATACCAAGATTCTCGTTAATTACCTTTCAAACTGAAAACTTGTTTACTTTTAATGAAATGAAGCCTTCAGAATCGTAAACGGACGTCGAAAATGAATATACATTTTGAAATAAGCTCAGATAAGGGCCCCACAAATGAAATTAACGGAACGCTTTCATAACCGATTAGTCAGTACCGCTTGTCAAGAAAGCCGGTCAACTGAATAAAGAACTTGCATTTTGTTTTTGTTTTAAGGAGCTTAAGAAGACTAATAAAGGCCTGGGTAATGAAACAGGCAAACATCAGGGAATAGGTATTTACAAGGACAAGGACGGTATTTGTCAAATGTACATTTTCTGGCGCAAGCTGCAACTTCGTAGCTTCGTCGACGAAAGTGTGGTCGTTTGTTTAATATTCTAATTGCCAACTAGGAAACCTGTCGGTTTTGTTTGAGTTTAATCAAGCTAACATTCGCATAGAAGGAAAAGACCAATGACTTCAACAGCTTAGCATGGAATTGTTCTGTTTCTGAAGAGAGTACTTTGTAAATTTTGAACTCCTTTACGTTCAACTTGGACTGACTCAATTCTTATGGGTAAAACATTGGTTTGAGTTATGCCTTCTGGAGATTTCAGCGGTAAAGAGCGGCAATCTGTTTATGAAAAGGCTTTGGTAGTGTGCCACGAGGGTGAGAAAGAATTGTCATTATTGCAGCAAGATCTAGATCGCTCAAAGCTTCAGACTTACATCTCTTATAAACTCGAAGAAAGAGAACTGCGAAATGAGCTGTTTCGAATCAAACGCGAACAGAGAAGTTTAGCGAAGGAAGCGAAACAACGACAATGGGACAATAAAAGTATTGACGACATAGCTAAAGAAATGAAAGCGATAAACCCCGGGAACCGTGGCGCTACCGCTATTATGCTCGAGAAGAAGTTTGCTCTGCCGCATATAAACTGTACGCAGAATAATGTGCCGAAAATTTTACAGCGGAAACTCTCGCACGAGTCGGAATATTTCACGTGGACGTTCGGACTTCCGAAGATTGAAAACGCGGTCAAAGGCTTAAATTCTGAAGGTGATCAAAAGAAAAAAGGAAAAGTTGCCGAGAATATTAAAGGACCAGAGGACACAGAAGGAATCGACGATGGTACTTTAGTCAGAGCACGGGCAAATACAATTCATAAGGTGATCTACAATGTCCCCGTCTCTGAACCAAAGAAAGTGAAAGCGGTAAATCAGAGTTTACCACCTATAAACACAAAACTTCCTAAAATACACATAACAGCCACCCAAGAGGTGAATAAATTAAATAAAAACAAATCCAATCGCGTAGACTTGCCTAAAATATAGATTGTGAATTTACCAGAACTTTTAACTAGCCTGAGTTGAGTGTGCGCCGTTGTTCATTTTAATTTCGTGCATGTTAGTAAGAAAAATAAAGTCTAGTTACATAACAGTGTTCCCTTGTCATGAAAAAACAGCGTTGCGTTTTACTTATAAAAGTCCTATATGTATATTCACAGAGTTTATTTTGTACTGGAAACATGTAAGGAATCATATGGCAAATCAAATGTGCCGTATTGTGAAACAGTTAGTTCGTTTGCAATATTCCGTGCGATCCTGAAGGTTCTTCGGGTAGTAAAATGAAGCAGTAAAGATTAAAGATCTGTCCTGCTCCATGGATTCTAGTCAGGAACACTTTGGTTTAGGGTGCGTTCGATTGGCCACATTCAGGATTAAGTATGAACGTAGCTTGTTTCGTGTTAGCCTGCCTCAGGCTAACTAGTATAGACAGTCTGAACGTTAACCCTTTGACTTCCAGAGTCAATTAAGGGGACATTTCGACATGTGACCAACTAAATGAAACCTCTTCTGCAGTACTTTTGCATGGTACCGTTTGTTTTTAAATATTTTACAAAATTATATTTGGGATTTTTCTTGAATCACTTTGATGTTTGGCACTCTTGGGAGTTAAAGGTTAACGCCTAGGACAGACTACCTCCAAGTATAGTCATTTAGCGAGAGGAGAACTAAAGATGGAGCGTGTGAAAAGTATTTAATTAGGATGATTGAAAAAGGTAGATTTCCAGGATGAATATATATATATATGGACTCCAAATGCGTGAACTAAAATTGACTCACTGGCTTGGCATGTATAAGGAGAAAAATTACAAGAAGAACTGTCAGTGCAGATACGCTACCTACAATGCGAGCGCCTGGATGGACAAGGCTTAATTAAACACAGTAGTCTTGGACATTGGAGTTTTCACTTTTACAGAAATATATATTTTACCGTGTAACCTATCATACTCTTGCACACGAATTAATAAAACATTCTAATGGATCTTGATTGTTCTGCAGTTTTTGATGTGAGATGATTATAGGTATATATATAGTTCACGGAATAAGGCCAATTGGTTGGTGCTATTAGTTAAATTCTATTAGTTAAATACTCTGAGAGTATCCTACGTGACTGCGCGATGCAGTTAATCAGTGTTCACTGGCATACTTGTGGTTGGGTGATCCAATCCGTGTGTCCGTCGACAATTGACCATTGCTCACCACTCGAGTTCTCAGTAGCTCAGTGGTTAGGGACGGACCATTTAATTTTTGTGTGGGGGGGGGGGGGGGGGGGGGCAATTTCTTCTGAGTATGAATTTTTTTTCAGCATCACTATTTGCAAGAATTTGTTTACCAAAATAAGTCACTCTTTTTTCACGAGCTTTCTTGTGCACGATTTTTTTCTCTTAAATTTCTTCTGCAGGATTTTTTTTTGGTAATTGCCCCCCCCCCCCCCCCCCCCCCCCCCCCTCAAAATTAAATGGTCCTTCCTTTAGAACATCCGACTAAGTACGGAAGGTCGTGGGTCCGAATCCCATCTGGAACTCAGAGTTTCTTTCTCTACAAACATATTATTTTATTATCATTAACCGTATTCTTCTACCAATAAAAAACATTGAATCCAAATCTAAAAACAATCTCAAATTAAATTTCAGTTATAAAGGTTGTGATTCGAAACATCAGACCCCGGTTGTTCAATATCCACCCGATAAATCACTATCCAGTGGATAACACAAAGGATTTTGTTTATAATTGTCCACTGGAAAGCGATTTATCCGGTGGATAGCGCTATCTGAGGGTCTGGATGGGGTTTACTGACAACTGACAAATGGCTAAAATTTTAACTGACAACTGACAAATAGGCTTATTAAATTTTATTGACAACTGACATTTGTACCAGGGTTAAATGACACCTGATAACAGTCTTGGAATAACCTGTTTTCGGTTTTATTTTATAATATATAATAATATAACTTAAGATCCGACTTATAACGCGAGATCCGACTTACAACTTGAGATCACGTCATATAACTCGAGATCTCGACTCATAAAACGAGATCTCGACTTATCATGTGAGAGCCCGACTTTCACCTCGAGAACTCGACTTATAAATCGAGACACGAGAATTTAGTTTTATCGACTGAGTCGATAAGGTAAATTGACCACCGTAAAAAGATTCAAATAGCTGACGTTTCGAGCGCTAGCCCTTCGTCGGAGCGAATCAAGGAATTGTGGGTAGTGTGTGGTTTTATATAGAAAGCGGTGGAGCTACGCTATTGGTGGAAATTTGGTGACGTGAAAAACAAATGTAGATTAGTTGAATGAAAAGCGTTCGTTGATTCCGTGGGGTTTGAGAGTGCCGATTTGAAAGATGATTTTTTGTTCTAGGTTTTTACGGCTTTCTGTGTTACCCTGGTGTAGGGAAAGGCCGCAGATTGTCATGTGTTGTTTAGAATGGTTAGTAAGATTAAAATGGCATTCGAAAAACCTATCGCTGCCATAAGGTTGAAGGTTCAGCTAGAAGAAAACTTTCCATTTCCCTTGATTGTTTTGATCAAGATACTTTTTTATCCAAGTGGTTTTTAACGACTTATTAAAAGATTCAATATCGATCATTTTCAAACCGCCATCTGGGTAATCATTTATCATAATGTTGCGTTTTATTTTGTCTCCTTTCCCGCTCCATAAAAAATTGTAAAAGAGGTCATTAATTTCTTTAATTGATTTTGAACAGGTTGGCAGAGTAGTTAGGATATATACTAGTTGTGACACAATTAAACTTTTCAGGACTGTAATTTTACCAATAAGGCTCTACCGTCGGAGTTCCCAACAATTGAGGCAAATCTTAACTTTAACCAATTTTTCTTCGTAATTTGCCTTAATGCTAATCGAAGGGTCAGTCGAAAACCAGATTCCTAAAGCCTTCACTTCGTTTCTTGGCCATTTAAATTTTTTTTCTGGGAAGAGTATTTCTTCTTTTTCTTTATACGTTCCTATCCAAAAAGCTTCAGTTTTCCTATTGTTGAGCCTGAGGCCAGATATTTCACCAAAGTCATTTAGAGTTTGTAAGGCTGTTGAAAGGGAAGACCTCGTTCCGTCTAAGATTAAAGTTGTATCATCTGCGTATTGGCTCATTTTAATTTCAGTTTCGTTCACGGTGATACCCTTGATTTCCGTATTACTCCTGATTGCAATGGCGAGAATTTCTGCGCACAGCAGAAACAGATAAGGCGATAGAGGGCAGCCTTGCCGAACACCCCTTTCCAGTTTAAAAAAATTGCTACACCAACCGTTATTTATTATGCAACTTTCTATGTTTGAATAAAAAGTTCTAACCCAGGCAACCAATGACGGACCATAACCATGATAAAGTAATGATCTTTCTATAAAAGACCACTCTAGAGTGTCAAAGGCTTTTTCAAAATCTATGAACAGGAGAAGACCTGGTAACTGCTTTTCATCCGCAAACTTAATCACATTATCGATAAGCTTGATGTTTTCACCGATAAATCTATCCTTCAGGAAGCCGGTTTGGTCATTACTTATAACCTTTGGTAGTACATTTTTAATACGATTTGCTATGGCTTTTGCAGCAATTTTGTAGTCGCAGTTTAACAGAGTGATGGGACGCCAGTTCTTTATAAGGTGCGGATCTGCATCTTTTTTAGGTATCAACCTTATTATACCTCGTCTTTGCGTGATAGAGAGTTGCCCTTTTTCGTATCCGTAGTTTATAGCATTCAAAAGTAGATCGGAAATATTTTCCCAGAAAACTTTATAAAATTCTGCAGGAAGACCATCTGTACCTGGAGATTTGTCTGGAGCCATGTCCTTCAAAGAATTTAAGCATTCTTTCTTTGTGAGTTTTCCTTCGCATAGTTTTTGTTCTTCTGAGTTGAGGAGAGTCGGGTTTTCGCCTGCAAAGAAGGAATCATACACTTCTGGACGATCCGGTTTTATTTTTGAGCTGTATAAGTCTTTATAAAAACATTCACTTTGGTTGAGTATTTCCTTATCAGTGGTGATGAAAACGTTGTTATCACCTGTTTTTAATTGAGTAATTGTTCCTTGTCTGTAGTGTCTTTTTTCTAGGCCGAGGAAATATCTAGTGTTTTTTTCACCTTCGTTATACCATCTAACCTTGGCTCGTACAATAGCACCTTGTGTGTTATATTCGATAATGTGTTCTAGTTCTCTCTTTTTGCTTTCAAGTTTTGTTTGGAGATCTGTTTTTCTTTCTTCAGACGTGAGGGAGTTTTCAATTTCTTTCTCTAGCTGGGAGATCGATTGTTCTATTTTTTCTTTTGTCCTTGACATTGCTCGTTTTTTCCCTATCGCGTAACTGATAGATTTTTCTCTTACTTTTAATTTTACCATCTCCCACAGCAAAGCAGGGTTTATCGAATTTTCGTCCTGGTATTCTTGTTTGACTGATTGAATTTGTTCATTGATTTGGTTTACATAATCGCTCTCTGTTAAAAAGGATGTATTTAGTTTCCAAAGTCCCGGACCTCTGGTGTTTGTGTGTAGCGAGATGGTTAACGTTATCATGGAGTGGTCGGTTTTGTAGCCTGGTACAATATCGGCGTTCGTGATATTACTTAATAGTGTTTGACTTGCTAGAAAGAAATCTAACCGGCAATGGACTTCAGGATTTCTTCGCCGCCATGTGTATCTTTGTTTTTCCTGATTTTGTGCCCTCCAGACGTCAACTAAGTCCAATTCGTTTGCAAAATCTAGTACTACCTTAACAGACTTTTGGTGTGTTTTAGCAAGGCCACCCTTCTTATCTTTGTTAATATCTAGCACTAGGTTATAGTCTCCACCGATAATTATTTCCTCGCACTTAAACGTCTGTAGTTGCTCGAAAAGAAGTTCAAAGAATCCAGGGTTGTCATTGTTTGGGGCGTAAATGTTTGCTAGTGTTATGCAAAACTGCTCAATTTTAAGGTCACAGATAATGAACCGTCCCTCGGGATCGCAAAAGGTCTTGTGTATTTGCAAATTAAAATTATTATTGAATAAAATGCAGACTCCTGCTTTTGAACCTGAGTGGCAACTGAAAAGCCCTTGATACCCCCATTCAGCTAAATACACAGGAATATTCTTGTCAATACAGTGTACTTCTTGCAACATAACTATTGAGAACTTTTTGGCCCTAAGCCAGTTGAAAACTTCTTTTGTTTTTGTTTTGTCCCTCAAGCCCCTTACGTTAAGGGAGCATATCTGGAATGTTGTTTGGTGTTTTCAATTTTGACCATGTTTGTGTTTGTTTGGGAGTTTCATTATCAAAGAAATCAATTGCAAAGTGTGGTGTTCGCGTCAAGTTATAAAGTACCTAAGGAAAAAAATTAACATAATGCTCATTACAATTACAATACGTGAAGACTTAAAAAATTACCTAGGGGATCGATCTTACACGGATCGACATGGATCTAAGCCCTGGAGAGTTTATACCATGCGCGATTTAGGGGTAACACTTATTCTTTTGTTAAAACAATAGAATATTAGAGCACAAAAGAACGACAATACAATAGAATACAATACCATAGAATATATTAGAATACATAATTTTACCTAATACAATGAATGTGTACAATGTACAATAGAGCTAACACCCTAAATCGGGCATCATATGGGAGAGTTTATTCTACGCGCCGGAAAGAATCAAAACAAAATCTAGTGAGAAAGGAAAAAACAAAGACGATATTTAACCTTTGAGGTTTTCTGGAACATTGTCCGCTCTGTACCGTTCTTCTCCTATTATTAAATGTCTGTCTATTACTTTACACTGGATACCTTGATCTTTTG
Organism: Dendrophyllia cribrosa; assembly: GCA_024195265.1. Taxonomy (NCBI): domain Eukaryota; kingdom Metazoa; phylum Cnidaria; class Anthozoa; order Scleractinia; family Dendrophylliidae; genus Dendrophyllia; species Dendrophyllia cribrosa. The sequence goes on along the minus strand of JAJLRJ010000006.1, from coordinate 14,666,072 downwards.
CTTTCTGCATTGCTTTGATTAGCACTTTCCTCTCCTCTTGAATTTCCCTCGCATAATCCAGCGTAATATAAGCATCCTTGAATCTCCTTGAATTTTTCATTTCCTTCTTTCGCGACCACACTAATTCTTTGTCTTCGCGGCATAAAAATCTTGCGATGATCGGACGATTTCTTCCGCTTGAGACCTTTCCGATACGGTGAACAGCATGGAATCGCATATACATGGGGTTTATTCCAAGCTCACGTTGTATGATTTCAGTAACAAGTTCCTTGCAATTCTCATCTTTGTTTTCCGGTATGTTATTGAACTTGAGATTTTCGCGACGGTTGTAACTTTCAAGGGCGATATTATTTTCTTTTTCTTTTGCTGGTTGCTCATTTAGTTTAATCACCTCCTCCTTGAGATCATCGATTTCAATTTGTTGTGTTTCTTTGATTAGCTTTTGTGCTTTGAGTTCTTCCTTGAAATCATCAATCCGAGCCCACGCCTCTTCTAGCGAAGATTCAATCTTTACCACGGTTTTTTTAAGAGCATTCAAGCTTTCCTTGATTTCGTGTCTGAAGCAGTCCATCTCGACTCTTATTTCGTGGAGCTTGCTTTCTAGGCTTTCTTGTAGGGTTTTAATCATGTCCGCCAGTTGGGAAAAGTTTTCGGCGTCCGACATTTCTTCACTTGTTAATCTGGCTTTTTTGTCTTCGGACGTTGGGCTGCTCGAAAAAGATCTATTAGCTCTCTTCTTCGGGTCTTTTGACATCTGGTTGGAGAAGACTACTTTATGGAACGTTTTACGGCGGTAGATTATTTCTTAGACTAATGTTTGGGCATGAAGCCATGTCAACATTTCCTCACATCAGGAAAACGTGGTGGCCGCCATCTTGTTCGGCCCAATCCTAACAAGGAAGACTTCAACAGATATTTTAAAATATCTGATGTTTTTCTACATGAGATACTGCAAATCTGGTGTGAGCTAAACTACGAGAACAGGTTAAACTCTCTGGCACATTTCCACTCACAAATCTTATGGAATAACTCGCTTATCAAGATAGACAAAAAAATAGTCTTCTACAAAAAGTGGTTTATTAAAGACATTGTATACGTAAAAGATCTTCTGAAAGCAACATCCATGTCCAATACTGTCGACTTGATACGACCCGAAAAAATCAAAGTACGATCCGTACGGATCGACAAAATGAGACGACCCGTAAAGTGTAGTTGTCGACCGGAAGATTGCATCTCCTTTGAGACGCATGCCAGATGAGAGACCCTGGGAACGAGGTTAACAGGCCCTCTTGAAGGTTGTCGACTCGTACGAGTCGTACGGATCGACAAAATTATTGTCGACCCGAAAGACAGACTTGTCGATCCGAAAAATGCATCTCATTAAGAAGAGAAGCGAATTTCACGAAAGCTTAATCGCCGAATACATGTAGTATTACTCGTTTAAAAGCGTGTTGCGCAAAAGGTGACTAGAGTACAGATATATTACTCGTTTTAAAAGTCTGTTGCGCGAAAGACTTGTATATTCCTCGTTCTAAAAGCGAGTTTCACGAAAGGTCAATGGAGTACATGCATATTCTTCGTTCTAAACGCGCGTTACACGAAAGGTCAATGGAGTACATGCATATTCTTTGTTCTAAAAGTGAGTTACTCGAACGGTTAATGAAGTACATGTATATTCCTCGTTCTAAAAGCGTGTTGCGCGAAAGGTAAATGGAGTACATGTATATTTCTCGAAGAGAAGCGAATTTCACGAAAGGTTAATCGCTGAATACATGTAGTATTACTCGTTTTGAAAGCGTGTTGCGCAAAAGGTGACTAGAGTACAGATATATTACTCGTTTTAAAAGTCTGTTGCGCGAAAGACTTATAAAGTACCGATGTATATTCCTCGTTCTAAAAGCGAGCTTCACGAAAGGTCAATGGAGTACATGCATATTCTTCGTTCTAAACGCGAGTTACACGAAAGGTTAATGGAGTACATGGATATTCCTCGTTCTAAAAGCGAGTTACTCGAACGGTTAATGAAGTACATGTATATTCCTCGTTCTAAAAGCGTGTTGCGCGAAAGGTAAGCGGAGTACATGTATATTTCTCGTTCTAAGAGTTACTCGAACGGTTAATGGAGTACATGAATATTCCCCGTTCTAAAAGCGAGTTTCACGAAAGGCCAATGGAGTACATGCATATTCTTCGTTCCTGAAAAGCGAGTTACTCGAACGGTTAATGAAGTACATGTATATTCCCCACATTCTAAAAGCGTGTTGCGCGAAAGGTAAATGGAGTACATGTATATTTCTCGTTCTAAACGCGAGTTACTCGAACGGTTACGTTAATGGAGTACATGAATATTCCCCGTTCTAAAAGCGAGTTTCAGAAAGATCAGTCAAGTGGGGTACATGTATACAGTTCCTCGTTCTAAAAGCGGGTTACACGAAAGGTAAATGGAGTACATGTATATTTCTCGTTCCAAAAGCGTGTTACGCGAAAGGTCAATGGAGTACATGCAAGATTTGAACAGGTGTTCGGTTCACGCTCTTGCTTCGCTTGTGTCCCTAGAGGCATCTAATGCGAAGTGCCCTATTTAATATTTCAATACTCTTCACAACAGTTCCCGCTTTGGCTTTTCCTCCTTTATTTACCAGTTCCGCCTGATGACACACGTAACAATGGATTGAATTGCGGTTCGAGATGACTGAAGTTTCTGCTGGGAACTAATTTTTGCGATTTCCTGTTCAAGCAGCAGAACATTCTAACAAGGAAGGAAACTTAATATTTTCAACTTTTATTAATTGCCGAGTTACGGTTCGCTCTACTTAGAGATTGGAAACAGAGGGAGCAGGTTTTGCGCAAAGCTAGGCGGGAGAAGCCAACGGGTCTTTATATCAGCGAAGATCTATCGTCGGCAACTTTACAGAAGAGAGAGCCTCAAATTCCTAAATTTAAAGCTGCTAAACAGGCGGGTAAAATCGCATATTTTGTCCTCGATCGCTTAGTCATTCGTGATAAACCAGCAAGTGATTAGTTTATCACCCTTACCATTTTATAATTTAGACGATGATCAATTTCGGCTAACTCTGTTTGAATTTGTGAATGGCGGTACTATTAATTTTGATCCTGATAGATTAGTTCATTTAAAGTTTAATCCTTTGTTATGTGATTCCTATAAAATTTTTAGTCTTTGTAAAGACAATGATCCAGACACAAATTTTTATTTAGAAAACAGTAGCTGTGAATACTATACCGAAGATAGCTTTAACAACATGTTAGCCGAAGAGCAAAGTCGCGTAAACTTAAACTGCAGTAGCCTTGAATCAGGCTTTTCTTTTCTCCATATAAACATTCGTAGTATATCTAATAAATTTGATAAGCTTATAAGTTTTGTAGGCCAAATTCAAGTGAAATTTCCTATTGTTGGGATTTCTGAGACTTGGCTTGATGATTGTTATCATTTTTCCGATATTGCTGATTACCATTTTTTGCATAAACCTAGAATCACTCGCGTTGGTGGAGGTGTTGGCCTTTACATTGGTGATCATTTAAATTACAAAGAACGTCCTGATCTAGCGTTCCCTGTCGACGGAAGTGCTGAATCTTTGTTTGTTGAAATTAATAAGTCAAAAGAAAAGAATGTAATTGTCGGCATTATTTATCGACCACCCGACTCAAAGTTAGACGAATTTCTGTCTGATTTAGACCTAGGACTGGGAAAAATTACCAAAGAAAATAAGCTTGTTTTGTTAATGAGTGACTGGAATTTAAATCTAATTAATCACCATTGCCATAAAGCGACAAGTGATTTCTCGGCAGATTCTCATGAAATTTCCGAACCAAAGGAAATAGCTAATCTTTTTTGTAATTATTTTACTAACATTGGCTCTAATTTAGCTAGCAAAATTCCTGCATCAGAAAAGTCGCATAGTTCTTTTTTACCCCCAAAACTAGTCAATTCAATGTTTGTAGTAGAAGCAAATGAGGAAGAAATTATTGAAATATGTGGTACTTGTCGTTCAGATACTGCTGTAGGTCATGACAACATTTCTATGAACTTAATTAAAGATTCTATTGATAAAATAATTTTCCCTATTACTAGCATAATTAACTTATCCATTACCTCTGGTATTGTACCAATTCAATTAAAAATTGCTCGAGTTATTCCTTTATTTAAATCTGGTGAACAGGATATATTTACAAATTACAGACCTGTGTCTGTTTTACCTGCATTCTCTAAAATTCTAGAGAGAGTAATGTATAATCGCCTCCTAAGGTTTCTCAATGATTTTGAGATTCTCTCTGATAATCAGTATGGTTTTCGCAAACATCACTCCACTGCTTTACTCTTAGCTTGTTTGTATGACAAAATCTCTTCCGCTAGTGAAAATAAGGAATATCCAGTTGGTATTTTTATAGACTTGTCTAAAGCCTTTGACACCGTTGATCATCATATTCTAATTTCAAAACTAGAGCATTATGGTGTTCGAGGCACTGCACTTCAATAGATGGTTTGAAAGCTATCTAAGCGATAGACAACAATATGTGGAATTTAATGGTATCTGTTCGGAGTCTTGCCAAATAAAGTGTGGGGTGCCTCAGGGCTCTATATTAGGCCCCCTCCTCTTTCTGCTCTATATAAATAATCTGTGCAATGTGTCAAAGGTGGTGGACTTTGTTCTTTTTGCTGATGACACAAACATATTTTTTTCTCACAAAGATTATAATTTACTTTCCGAAACCCGAAATTCTGAAATGTGTAAATTAACACAGTGGTGTCGAGCTAATAAAGCTGTCAATTAATTTTAAAACATCGAATTTTATGGTTTTTAGACCACGCTAAAGGAGGCAAACACTTCATCTCGCTATTCAAATTGACAACAATAAGATTGAATGTGTGAAAGAAACAGTATTTTTAGGTGTTATTCTTGATGAGCATTTGTCCTGGAAGCCGCACATTCTTAGCGTCTCTAGAAAAATATCAAAATATATAGGCATTATTTTTAAATCAAGTTTTTGCCTTCCCAAAACTTCCTTACACTGTTTGTACTATAGTCTAATTTACCCTTACTTAATATATTGTGTTTCAGTGTGGGGATCGACATATCAGAGTAACTTAAATCCCGTTATTATTCTGCAAAAGAAGATATTAATAAGAATAATATCTAAAGTTTCTTTCGATTCTCACACTGATATTCTTTTCCAAGAACAGGAAATTTTGAAATTTTCTGACATTTATTTATATTCGATAGGTAAATTTATGTATCTATTTAAAAGAGGTTTACTTCCTAATTATTTTCGCGATATGTTTACTCTTGCAAGCCAGTTACATTCTCATTATACTAGAAATTGCAACCTTTTTTTACATACCTCCCTGTCGAACTAATATTCGAAACTTCTCAATTCGGTTTCAAATACCTAAGTTTTTCAACTCGTTAAGTCATGAAATTCAAAACAGTGAAAGCATCTGTTTGTTTGGGAAAAGGCTTAAAAAATTCCTTCATTCCTAGTCAAAAATACTCTTTGTTGAGCTACATACTTCTTCTTTCCTTTTCTTTTCTTCCTTTTTAAAATAATACATTTTATATTTCATGCTGTCCTCATAATTCGTATGATGTATTCTATATTGTCAGGAAGCCTATAGTTCTAAGCCCCCGGCTTCTATATAGGCTTCCTTGTCACTACCACCTTAAACATTTTGTAGTCTATCGTCTTTTAAGTTATTATAAATTTCTAGTGTGTTGTATTATTATTATTATTATATATTTTTTTAATGTGGTTAATGGAAAAATAAAATGAATGAATAAATGAATGAACATTTCACTGAATTCTATTAAATATTCGAAGGTGATACAGTACTGCCCAAAAGAACTGATGCAACAACAAAATAAAACAGCTCAAGAAAAGAATGTTAATACTATTGAGAAAACTGTTGTTTTCTATTAAAATCAATTTTAATCGTTCTTATTTACGCCCGATATCGTACCAGTAACAAGTTAGTTTGTATAAACTAGAATGCCCCCTTTTTTTAGGACCTGTTTCTACAAGTCCCTCAAAACGGGCGTATAGAATTGACCAGTTTGGCTGACCAGTTCTGAAAAATAATGGCATTATATTTAGCAGCGATTTTCAATCGATCGACTTTATTCTCCTTCGAACAAAGACAAATCTCTATATTCTGACCCAAAATCAACCACAGAATTGCTGTCCCACACATATTCATGGGTTAACTTCGTAGTAACGCTTTGGGCCATTTTCAAGCTATCTTCTGAGAGCAAAACAAAAATAGCGTCCTCTCGCGGCGGCGCGCGAACGCCGGCCCGAACATAAACCAACTGAGACAATGCCCAATGGCCCAGGGTGTAGCTTCAAAGTGGCCGGGTATTCTGCAGTTACTCCTGGGCTGAAGCAGCATTTGATCATATTAACATGGAAATTGCGCTAAACATTATTAAACATTATTATTGTCATCTTCTGATTGCTTGATATATTTCCTATCTAAAACTGTTATTGGTTGAAAAAAGGGAACGATAATTTTAGCACCCATGCAGCGCCGGTTCGTACTTAGTCGCGGCCTCGCCGCTCGCACAAATGCTCGACAACTAAGAAATAACAAGCTTCTGATCCCTCCGTCTAGCTTTTCCAAACCGGTTTACCGTTTAACAACATTTCTTTCACAAACCAACGCTATACTACAATGATGTCCCTCGTGAAAATTCCTCGTGAAAATTTCTAAGTGTCCTTAATGAGATGTATATTTCGGATCGACAATTCTTTTTTTCGGGTCGACAATTGTTTTATCGATTCGTACGACTCGTACGAATCGACAACCTTGCAGCAGAGCCCACTACACGCAAACATGTTGAATAATTTCTAAGTGTCCCTAATGAGATGCATTTTTCGGATCGACAATTCTCTTTTTCGGGTCGACAATTGTTTTGTCGATTCGTACGACTCGTACGAATCGACAACCTTGCAGCAGGGCCCACTACACACAAACATGTTGAATAATTTTTAAGTGTCCCTAATGAGATGCATTTTTCGGATCGACAATTCTCTTTTTCGGGTCGACAATTGTTTTGTCGATTCGTACGACTCGTACGAGTCGACAACCTTGCAGCAGGGCCCACTACACACAAACATGTTGAATAATTTCTAAGTGTCCCTAATGAGATGCATTTTTCGGATCGACAATTCTCTTTTTCGGGTCGACAATTGTTTTGTCGATTCGTACGACTCGTACGAGTCGACAACCTTGCAGCAGGGCCCACTACACGCAAACATGTTGAATAATTTCTAAGTGTCCCTAATGAGATGCATTTTTCGGATAGACAGTTCTCTTTTTCGGGTCGTAACAAGTTGTCGACCCGTACAGATCGAAAACTGTCTTTTTCGGGTCGTATCAGGTCGAGAGTATTGGACAACCCTCTCCACCCACACAACAACACAGTCAAAAGCATCATTTTAAAAAATTTCAAATTACTCCAAAACGACCCCGAAACTGGCAGAATTTTTTCACAACCCCCACTAATTTCATTCAAACGTGACAAAAACATAGGCAACTTTCTAGTTACGAGCGCACTGAAATCTGACGATGTACCGGGAACTTTCAAATGCACACGCACACGATGTAACACTTGTCCTTTCATTCACAACGCGGACAAAATAACAGGACCCAAACGATCTATTAAAATCACTGATCGTTTTACATGCACCTCCGTAAATGTTATCTACTGCATTACATGTACTTTTTGCAAAAAGATATACATTGGCGAAACAGGGAGGAGACTGGGCGACCGTTTTCGTGAACATCTCCGAGACGTTGAAAAAAATGACAAAGACGCATCCAAACCAGTCGCGCGCCATTTTAATCTTACTAACCATTCTAAACAACACATGACAATCTGCGGCCTTTCCCTACACCAGGGTAACACAGAAAGCCGTAAAAACCTAGAACAAAAAATCATCTTTCAAATCGGCACTCTCAAACCCCACGGAATCAACGAACGCTTTTCATTCAACTAATCTACATTTGTTTTTCACGTCACCAAATTTCCACCAATAGCGTAGCTCCACCGCTTACTATATAAAACCACACACTACCCACAATTCCTTGATTCGCTCCGACGAAGGGCTAGCGCTCGAAACGTCAGCTATTTGAATCTTTTTACGGTGGTCAATTTACCTTATCGACTCAGTCGATAAAACGAAATTCTCGTGTTTCATCCCCCCACCGACGCAGCACCACAGTTTCTCTAGAAACTAACCCCATTCATTTGTTATAAATCGAGATCTCGACTTGTAAAGAAAAATACTTTTTTTGAGTGCTCTCTAACCTTCCAATGTCAAAGTTCCAATCAAATACGAAATGGACGCTTGACGTACCGCAGGTGAACTTTGGCCACACATTTCCATTTAACTGACCTTTAATTAGTGTCTTCAACGCAGTCAAAAAGGAAGCCGCAGTGCTGAATGCTAGTTTCATATTAAAGAAACGTTTGAGCTGGTTTGAAGCTACTAAAAAAAAAGTTAACATTGTTACACAAAGGTAAGTCTAGTCTAAGAGTTCAGAGTTTAGTAGTAGACCATGTCGGTTTGAAATATATTAAACGTTTTATTTTTGTTAGTGCGAGTTTATATCATACCTGTTCACCTTAAACAGTCAAATTTAAACAAAATAAAAACAGTCATGACACAATTGATGGATTTCAAAAACAAACAGATTCTCCTGAGATCTACTTTTAAAAAAGCAACAAGAACATAAACAAGTAAGTGCATCAGCCCACCCAAAAATAATCGAAACAGGACAAAAAATATGAAGTTCTTTGGTTTTAAGTAATGTTTAAAACACGTTACTCATTTCGTTTACGTTTGTGACAAATTTTCTATCCAAAGTTCAGAAAATAGAAACCGAAAAATACTAGATCATATACTGTACTGATACTTGAATGCAATTCTTGACATGAGTGCGAATGTCAAAGCTAGCAGCCTTTTCATCCTTGGTTATGTTTATGACCATGAGAACCCCGTACTTGTCAAACCATGTTTGCCCACGAGTTCCAATATTTTTTATCAGATAGTACAGTAAAAGGAGCCTGTGCGCTATTTGTTGTGTTCGTTATTCGATCGCTTGTAATTTCATTACCTTGAGAATGAAGGCCATCGGCCGGTTTATTGTAATACGTATATACCCAGAATTCAGACAACAAAATTTTCGAAATTATGCTTTTTTTTTTTTCATTTCGATATTACTCTGTTCTATCAACAGACAAAACTGACGCACTAGGAGAGTGGATTGTTTTAAAAGTGTTGGTCGCAATAAAAATATATTAATTTCTTTTTTGGATGAATTTCAAGGGAAGTTCCAGTATACAAACAGCCCCTTCTCTTCGATTTCGGACTGTTTTTAGGAGCAGGGTTATGTCAGATTGGTCGTTAAACATGTTATATGCAGAATATGAAACGGTCTGAATTTAGAATCAGTCATTTTCTCCTCAGTAGTAGTAGAACATTAAAAAGCTAAAGTTTCGTTTGCGTATAATCAATCAACGTATTCAACTTTATTCTCATGCTTTGAAGGTTTATTCAAACAAACAATTGCTACAAAGCCGATGATGTTGAAGTTTATCTAGGAAAAAGGAAAATTTTAACTTAAAACAGAATACTAACATAAACGAGAACAACTTATTATGTATTATTAGACACCTGCACCTTTGAAACACTGAATAACCAAAAAATTTACATTTCTAATATGAGAACGCTGTATAATTATATACAAAATGTCAGAAATGTCTTAATAGAGCGTTAACGGTAAGTATCATCAGCCTGATCGATAAACGCACAATGGCAAAAAAACGTACATGATGTTTAATGTCAAATTTTACCACCAAAATTCGAATCCCATTAGAAAGTTTCTTCAGCGCGATTTCATAGGGAATCAAGGGCTGGTGACTACGTGTTAAAGAATATGTTTGATCCAAGTCTTCTTTCAGCTAAGTCTAATAATCCCAATTAGCTTTAGTCAGTTTGCATATTGTCAATCAATATATTCAACATTATTCTCGTGCGTACAAGTTAAATTATAACAACCCGTGCTCAGCTTATTATAACAGGCAAAATTGAAACAAATAATTTCTACAAAGACGATGATGTTGAAGACTATTATATGTATTTTGAATGATTATAGGGAGTCTAAAATGCGCCAAAAACAGTTATTTCAGGTCTTAGTTAATTATTAACAGTCATTTAACTAACAACTGACAAATGACGCAAAATATAACTGACAACTGACAAATAACCTAAATTTTAACTGACAACTGACATATACTGTAATGTAATTGTAACAACCTTTTTTGGGGGGGAAAGTTGGGCTTTTCGGGGAGGAAGCTTCCACCTCTCAACTCCCCCAAGTAGAACCCTGCAAACACATAGGTTTTCTGCAGTATCCCAAGAAGAACAAATAGAGTGAGTGCAAACATTGTCACATTGTTGATTGGCTTTGATCCGACCACTACAATGCGTAGTGGAATTGAAGCTTCCAAAATCAACGTTTTTCAGTCAAGAAATGATCCGTCAGATTGTCGGCCAACATCATGTAGTAAACTTAAGTAAAAATATCTCTGAAGGAAAGAATTCAAGACTTCAATTCAGGGGTGATTGTTAAGTAAGGTGATTTTTTTTTAATGTGCTCCACCATTCATTCCAAATTAATGAAAATGAGAACAGATCAAGGGTTCATTGTGCGGCGTTAAAATGGATAAAGATTAAATTTGATAACCTTAAAAAGAATTTCTATGATCAGTCATTTTCTCCAACAATTGAGTTTCTTTTAAAAAATAATATGCAAAGGGTAACAGAAACTATCAGGCCTTGCTAAAAAAAAGTGAGATATCGTTAATAAATTAAGAGGCCATCTGCCATAATTTGAGGATCAATTAATTGTCAAAAGAAACTAAAAATTATACATGCATGAAATAACACTGAAAATCAACTAGACTACAACTATACAGTATACAATTGTTTATCTCGAATTTTTGAAGGGGAAAGCTTTAGGGAAATGGCTCTTTTTGATGATTCCATAATTAATTCAAAGTATATTCATTTAGGGTGACGTCGCCATTCATTTAGTGTGACGTCGCCATGATTACAGGTGAATTTGAATGTATGAGTATTGGGAAGTCTGTAGGCTGTCTATTTTCAGTCCTCCTCCCAATAACAGCCGTGGTGAGCGCAAAGGAACGCTGGAAATCGAGCACAGGAAATCTGTGGTAAGAAGGAAGTTCGGATAAGAGCAAGAGGAGAAGGGTACTAGCGGAAATCCTACACTTAAAATGGATAAAAGACTAGTTGAAAAAAAACTGACAACAACAACAATGCCAGTGGAATATAGATAACCTGGTATAACAACCAAGCCCTCTTAAAAATAACTAGCTAACGTAGGTTGCATTCAGTCCCCATAATATTTTAAAGAATAAATCAGTGTCCAAAATTCAAGCCAGTTAGTTAAAGTAAAGGGGGATAATACGAAATTTGAAACGAGCACCCAGGAGATTGTTCGAGGAAATACGGCATACAAATTAAAAAAAAAATACAAAATTAGCTTCTCAAACAATTCTGATATTTTTCTCTTCCAAAAACTGCAAAGTGCTGTTTCTTTTGTCATTTATTTCTGCATGAAGCTGTCAGAATCATAATATTGTACTGAAGTCCCTATTTATTTCTATCCATTAGTGAAAATCTATCAAGTATTAAAAGCAAACAATATGCTAATTTCGACAGCATATGTAGTCATGTAACATCCGTCTAAGACTAAATATAAGAAGCGTTGGTCGGCGATACAAACAACTGTTAATAGTTACGTTATTAATAGTTATCGTTACGCTATTTCTCACACAAAACGGACTTGAAAGGAATGAGGTTAGTAACAAATTCTTCAATTTTTCCAGTTATTACCTGGGAATAAAAAGGGCTAATGAAATATTGATGTTTGAAAATTTCTTATCGTTACTCTATAATTGGCATTTTCCATCAAACCTGCCAAAAAATTTCTGAGAAATTCCATTCGCCGAGGCTAAGAATGTGTTCGAATAACGAGAAGAACAAGAAATCACGTCTTTATACATTCGACGCACTTAAAATAACTTTAAAACGATCTAAACACTGTTAAAATGTTTTTTTTTTTTAAATGTTTAAAAAAATTTATAGCCGTTATTTAAAGAAAACTAACACTTACAGTGGTTGCCAAAGAAAATGTCGCCACTTTTCGTTCATCTTAGAGCGAGGTCTTTATTCAACTTTTCTATATTTTTATTCGGCAACTTAAATTCTGATGAGCCATTCGTTAATTAACACAGCTGACATCAAGAACAGAAGCGAGAACGATTTAAAGACTTTGTTTTTTGCCGCTAGAACAAACATTTCTGAAAATTACACATTGTGCTTGACAGATAGTGAGACTTTAAGAACAGTTTTCAAATGCTTCTCAATTAGCAAGCTTACTCCTCTTATCTAACACATTGGAACCAAATATATTTGAAATAAAAATCGTATTTTAATACAATAAAATAATACGGTGAAATATAACATAAATTAAACATTTGACCCTGAAAATAAAAAAAAAATAATTTAAAAAATACTATAACAAATAAGTTGTTCGAATTAACGCCCCGGTTATTTATTACAAATTCGGTTTCTTTGAGGAGGCATCAATTAAAAATCAAGGACTTAAAGGCAACTCAAGAACACAAAAATTGTTATATTCTTAAACTGACTAAATGTTCCGATTAAACAATCCCACCACATTAACCCAAAATCCGGAAAGAAAATCAAGCGAAAAAAAGGACCAAATAAATTACGTTTTTCCTCTCAAACTGGAAGTAAATGTACATCTAAAAGCGTATTTTAAAAGACGACACAAAACACATCCATCAACAGGGGGAATATTATAAAAAAAGGAAACGAGAGCTAAGTATGAGGATGAACATTGGCTATTATTTAAATCTCCTTTACAAAATCTTATACCTAAAACCGAAAGAAAAACTGAGGGATGGACGAAATATTTTATTTTATATCTTATACACCGTTTTTGTACAGAAATGATTTTCAAGCCGAGAGTATACCAAACAAGAAAGTGAAAAATTCGTGGATTTCTTTAATTCGTTTTTGCTGGTACTGAAAACTGAAATATTACCTTTTCAGAATTACTGTCGAAACTTAAAAATACCAATATTTTGTTTATCTTTCCCTCCGAAAGGGTGTCGGCCTTATTGACAATGAGCCAAAAGCCGGAAAGCCTGGGAATTTGACAGCAACAGTAAATACAAAAAGGTAAAGTATTTTATTATTTATTAAAGCGGTTTTCAATAAGTGTCGAAAGTAATTTTGCAATTTCTTTGGCTGTGCATTACCAAGCATCATGATTGGCTTAATAATTTTGCGCCCCTTCTCAACCAATAAGAAGTAAAACCAAAACCAATCGTGACTTGCCTGTACGCGTTTTCTCGCTCTTGGTGCCGACTACGCGAATTTGCATGCCCAACGAGTCCTGATTGGTTCACTGGATTGTCCGTGTATGTTGTGATTGGCTAAAGTAATTACTATGGTTTTGATTTTACGACACTCAATTGAAAACTGCCCTATTATATATCTGTTTCTTCAAGATCATTTAAGGCCGCTACTTTTCATATCAGGATATAAAAGGGAACCATATATTGATATCTGGCTAATCCAAGAGAAAACATTATTAGCATAAACATGTACAAGCACACATGAAAAACTTTCTTCTTATCTGGTTTTTACCATTATTACATATCACGACATTCACCTTTGTACCACATTTATTATAAGAAATTTCAGTGAAATGGAAATGCTTTCATTACTTACATGTGCTTACAAATTGCCACACGTTCAACCAGGGAAAATGTCAAATCGGACAAAGCGTATGTGTGCTTAAAGTTTGTAAGACAAAACTTCAAGAAAAATAATAGCGAACTGAAATCATGAAGCCATTAAACTGGTGGCTCACAGTTAAAAGCTTTGCATGACATTTGACATATAAAGGATATGTCTATATTTTCTTTAAAAATCCCGGCATAATTTTTTGGGAACTGCAGGTGCAGTCTTCCTTTGACCGCCGCGTGACGTTGAACACTTGACTGCTGAATACGAAATGACTGCAGGCTCAGATTAACATTGAAGCTCTCACTTACTGAAACTTTATCAAGCGGATTGTGAGCAATTATGGATTGCATTTCGAAATTCTTATCACTGTTTGCATTTTTCTTAAAGGATGCAGAATCCACATTCATTACAAATGATACCTTGGATTTTCTACGGGGCCTTTTTCATAAACAGATTGTCAGCAGTGTGCCAGAGACAACAATGCACGGTGAAAGAATTTTACTTTTCGCGCGATCGTGACAGCTTGGAAAATTACGCTCTCTGTGGCTACACTTTTAAAAACCTCACAGTTAGAAGCCACAAGAATTGCTTTGATCATTGTGCCTCGGACTGTCGGTGTATATCGTTTAATTATGTCATAACTGCGAATCAAGGCAACTGCCAGTTGAATGAGGAAAACAGATATCTGAAGCCTGGCGCGTTGAAGCAAATGGAGGGATATAGTTATCATGAGATTGGAATTGATTATAATTTCAAGGTATGGAATCTGAGTACCCAGAAGGAATGGGAATTTGGGGTTGAAGTATATGCCTCCCTCAATTCGAAAAAAATATGCTTTACTCGATGGTAAGCCGGGAGGATTGACAAAAGGAGAGCCTGCTCGTTTGCTAATTCAGTTAAAGCGTAACACCAAATCAAAATCAGTTCAAATAAACAATCAGAACATAGCAAGAAATGCAAAACCCTTAAGGGACGGACCATTAGGGGGAAGGGGAGGGGTAGGGAGAGGGGAGGGGGAGGGAGAGGGGAGGGGGAGGGGAGGGAAGGGGGAGTTGGATTTTAGGTTGCATTTTTTTTTCGGGTGAAACCCTTGGCACGATTTTTTTTAGACAAATATTGCTTTGTTTGTCATTTACTATTAAAAAGAACTCTTTTACAAAAAAATTGAATTTACTATTTTCCAATATTCGTTCTTGTCCTGTGGGAACAAATAATTTTATAAAATATTACAAAGACAATATACCAAATTCTACTTATCACAAATATTTATATGTTAAAAAGTTTAACATTGATATTAATATGGATAAAAACATGTATTTATCACACTTATCATAATGGGCCTTTATCACGCCCCGCCATTTTGTATAAAAACAAAAGATTTACCCCCCCAAGCCTCGCAGTGAAAAAGTTGAGAACGAGGTTAAGCAGTGGAAAACAAAGCGGCATTTTATTCTCCCGGGAATCAACATGGCCGGCGCGTGATAAAGGCCCATGCAGTATACAGTGTATGTTGCAGGTACACTAATTGCAAATGAAAACCAGACTTTGTGATATCATGATATAAAGGTTGTTTATGAAAACAAAAACAACGTTATATTTGTCTCCTTTCAAAAAAAAATATAGTTATTTTTTGTTTATTCCTATTGTGCCTGGCAATATTGATAATTTCTGAATGACATTTCCGGCTATTGAAAAATATGAATTCATCTCCTTATAGTTCTGTTGTCATGAGAAATTTCACGCAGTGTAAGAAAACCACTTCAACGAACACTATTAAGGACCAGGGGTAGGGCACCAAGAAAATTTTGAATTTTTGAAACATTAAGAACGCTATTTTTAATAGGTACTTTGGCAGAATTTATATTTTTTTTAGTAAATAAAGAACGCGATAGGACTTTTCTTTCTGATGAATTGTTTTTCTTTGTCTTCTTCTTTGTACGAATTTTTTTCCTGGCATTTCCCTTGCATGAAGTGTCCTTTTTTCACAAGTCTTATCTTGTTTGTATCTTGAAGGAAGGTTTTAAATGTAGCGAGTGTCACAACGAATGCTGTCACAGCAATATCTGCCAAAATGGGGGCACATGCCACGAGATATGTGACGTCAACAGCAAACGATTCCAGTGCAAGTGTAGACCAGGTTACACAGGGACCTTTTGTGGTACAGGTGAGATCACATAATAATTTTTGTAAAGCCATAGCCACATGACTTTTAACCCTTTCACTTCCAGAGTCAATAAAGGAGACATGTTATGTAGTTCTAACTTTTGAGTCTGTGAAAGAAACTCTAAGGTGTGACCATCCAAATGAAACCTCTTCTGCAGTACTTTTGCACGGTACCATTTGTTTTTCAATATTTTACAAAATGAAATTTAGGAATTTTCTTGAATTTTGATGTTTGGCACTCTTGGGGGTTAAAGAGTTAAGCCGCTTCGGCTCGTGCAATTTGAGCTTTTTGAACAACTCACAAGTGCATATTGATCCCAAATTGAACGAGAAAACCGTATGATTACTTATTAACAATTATGCGTGAAAAAATTTGCATCAATTTATTTTTGCAAATTTTTTTTTGCAAAACCTTTTTGCATCAATTTTTTTTATTTCTAATTTGCACTGGTGTTGCACTTGTGTGGGGAATGAACTGCACTGCTCTTAGCCAATCAGAATTGAGTATTTTTTTCATGTATATTATTAAGTGTTATTACAGAATAGGGCCAAGAAATCACACCTTTACCGAAGATACTTATAACCCTATTCTAATCTATGACTTTTGCTACTTGAAATGATAATTTTAGTCAATAAAGTTCCGTTAGTTAAGATTCTGTTACACGTAGCAATTTTTCGTGCTGATGATTGCCATGCAATTCAACTTGTGTCGCGATAAAAACTCTGTACGTTGAAAAATGATTCACACGTCAGTAAAACGTCACATCCACGCTGGGCTGTGATTGGTTGACTTAAAGAGTGTGGCGAAACAAGTTGTAATGCCCCTTGTTACACGTATTTTTGTGTGTAACTTGAAGAAATTTGTTGCAGAAAGTAGAAAACGATTTAACTTATCGTGCAATTTAAAAAAGAAGAAAATTCAGTTGCACGAGGGGTGTTACACACAAAAATCGTGCGTGCAACTTGCAACAATGTTTTTTTTTTGCGAGACAAGTTGAACGAAAAATTGTTACGTGTAACAGCACTTTAAATATTTTACTCCAACTGATCATGGCAAGTTTGGAGATACATCGGTACCAGGAGAAGTGTGAGTGTTTCCTTAATAAAGTTGTCCCTTTAATAGAGGCAATAATAACAAATATTATATGAGCGTTTTGCCGGCCGGAACCAGGAGAAATGTCTCCTTGATGGTGGTGTCCCAAAGTTGACGTTCCACTGTACATTTAAACATCTAAAAACTTTGGTGTGAACAGGGCTGAAGACTTTTTTTCTTTCTCTTATCAATATTCAAGCTCTTAGAAGTTGCGCTGATGTAAAAAGAAACGGCGGTATAACAGACGGCGTTTACATGATTGATCCAGACGGCAACGGGGCCTTTGAAATTTTCTGTAACCAAGAAGTTGTCAATGTTAAGGACAACGGAAAAGCTTGGGCTGTGATTCAAAGGAGACTTGACGGCTCGGTCGATTTTTACCGCGGCTGGGAAGACTACAAAAGAGGGTTTGGAGACTTGACCGGGGAGTACTGGCTGGGACTTCAAAAGATCGCCCGCTTAACCGATGAGACAACTCAGAAGTTGAGAATAGAGTTGGAGGACTACACAGGATACTCGTGTTTTGCAGAATATGATATGTTCGTTGTGAATGGTGAAGACGATGGATATCGATTGGCAAGTCTTGGAAATTACAGAGGTAAAACACACAGCATACAGTAAAACCTGCATGTGCGACCACCTCTCGTACGTGACCACCTGACTCCTAAGCCGGATCACTCTTTCAAAATACTAAATTTATTCCAGTCAGATCACTTTTGTCGAAACCTCTCATAAGCGACCATCTTTCGTAAGCGACCGCGACCAATTTCAACGCGACCACTCGCCCATATTTCGAGGTCACTGCAGACGCAAATTGAATTAATGTGTGTCTTAGTACAAGTACAATAAAAGGAAAATGTTGTTCTTTGTATCGAACCTTCAATATGATACCGATTATTGTTCGACTCTGACGTCATTAAAGAGAACACGCAAAATATCCGAGCGTATTACACAGTAGATTGCCGTATTACACCGTAGTTTCCCGGTTTAAAGACACAGAAGCGATTACAAATAAAGGAATTTCAGTCGAATAATAAATCCATTATTCGATGGTTTAACAGATAATACGTGCAGACATTTTACTCATTGCTCGCATTTTTTCTCGCCCCTGCGGGGCTCGAAGGAAAAAATTCTACGCTACTTGAAAAATATCTGCGCGTATTTCTTAAAGCATCAAATAAGGTGTATTTACTTTGCGCTGATAAGTACTACATTGAAGTTACTATTGGTTTATAGAGCAGTTTTCAATTGAGCGTCGAAAGTAATTACACAATTGCTTTGGTTTTGCATTGCTACGCTTTGTGATTAGCTAAAAATTCTCGCGCCACTTTCTCGACCAATCAGATGTAAAACCAAAACCAATCGTGACTTGCTCGCACGCGTTTTCTCGCGCTTGGCGCTGCCGACATGTAATTGCTTCGAGCTCTGATTGGTTCATTGGATTGTTTACGACTGCTGTGATTGGTCAGAGTAATTACTTTGGTTTTGGTTTTACGACACTCAATTGAAAACTGCTCTATTATAAAAAGTGAAGACTCCCTGTGGTGTGACCTCTCGTAAGCGACCACCTTCGCTTTGCATTCTGGGTGGTCCCTAATGGAAGGTTCACCTTTATATCTTCATGCAACAAAGTGAGTGTCACTGAAAACGTCTTTTGTATCTCATAGGGTCGTGTCCAGACTCGTTTACATACAACATCGGTGCTGCTTTCTCTACAAAAGAAAAGGACATGGATTCTTATTCAAGAAACTGTGCTGTGGATCACATGGGAGCTTGGTGGTACAAAGCTTGCACTCAAACCAATCTAAACGGACAGTACACCCCAGCCGGACTGCTAATAACAGGAATATACTGGTACAAGACAAACAATACAATAGAGATCCTTAAAAAGACTGTAATGAAGTTAGAACTCTTGGTATAGGCACGATATCGAATAAGGCAATGAAACACGGAATAAAGTATGGATCCTTCAAAAGAACTGTAATAAAATTAGAGCTCTTGGAATAGGCACGATTTACAGTAGTATATAAGCCAAAAGGCAATACACTCCGATCGCTAAATTAAAACAGCAATATTATTTATACAGACAGAGAATATGAAATAGTGGAAAAGTGATAGGAACTTTTCTGGCTACAGAGTCATAATGTAATAGAGATCACAGTTATGGTAATAATTAATGACTAAGATGAAGTGAAGTTAATGACTAAGGTGAAGTATCATGCATCTTTTAAAGACCTCTTCTTAATACAGTCAAACGTTAAATAATTGTAGTGCGTTTGTGATTCTAACTTAGTTTGATCATACGAATGAAATATCTGCTTAAGAAGCACTTGGTTTCTTTTTCTGTAAATTGTGATTCTAACACTACTTGCCAAGTGCGTAGATGCCAATCCTAATCCATCTACAAAATAAAAGGTATCGGGCAGTACTTTCCTGTGATACTGTTTACATGGACGTTGAAGTTATTTCAAACCTTTGAATCTGTGGATGGAACCCTAAACAATGACCAATTAAGTAAAAGCCATTACACTCTGGAATACCTCATTGCTCTCACACACGAAGTTCCACTGCCGAATAGGGGTGGCACCTCCTTCATTTCACACTTCTTTTTTTATGTGAAATGCAAATTTAGGCGTCTTTCAGTCACGGGATGTCACTGTTGACTTAGGCATCCTGTAAATAAAATTTGCTTCAAAAATCTCATCAAACCAAGATATTGCCTATTCAACGTTAAGCAAAAATATTTTAAAAGCAGCTACGACGGCAACAGCAGCGACAGCGACACGAAACAATAGGTTTAATTTCATTTGATACATTTCTTTGCCGTTCCCTGCAAAACAACAAAGTCAAATGACCAAATTATAGGTATTTTAGAGAACGTGAACACACGACGGTTAATTTTCCTTGCTCTTTTTGAACTTGAACGCCGTCCCTACCAATTCAGCTCTTGAACAATTCCAGTAACATTAGGCAAATTAAACAATTTGGAACAATTTCAAAGTACATGTAGTTTAAATGAGCGCAAATTCTTTTTTCAATGACGTTTTCTTTGGCGTGGCCGTCGTGGTTGCCCAAGCTCCCTAATGATAGCAAAAACGAACAGAAGTTCATATATATAACTATGATAGTACTATGGTGACGATTTAGTTAAAATGTTTATCCAAATGTTGTCAGTAATAGTCTTAGCCATGACGCATGCTCTTTGTCAGTTATTAAAGCTTTAGTGGTTAATTGACAACTAAACCGGAACTTCCTGTTTAAACAGCGCTTTTAGGTTACATTTTGGTAAAGCTTCCTGGTATATCCAATGAGAGAAACCATTAAACAACTTCAAATTTCTGCTCACAGAGGAGCTCGTTAGGAGGTGATGGGTTCCTGACCCATTCTCGTCCCCAGAGCTCCACGGTTTTTTTAAATTGCGTCTCGTGTAGCTCTGGTAACGGACAAAAATTTGAATTTTTTGATTGGCCGTTTAAAAATGAATGCGCAACAAGGTAAAAAATTTTACGTCTCTACGCATAAGGTTTTACTTCCGGTTGAATTTCAAATGTTGAAGTCCTATGACTACATCAACAAAACCAGCGTTTTAATTTCAACGCATTAAACAACCAATGTCACCCAGTTTGTTTGGTTTAGCAGGTAAAGATACGGCTGCTAAATTTGAAAGTATAACGGGATCTGATTGTCGTTAAATATGAGCGATTCGTTTCCGAAAATAATCAGTATGTGTCTTGGAAGACGAAGCTATAAGCGGCCACGAATATTAAAGAAGAATGTTGCTTGCAACAGCAGGCGGAAGAGTATTACTGTTAACTAAAGGAGAGGCAGAAATCCTGAAGAAAGCCCAAGGGTGAAAAGAAATACTGTATTACCACTAGGTTACCCATATTAAATAACAACAACAACAACGCTATCGGCACTCTCGTAAGCAAGTTATATTTTCTTTATTAGGTAAGTACTCTTTGCTACAACTTGAAATACAAATATAGGGAAACGAAGGTCACTCGAAGCCCAATTATAATATCATGAAACGAATGCAAAACAAACATTCCTCGATATTTCTTACCACTGTTCGACGAAATAAGCCTAATCAATGACCAAAGCGTGTCCATCAACAAACTAATCGCGGCTGTCCCATCAACTGATTTATGATAGCGTTTAGTGGCGAAACGATAAATACACAGCTCCCAAACGAAAGAAATCGGTTGACTTATCAAGGAATTTCTAAAACCAGTAGGCAAAATACAAAGACAATCTTTCTTCTAAATAACAGCAGCACGTAAAGCTTTTCTTCTTTCCTTTTTAGCGCGATGTTTTCCTGTAATTGTTAAATCTTGTACAGTCCTTTCGAACGCCATTCCACACACACAACATTCTCGTCACCAGAAGAGCTCAACCAAACGAAACGAGGGCTCTGGGGACGGGAATGCACACACGAAAGGTTTTTTTATTTCCGGTAGAAGGAAGCGATCCAGGCGTACAAGGAACGTTTTGCACACAAATGAGCTCTGCTTTTGTTAAGGAAGATAAGAAGCAAACACTTGGTATTATTGCAGCACCTGTTGGTCAACAACAACGTTTTTCTACTTTTTCACGGTCCTTAGAAGAACTGTCAAGAGCTCAGGTTCTCCTGCGCCAAAAAGACAATAAAGTGGAACAGGAACACATAAATGAAACTAAAAAGGATAACGAAGAAGAAAAAATCGGGAAATTTGATAAAAATCCAAAGCAGCAAATCAGATTTTCTCAAAATAGGCACATCCGGTTTATTGGAGCCTCTAAATTGCTTAGGCCCTTAGGAACAGGGTGCTTTAATGAAAGCTTGCAAGCTGTGCAACGGGAAAACTTGAACTCGGATTTCTTACCCAGCTTAAATATCATGCTCATATCTTTTTAGTTTACACTTAGAAATTTGTTCTTGTTTTGTAGTGCATGGAACGTTTATTGCATCCAAAATATTTGAGAGACGTCGAAGAACGCATGATTATCAGATGTAAGGCAGAATGTGACGTGGATGAATTAAACCAAAAAGAAAAAAAAAATAAAGAACATCACTTCATATACTTTTATTCTTGTCTTTCGATGGTATAATTTCAAGAGACTGAGTCGCAAATCGAGAACATTACACAGATCACTAACAGGAGGCCCAGCATTTGCGAAGACATTTTCAATTTTTTTTCGGAATTTCGTAAAAGTAGCATTTGCTATTTGCTTCAGTTATAACTTCAATTTTGTCGTCTACTGAATCTTTTATTATCGAATTTAGTTGCGTAGCTGGTTGCATTCAGTGATAAAGCAGTTTTCAGTTGAGTATAAAAAGTAATTACACAATTGTTTTGGTTTTTCATTGCTACGCTTTGTGATTGGCTAAAAAATCTCACGCCACTTTTTCGACCAATCAGAAGTAAAACCAAAACTAATCGTGACTTGCTCGCACACGTTTTCCCGCGCTTGGCGCCGCCGACATGTAATTGCTTCGAGCTCTGATTGGTTCATTGGATTGTTTACGACCGCTGTGATTGGTCAGAGTAATTACTTTGGTAGATAAGCGAAATTTCGACAGTTTGGCGAGATAGTGTCCCTTTGTCCCTTTCTTTTTGACAGACGAACTTAAGGTGGCTCCGTTGTTATTTCGGGCGCACTCGTCTATGACAAACTTTGTCCCATAACTTTTCCGGCTCTAAAGCGATGCTCCTAAAACTTTGCGAAAATTTACAGCTATTATTTAGCAATAATATGATAGAATTTGATTTTAATGAGAAAAAAATACATTTAGTGATAATCGGGCTTAAATGAACCCCACTTTTTGAACAAAATCGCACTCTGTAAAAATTTTGCTGTTATATTTGTGTTAAATTTCTGGAATCAGCTTACATTGACTTAATACATACCCTTACCAAGTTTCAGCAAAATCGTTGAAGCAGAAATGCGGAAGAATTAACGCCATCAAAATTTAGTCCTAATATTCTCTTAAAATTTTAAATACTTCATGCTCTTTGACAAAACAATCTACGAATCCAAATTTCTGGGAGAAGTCTTCCGAATGCTTACTTAATCTAAATTACAAGCCGATTGCAAATCGTGCGAACCGTTAAAAAGTATTCACTAGTTCTGTAAATACCACAAAATGCTCCAAAACCTGCACAAATCTCCAATGCTGCCTTTTTCATCATTTTTCGAAAATTATCCTGCAGTTTGGTGTCAAACTCCTTCCACATGAATTTCAAGGTACTGCACTATACTTTTACATCGATTTTTTTTTTTTTTTTTTGCTTAAAAGGGCATGCAATTGGAGAAATAGTTGTTGGGATTATAAGCTACTCCGCATCTGAGCTCAGGCAATTCAAAGGGGACAGACTTCAAATAAATGTAGCTTCTGAACATATCTGAATTTCGTAACTGTTCATCTGGAGGATGCCTAAAATTTGTGCAATTCCACAATTGGTTTCGGCTCCATTAAAAAAAAGCTGACATGCAGTTGTCAGAGTTTTGTTTATGAATACGAAATGAGCACGTGTGGAATTTGTTCTAAGAATTCGCATCTTAGTTAGGGGGGCGTACGTGATATGCGCGCGTAGTCAGCGTAGTCCCCGCATTTAAAAACATTGCACCCCATGGAAACTTCTAATGGAGCGTACATGCTCCCTCCCCTCCTGGGGTAACTAGTGCACATATTTCGTTCGCCCCCCTTATAACGCCATGAAGTATTAAAAATTTTGAGAGAATTTTGGGGCTAAATTTTGATGACGTTAATTCTTCCGCATTTCTGCTCCAACGATTATGCTGAAACTTGGTAAGGGTGTGTATTAAGTCAATGTAAGCTGATTCCAGAAATTTAACACAAATATAACAGCAACATTTTTCACAGGCTGCGATTTTGTTCAAAAAGTGGGGTTAATTTAAGCCCGATTATCACTAAATATATTTTTCCCATTAAAATTTAATTCTATCATATTATTGCTAGATAATAGCTCTAAGTTTTCGCAAATGTTTAGAAGCATCGCTTTAGAGCCGGAAAAGTTATGAGACAAAGTCTGTCATAGACGAGTGCGCCCGAAATAACAACGAAAAATCTTCGAAAAATCAAATATTTTCATTAAGGAAAGCATTGATTGAAGAAAATAACGGGACGACGATAAATAAACGGCTGACAGCTTTTATTAATTGTGCATTTTACTACATTTAACAAAATTATTAGTATTAAAGCTAAGCTCTTATTCTAGTTTGTCCATACCAAAAAAATGCCCCCTGAAAGGAGACATTTGCTCCGCGCGTGCGAGTTACTAAAATGAACTATTGCCCATGCGCAGTTGAGCTCGAACGGTCTGGGCGCTAGTCCGCGGGTAATAAGTTCGTGTTCCA
This sequence comes from Dendrophyllia cribrosa, assembly GCA_024195265.1. Classification (NCBI taxonomy): domain Eukaryota; kingdom Metazoa; phylum Cnidaria; class Anthozoa; order Scleractinia; family Dendrophylliidae; genus Dendrophyllia; species Dendrophyllia cribrosa. Next base: position 14,641,567 of record JAJLRJ010000006.1, on the reverse strand, counting down.
GTACACCAAATTGAAAATCAATAACAATGTTGTCCCCTAAACCACCACCAATCCTAACCACCCGTCATGGAACATCACTACACATCATCGCACGTTGCTAGACCTAATCAACTTCCCTAGAAATCATCTAATGGAACTAGACATCATCCAACATCACTAGGCATCATACAGGATACTGGAACACGAACTTATTCCCAGTCCGGCGAAAGTCACCAACAGAAGCCGAAATGGGCTCAGTCGAAGCATATTGCACTGAAATAAATGGCAAAATGACGGTTTTTTTCCCTCCAACTAAATCATTTCCCACTAAAATGTTCACTAGATCCCATTCTCTTCAAAACCGAGTGTGGATGTTGACATTACGCCTATTAAAATGAGTTATACCGCTAAAAGCGATGACTGCGCGGTTGAACTCCATACGAGCCTTTAGGTGACATTGGTCACTTCAAGGTCAAAATGACGGGACTTTTGTTTTTAAGTTATTGAAATATTTTAACGTTTCCAGATAGAATAACAACCAAATTACTGGAATACGAGTGTGGATTTCCGAAACGTAATTCATAAATGGGCGAAATTTTGATTTTCCCTTCAAAAAATGGCATTTTCGCTGTGATTTTAAGGGTCAAATGGGGGGTCTGGGGACGAGTTAAAAAATTAGAGGCAAATGTCATCCAATTTAATTTTTTGCCATGTGCACCATTTATTTACTATCTCATGCCGACTACTTTAGTTGAGCACGAACTTCGTTAAAATGAGATCCTTGGGGCTGTCTTGTGGAAGTAATTACGGATTTTTAGGCGGTTTCAAATGCATTCTAGCAATGGCTGAAGTCATAGGCGGAGTTACTGGAGAGATTTCGTCCCTGGCAGTGAGCACGCCACCCGTACCTGCGAGGACAGTAGAAAAAATATGTAAATTACTCCGACATGAAATCACAAGAGTTGCTTTTTAATGCCTTCCTTCCAAAGTTGATATAGAATACAGTTACTTCATGGAAAGTGTGTGCGTACGGTATTAAGTATTTACACAAGAGTTTGTTTTCGATGGTTTGTATATGAAATGGAACGAGTGCACGCAGCGAACGAGTTAGATCTCTGATAGAGTGCAGGATGTTCCGGGATGTTCTGAAGTACTGACCATGTTCCGGGTTTTATCGACGCCCCGCTAACCACGCAAATTAAAAGCCTACCGAATCGTCAGCAGACTGTTTTAGTGTCCGTCTATTAATTAACTATGAACTCCAAATTTTAATTTTCAATCTCCTTTAAGGTGACTCGCTCGAAATGCAAAATGCGCTCATCTGTCACCTGGATGCAACTTCCCAACGGCACTAGAAACTTTTGGTCATAATTTCTTCGATTTTTACTCTATTGCAATAACTCTTTTTGTATCTCCTAGTTGAATGAAGCATGGATTAATAAATATCAACCGATTTTCTTCGAAATAAATACAGGAGCCAAAATCTGGATTTGCGCAAACCCCTCATTTCATATGGAGGTCCTGCTAGAAAAAAATTGGTCAAAATTTGGCTCAAAATTTGCGAATCGACTTCCTTTGACATAGTCTAGAATGTGGCCAAGTTACATAAAATTCGTCGGACAGAAATGCCGTCAACTTAGGAGCTTATTTCCGCCCGAGGTGAAATAAATATTTATTGCGCCTCGAAAAATAATAATCATGGACACTCAACACCAAGAATATGTTGTATAGGCATGCGTTATATCTCACAGCAAGTTCGATTGCGAATGCTACAAACCATTAAAATTTACTGACTCAGTCTTTAAACCAACACACATGGCGAAAACGCGCTAAATATGTAGTATTGCTATCCGCTTAATTTTACTGAGATTATATATTATTTTGCTCCTAAAACATATAACGACAAGAAACTGGTAGTATTGGTACAACTTACGAACCGGTTTTGGTCACTCTAAGTGTTTTCCTGGTTGATAAACAACTTGTCGAAACTGCGGCATTCGCGCTATGGTCTTGCACGCAGATTTAAGGCTTCGTTGTTTACGAATGGTAATGAAATTTGACAATTCGTCAGGGGGGTAACACCATACCCTGGGCTGTAGTTCGCAGGCATATATGCTCCAATAGAGCCATTGTTTGTGAGCATTCGCCAATAGACGATTTTCGTATTCTCGGTATTGAACTGGAACTAGCTTGCAGACGAGGCTCATGCGGGGCATTCTTTTCACATGCAAATATTTTTAATGATATTCCCCCGCATGAGCCTCCATTGCAAGCTAGTTCCAGTTCAATACCGAGAATACGAATATTGTCTGTTGTATGTCAAGCATACTGTAAAGTCAATTCGGTTCCCCCTGACGAATTGTCAAATTTAATTACCATTCGTAAACAACGAAGCCTAAAATCTGCGTGCAAGACCATAGGGCGAATGCCGCAGTTTCGACAAGTTGTTTATCAACAAGGAAAACATGCCTAGAGTGACCAAAACCGGTTCGTAAGTTGTACCGATTAACTACTAGTTTCTTGTCGTTATATATTTTGGGAGCAAAAAAAATATAATGTCGGTAAAATTAAGAGGATAGCAATATTACATATTAAGCGCGTTTTCGCCATGTGTATTGGTCTAAAGACTGAGTCAGTAAATTTTAATGGTCTGTAGCATTCGCAATCGAACTTGCTGTAAGGTATAACGCATGCCTATACAACATATTCTTGGTGTTGAGTGTCCATGATTATTACTTTTCGAGGCGCAATAAATATTTATTTCACCTCGGGCGGAAATAAGCTCCTAAGTTGACGGCATTTCTGTTGCAGCGTTTCTGTCCGACGAATTTTATGTAACTTGACCACATTCTAGACTATGTCAAAGGAAGTCGATTCGCAAATTTTGAGCCAAATTTTGACCAATTTTTTTCTAGCAGGACCTCAATATGAAATGAGGGGTTTGCGCAAATCCAGATTTTGGCTCCTGTATTTATTTCGAATAAAATCGGTTCATATTTAATAATCCATGCTTCATTCAACTAGGAGATACAAAACGAATTATTGCAATAGAGTAAAAAGCAAAGAAGTTAACCAAAAGTTTGCGGTTGCGAAATTGCATCCAGGTCACAGATGAGCGCATTTTGGATTTCGAGCGAGTCACGTTAAATCTCAATTTTTCTAAAATTTCTTCAGTTAATCCCCCCTCCCCACTTTTCTTCTTTATAAACATCAGTCACAAAAGATTTATCTCATCTTACACTACGACCCTATTGCGACATTTTTGTATGACGTAAAAACTTGAAGAGATCATAACGAAAAAGGGCTTAAATGTACGAAAAAGACAGTTTTCAACAGGACTGCCACCTTAATGGTCAGTTCTGCACTACAAAAATCCTCTTCTATTAACCCACCATTTCCTGAAGCTGTTGCATTTCTTGATTTTTACAGCGCATGCTGTATCCCAACCGATATAATAGTTGATAAAGTCTGCAAATAAAACGGGTCAATTAAATCAGTTTCATGTAAGTCAAAATTATCTTCGCACCAGTGTCGTAAAACCAAATCTTAGGCGCAACTTTTCCTTGCATCATCAAGAGTGTTGAAAATCCTAACAAAACATTTCCCTCTTATAACTGCATGAGGAAGGGAACTGCAGACTGGTGGGCCTATTTAATTGCCAAGTGTGTTTTTACCTGGGAAGTTGGTAGCAAGTAATTATAATAGACATGATTTCTTGACATTCTCCTTTGTTTTATTTTATTTTGACGTGTGAAAATAATTATCCGACTTGTTAAATGTCTCACTCAAAATCTTGTAAGACTCAGTTTCTTTATTTATCTATGTACCAATTTATTTATCTCCGTATTTTATTTGTAATGTGATTTCTTATTTATCTATTTATTTCTAAAAGCACCCGCCTCGATTAGCTTGATGCTACCTGCGGGTGCCTATAATTTTGTAAATAATTTATTTGTTTAATAAAAATGATGAGATGATGAAAAAAAAAAAAAAAAAAATAATAATAATAATAATAATAATAATAAATTTCAGTTTTATGTCAATATATATTCAAATGACTGGAAGTTAATGATTTCATCATGCTTAAATTTCAGATTATTATCATTTGACGGGTAATTAGCCAATTTTTTCTCTTCTTGTATTTTTCCCGTTAATTAGCTTATTGGTTAAATTTTCATCGTCTTTATTCGTGTTTTATTCATTACAACTACTGTAACGATTTATAGTCATGTAAATAAAGCTTATTGCTGTTGTTGTTGTTGTTGTTGTTAAAATCCAACACATCTCCCTTAGCCTTAAAGAGATACTCTCCAGGCTGATCATCGTATGTTTTTACTGAAGCACGCTTTATTACGTTGAAATAGTTAGAAATGGTCAAAAATGATAAAAGCAAAGAATATCAAATAATACTAAATGTTTCATCAAAATGTCAATTTTGATTTCTTGACTGTTCGTCAAAAAAACAAATATCATAATAATAATAATTAAAGTTTTATTTATCCTGATAAAAAAAAACATCAGCGAATCAAAAGAAGCGCTGGTATAAACCGTTGATCAGCCTATAAAACACTAACAATTTAAACACATTAAAAATGGTTAAAAGTGTATATGTACAAGGAGAAAAAAAAAATTAGAAACCTAAACACTACAAATATGATTCTTAATATCTAACTCAAGAAAAAAAAAGTATAAGTTTTAGTGTTAAAAGAGTACATGCTCAGGTCGCTTATGCGGAGTTCTTTGGGGAGGTCGTTCCAATCTTTTCCTGCGACGTACGTAAACGTAGATTGCCCCATAGCGGTTTTAGTTCTAGGCAAGTGCATTTCTCTCTGTCTCTTAGGGCCTTCCCACGGATCTCTGATCTCAGGTTCAAATAACCCTCCAGTTGTCTTGAGCAGTTCAATTTGTTTAGAATTCTAAAAACTAATTGTAGTCGCATATATCGTCGCCTATTAAATAAAGTTAAAAGCCCAAGCTTTTGTCGTTTTTTTTTTTTAAGATTATCCGCATGGCTTTGTTTTCAACCTTTCCAGATAATCCGAGTTCTTCTTACTACTTTCTAAATCCTAAATAAAAGACTTACGCGACAGACGAACTTAATTCTTCGGAAAATCAAATTCGACGATAAATCCGTGCACAGAATTTAATTTGTCAGAGGTTTTACGCGCGTGACCCACACGGGCAAAACGTCCAATAGACCGTGTTCGATTTATGCTTCCGTTTCAGGCGCAACCAATTAAAATTACCATATTTCATCTATTTAGCCTCTTCCTCAATAATGCTCTCCCCCCCTCCCCCCCCCTACCCCCTCATTCAATATAAAAAAGCCCCCACCCACCCTGCCACTGATTTTCTCTCATCCCGAATCCATGGGTTCTGCTGTTACTCAATACTTTGTTTATGTTGCTCTTGGCAGTCACCTTAAAGTTTGTTACAGTAAAACAGTATTTGTCATATAATGCATGACAGGTTGTGTTGACGGTGAATAACAACCTGTAATTTCCTTTACATATAGTTGTAAACACAGAACTTCGACTTGGAAAAATTTAATATAATACAAGCCTTCTTCTAGTAACAAAAACATTTAGCTTTATTTGCATGACTGTAGATTTTACAATATTGCAAAAGCTTACAACTAACTAATTACAAAAGGAAAGAAAACAAAAATGATAATAATATATACGTTGGAATAATTAAATTACATTGGTAACAATTTTATCTCGAGAATCAAAACAAGATGAAATAAATTTAATTAATTGCATGTTTAGAAAGTAAATGGAAGAATTCAGTAATTCTATGATCAATTCAGTTACAGGTAAATGGCTAATATTTGGTATAAAAGTCTGTATTTTATTGTAAAAATGTTTTCTTATTGTTGCGTATTTAAAACAATAGAAAAGAAAATGGATTTCGTCTTTGATTTGATTTGAACCACAAACTGGGCAAAGCCTTTTGTCTCTGCCGGGGAATTTTGTTGTATCTGCCCAGTTCGATCATAAGTTTGTGATTACTAATACGTAATTTAGTTAATGCTCTCCCATCAGATGCTCTTTTAGTTAGGCCTAGATAATTTGAGGGGGTATATTCGTTCTTAAAAGTCCTATCAAATTCTAGTTTTTGAGAATGCTGAAGTATATGTTGCCAATAAGAAATATATATTCTGTTTCATTAAATTTGTACAGTGTTTGACTTCAGCGGTGTTTAATAAATCGGAGTTAAAATTTCTGAAATTGAAATTCATAAGATTAGAATGAAAGCTAATTTTACCATTCGAGTGAAGATCTAATGAGATTAAGAAAGATTGTTTAACAAAAGAGTTTTGGGGTTTATTTTGAAGGTATACTGTAACAAGTAGTTGAGGATTCTTAGATTAATGGCAATATTTAGAGGAATTCGACCAAGTTCAGCTCTGCACGCTAGTAGATACCCCCACCCCCCTTTGTGAGGCCTAAAATTGGCCCTACTACCTACTACAGGAATACGGTATGTTGGATGGTCCAGTGACTCACTTACCTTTGCACTTACGGCCACAGCCATAGGTGTTTATCTGCCAGCAGCTTGTGTATATCCTGCTCCCTCGATCGCACCAGTACCTATCATTCAGCTGATATATCCCATAATCCTTCGACCCGTCGTTGTTTGTGTTAGTGACGTCATACCGGTAATCACTTTCATGTTTGACCAAACACAGCCCTGCAGACAAAAAAAAAGTACACATGATTATGTACTATACTGAATTCTAGTGCGTATCTTTCAGTTAAAACCATTGTCGGAAATCGGAATTCGTCCCTAGGCTTCGCATTCGCTGCTGTTCCAGGCTCTTAAATTCCCACACATGTTTTTGCGTTCGCGCTTTCCCTGTTAATTTTGCCGTTCCCACGATCTCAGTTGGAGCCTGTAACAGCCGCCAGGAAGCATACGAACGAGTTGCTGAACCATAGATACGACTACTACGTAAATCCGGGAGGTGGATGTTACAGTAAGCGATTATGAATTCTGTGGAGCCTTTTTCTTCAATCGAATGTTAGTCTACTTACAATCCCTGATGTCTGAGTCCGGTACATTCTCGTCTCTCAGGGCCCTGACTACGTCGCATTTGGTCCTTCTTCCTGCATATGCGATTCCCCCAAAAGCCAACAACACAACAGCAAAAACCAGCAGCGTTTTCATCTTGCTTAGATGTTTGATCAGATCCTGTCAGGGAAAATTATCTGAAAAGCAATGGCATGTCATTAGATCAGTCATTTTCACTTAATTGAGTAACGAAAATCCAAGTAAACGTAAGTTGCCAAATGGCCTACCAGTAAGTCACTCAGTCGAGCAATATTCTATAACTGAAATGCAAATCATCGAATGCTAATGTGCCCTGCGCGCCTGGCTTACTATTGAATCTGGTTGGTGGGCAGTGGTATGGTTCATTTTCTCGCAAAATTTTATTATTTTCGATAGTCGCGGTTTTCGAAAACTGCTGTACAATTGCTTAGAGTAATTTTAAAAGACAGAATACTATAGGCGCATGTGAGTCATCAGCCTTTAACATCGGTTTTCGACACCAGTGTACGTCAAACGTAGAGGGCCAGTGGTGATTTATCGTGGGAAAAGATTATTAAACCACTAAATAATGCCTTAACTATAAATCAAACCAACCTGCTATAAACCAGAATCGAAGTTGGATATCTAATACAGTATATCTTTGAAAATAGCTTTTTTTGTGTCCCAAAATCTTCCGAGGAACCTAAGAAAGCGGTAAAAACAGAATTTTTAAATAAAAAAGTTCAGCAGCACATTGCCGAAAAAACGATTTTTGCAATAAATAAAGGATCTTACAGTTCTCGAAGGGATTCGTGACAGTGCGCGACGAACTGAAAACGGGCTAGCTCAGTCAACGCTATTTATACCCAGCGCAGGAGATTAAACGGGAAGAATTACCCGCACGATTCCATGCTTACCTAGTGAAACATCTTTTACGCTAAAAATAAAATGAAATGCGAATAGGCTAAAATGCTACTGAAATGCGTTGACAGTTTCCGTTTCAACCGGAAAGAGTCCACTATATGGTTCCCGACCACGTTTCCAAACTATAGTGGCGCGCTAAGGCGGACAAAAATACTTCCCTGATATATGAATGCTTCCGTGATATATGAAATATAAAACTTGTTCTGTACATATAAAACTTGATTTGGATATATGCAACTTACTTCCGTGTTTATACGACATCTTTTAGATATAAGACCAGCTTTGAATATAGAAGACCCCATTGACTTTGAAGGGATTGATGAGACGAACCATAAGCACTCATAAGCCAAACCTGCTATTCTGGGATCAGAATACTTCTGCATCACTGCGCGAGCTCCCCGAAAATTGAACGTTAACAGGTGAACACACTCTGCCGACGTATTAGCCACTTGGTGGAGGTACGTTCCTATTCGAAATATACAGCTTTTGAATATTATAATCTACCAAAATTTATCGCACACAACGTCTTTCATATTTTTCGAATCCTAAACGAACCTCTGCAGCACAGGTAATAAAAAATGGAAAGCGTTCGAAATTCCCCTGTTCTCGTCAGTTCATGACTACGTCCTATTGAAACGTGACAAACAACCTCATCCCAAAACCACACATCAATGCAATGCGGAGGGGACTGGTATACAGATGGCAAAACAAACAGCGAGCATTGTAGCTTGCAATACATCGCCAAATCTAGCCGAGACTGCATAGCAAACTTTTCCGTAGGATTTTCTGCGCGTTGGGAGCGCGTGGAAAGAGTTTTCCGCGTTTTAGTTGCGCGGTTGGGCCGTGCAAATAATACTCCAACTCTCGCGCATCCAAAAGACAAAGACATTCTTCCTTCGCGCAACTGCAAAAGGTACGCGGAAACGCCAAAAAGAAAAACCCACGGAAACGTGTCCCAAATCGTGTCCCAAACTGAATTAGGATGGTGGCCCTTAAGATACTGGCGGTAACAGAATGGAAAACAAACAAACATGATATTGGAATTGTACTAACACCATTCAAAAGATAAAAATTCGCTCCCTTTCCAAGTTTCAAAATATCAGAGCATTACCTGTGGACAAAAATATTTCCTTGTATGTATCAATAAGAGGAAGATCTAGATTGAACGGAAGAAATACCTGCACGATTCAATGCGTATCGTAGTACGACATCTTTAAGAAGACTTTAAGTTAGGGTCATCTTTTACGCTAAAGGTGGTCAGACTCGAGGGGTCATGTAGCAGGGACATGTCGCAGCGACATGTAGCAGCGACAGAAATTTCTATAGTACACTTTGAAGGACATGTAGCAGGATAAAAATCATCGCGCTTGCACACCACATGAAAATGTCTCGGGGACATGTCTCAGGGACATGTTGCAGCGACACGTCCCCTCGTGTGAAGTGATACTTTCATAATTGTGCAACACCAATCTTGGGGACATTTTGTCCCCGCGACATGTCTCACGGAGTTCAACTTGTTGAACTTCATGGGACACCTCGCGGGGACAAAATGTCCCCAAAATTATTGGTGTTGCACAATTATAATAGTATCAGTTCACACGAGGGGACGTGTCGCTGCAACATGTCCCTGAGACAAGTCCCCTCGACATTTTCATGTGGTGTGCAAGCGCGATGATTTTTTTCCCTGCTACATGTCCCCGCTACACTTCCTGCTATATGTCTTTCAGTGCCTAGTACACAAATTTTTGTCGCTGCTACATGTCGCTGCGACATGTCCCTGCTACATGACCCCTCGTGTCTGACCACCTTAAAAATAAATTGAAAGTGGAATGGCTGAAATGCTGCTGAAGTGCGTTTGGACAGTTTCCGTTTCAACTGAAAGAGACCACTGTAGTTTGCGACCGACCACGTTTCCAAACTATAGTGGCGCGCCAAAGCGGACAAAAATATTTCCTTGGTATATGAAATATGTCCTTGATATATCAAATATCAAACTTGTTTTGTATATAGACTAGCTCTAAACAGTACAACTAGCAAAATTTATGGTATTCATCTTCCGAATCGATCTTGTAAGAATCTAAACTTTTAAATCAGTGATAGTCGCTGGATTTTATTACTGTTTTCGTGCTTACAGAACCATATTGAAAAATAGACTAGCGCTTCTGGTTTGGAAGCGAAGTGCTGCCCTCTGAACTTTGAAGATAAATTCTTTCTTTACGTGACATATAACCATATATAATAACATGTAGTTTAGAAAACACATACCAAATATCTCATTTCTAAGCCCTGACCTTATTTTGCCTAAACGAAACTCTGCAGCACAGCTGCACCGGTAATAAAGTGGAGGACGTTCGAAATTCCCGATTCTCGTTTACTGAAACATGACAAACAAAACAACTTCATCCCAATCCACCAGGCAAAAGAAGTTACTCAAAAGAATAAAAGTAGCAAAATTTACGGTATTCATCTTCCAAATCGATCTTGTAACAATCTAAATTTTTAACTCAATGAAAGTCCCCAGATTTTATCTCTGTTTTCGTGCTTACAGAACCATATTGAAAAATAGACTGGATATTCCGTTTTGGAAGCGAAGTGCTGCCCTCTGAACCTTGATGATAAATCCTTTATTTCTTTACGTGACATATAACGATGCATAAGTAATAACATATAGTTCGGAACACACATTGAAAAATCCCTCATTTCTAAGCCCTGACCTTATTTTGCCTAAAATAAACTCTGCAGCACAGGTAATAAAAAATGGAAAGCGTTCGAAATTCCCCTGTTCTTGTCAGTTCATGACTACGTCCTATTGAATCGTGACAAACAACCTCATCCCAATTAACAACACATCAATGCAATGCGGAGGGGACTGGTATACAGATAACAAAACAAACATCGAGCATTGTAGCTTCCGATACATCGCCAAATCTAGCCGAGCCTGCATAGCAAACTTTTCCGTAGAATTTTCTGCGCGTTGGGGGCGCGTGGAAAGAGTTTTCCGCGTTTTAGCTGCGCGAAGGATGGGCCATGCAAAAAATGCTCCAACTCTCGCGCATCCAAAAGGCAAAGACACTCTTCCTTCGCGCAACAAAAGCTACGGAAACGCCAAAAACAAAATCCCACGGAAACGTGTCCCAAATCGTGTCACAAACTGAATTAGGATGGCGGCCCTTAAGATACTGGCGGTAAGACAATGAAAAACAAACAAACATGATATTGGAATTGTACTTACGCCATTCAAAAGATTAAAATTCGCTCCCTTTCCAAGTTTCAAGTTCAAACAGCACGCCCAAAGTTACTCAAAAGAATTAAACTAGCAAAATTTATGGTATCCATCTTCCAAATCCATCTTGCAACGATCTAAATTTTTGACTCAGTGAAAATCGCTAGATTTTATTGCTGTTTTCGTGCTTACAGAACCATATTGAAAACTAGACTGGAGCTTTCGTTTTGGAAGCGATTTAGTGCTGCCCTCTGAACCTTAATGATAAATCCTTTATTTCTTTACGTGACATGTGACACGATGCATAATCGCGTTCGAAGAACGCAATCCTAATTTCGTGTTGGTTGTTGTTGCTTACAGAACCATATTGAAAAATAGACTAGCGCTTCTGGTTTGGAAGCGAAGTGCTTCCCTCTGAACCTTGATGATAAATCCTTTATTTTACGTGACATATAACGATGCATAAGTAATAACATATAGTTTGGAAAACACATTCTAAATACCTCATTTCTAAGCCCTGACCTTATTTTGCCTAAAATAAACTCTGCAGCACAGGTAATAAAAAATGGAAAGCGTTCGAAATTCCCCTGTTCTTGTCAGTTCATGACTACGTCCTATTGAATCGTGACAAACAACCTCATCCCAATTAACAACACATCAATGCAATGCGGAGGGGACTGGTATACAGATAACAAAACAAACAGCGAGCATTGTAGCTTGCGATACATCGCCAAATCTAGCCAAGCCTGCATAGCAAACTTTTCCGAAGGATTTTCTGCGCGTTGGGAGCGCGTGCAAAGAGTTTTACGCGTTTTAACTGCGCGGTTGTGCCGTGCAAAAAATACTCCAACTCTCGCGCATCCAAAAGACAAAGACATTCTCCCTTCGCGCAACTGCAAAAGCTACGGAAACGCCAAAAAGAAAATCCCACGGAAACGTGTCCCAAATCGTGTCCCAAACTGAATTAGGATGGTGGCCCTTAAGATACTGGCGGTAAGAGAATGGAAAACAAACAAACATGATATTGGAATTGTACTGACACCATTCAAAAGATAAAAATTCGCTCCCTTTCCAAGTTTCAAAACATCAGAGCAGTACATGTGGACAAAAATATTTCCTTGTATGTATCAATAAGAGGAAGATCTAGATTAAACGGAACAAATGCCTGCACGATTCAATGCGTATCGTAGTACGACATCTTTAAGAAGACTTTAAGTTAGGGTCATCTTTTACGCTAAAGGTGGTCAGACTCGAGGGGTCATGTAGCAGGGACATGTGGCAGGGACATGTCGCAGCGACATGTAGCAGCGACAAAAATTTGTGTAGTACACTTTGAAGGACATGCAGCAGGGAGTGTAGCGGGGACATGTAGCAGGGAAAAAATCATCGCGCTTGCACACCACATGAAAATGTCTCGGGGACATGTCTCAGGGGCATGTTGCAGCGACACGTCCCCTCGTGTGAACCGATACTATCATAATTGTGCAACACCAATCTTGGGGACATTTTGTCCCCGCGAGATGTCTCACGGAGTTCACCTTGTTGAACTTCATGGGACACGTCGCGGGGACAAAATGTCCCCGCGACATTTTCATGTGGTGTGCAAGCGGTATGATTTTTTCCCTGCTACATGTCCCCGCTACACTTCCTGCTATATGTCCCTCAGTGCCTACTACACAAAGTTTTGTCGCTGCTACATGTCGCTGCGACATGTCCCTGCTACATGACTCCTCGTGTCTGACCACCCTAAAAATAAATTGAAACGTGGAATGGCTGAAATGCTGCTGAAGTGCGTTTGGACAGTTTCCGTTTCAACTGGAAGAGACCACTATAGTTTCCGACGGACCACGTTTCCAAACTATAGTGGCGCGCCAAAGCGGACAAAAATATTTTCTTGGTATATGAAATATGTCCTTGATATATCAAATATAAAACTTGTTTTGTATATAGACTAGCTCTGAATATGGAAGACCTCGTTGACTTTAAAGGGATTGATGAGACGAACCATAAGCACTTAATGCCAAACCTCCTATTCTGGGATCAGAATGCCTGTGCATCACTGCGCGAGCTCCCCGAAAACGTTAACAGGCGAACACACTCTGCCGACGTATTAGCCACTTGGTGGTACGTTTCTATTCAAAATATGCGGCTTTTGAATATTATAACCTGCCGAAATTTATCGCAAACAAATCTTTCATATTTTTCAAATCCTGAATGACATCAAATAAAGTAATGAATCATCCAAACCGTGGGAAATTCCACATATTTTCAAAGATAACGTACAACAAATTTGCCCGCCATATTGAAAACCACCATATTGAAAACCAATCATTCGTTGAAGAGCTTTCAGGAGATCCAGCAAGCTCTGTTGAGCTTTTAAAAAGTTCCCCGCAAACTATTAATTAAAATAAACATGTCCAAAAGCACAATCACTGAAATTTTCTTTTCGTCAACGCTCTTACTCCGTAAAATATAGTTAACAATTTTTTCGTTGGTGGACAAGCCTTTCACAGATTTTCGCTAGTATTGGAAATCACCAGACCGTTTACATTGCTATTACTTCGGCAACTTTGCACGATTGAGCCTGACTGTGAAACGTGCTTGTAGTGAATAAATTAGTGTTAGTAAAAAGATTCCAGAGATTCGTGATGGTAAATAACCGAAACAGGAAGATTGCCAAATCGCAAGCAAACCGGCAATCAAACATTTGTTGGCAGCCGAGAGTGTTTTTCGGAACAGTTCCAACACTTGGTGGAGTTCAAACAGCACGCCCAAAGTTACTCTAAACAATGCAACTAGCAAAATTTATGGTATCCATCTTCCAAATCGATCTTGTAACAATCTAAATTTTTAACTCATTGAAAGCCGCTAGATTTTATTACTGTTTTCGTGCTTACTGAACCATATTGAAAAATAGACTAGCGCTTCTGGTTTGGAAGCGAAGTGCTGCCCTCTGAACTTTGACGGTAAATTCTTTCTTTACGTGACATATACATAACCATCAGTGTATATATAATAACATATAGTTTAGAAAACACATACCAAATATCTCATTTCTAAGCCCTGACCTTATTTTGCCTAAACGAAACTCTGCAGCACAGCTGCACCGGTAATAAAATGGAGGACGTTCGGAATTCCCGATTCTCGTTTACTGAAACATGACAAACAAAACAACTTCATCCCAATCCACCAAGCAGAAGAAGTTACTCAAAAGAATGAAACTAGCAAAAATTATGGTATCCATCTTCCAAATCGATCTTGTAACAATCTAAATTTTTAACTCAGTGAAAGTCGCTAGATTTTATTGCTGTTTTCGTGCTTACAGAACCATATTGAAAAATAGACTGGAGCTTCCGTTTTAGAGCGAAGTGCTGCCCTCTGAACCTTGATGATAAATCCTTTATTTCTTTACGTGACATTAACGATACATAATTAATAACATATACTTCGGAAAACACATACCAAATATCTCATTTCTAAGCCCTGACCTTATTTTGCCTAAACGAACCTCTGCAGCACAAGTAATAAAAAATGGAAAGCTATCGAAATTCCCCTTTTCTCGTCAGTTCATGACTACGTCCTATTGAAACGTGACAAACAACTTGATCCCAATTAACCACACTTCAATGCAATGCGAAGGGGACTGGTATACAGATAACAAAACAAACAGCGAGCATTATAACTTGTGATACATCGCCAAATCTAGCCGAGACTGCATAGCAAAATTTTCCGTAGGATTTTCTGCGCGTTGGGAGCACGTGGAAAGAGTTTTCCGCGTTTTAGCTGCGCGAAGGATGGGCCATGCAAAAAATGCTCCAACTCTCGCGCATCCAAAAGGCAAAGACACTCTTCCTTCGTGCAACAAAAGCTACGGAAACGCCTAAAACAAAATCCCACGGAAACGTGTCCCAAATCGTGTCACAAACTGAATTGGGATGGCGGCCCATACTGGCGGTAAGACAATGAAAAACAAACAAACATGATATTGGAATTGTACTTACGCC
This sequence comes from Dendrophyllia cribrosa, assembly GCA_024195265.1. Taxonomy (NCBI): domain Eukaryota; kingdom Metazoa; phylum Cnidaria; class Anthozoa; order Scleractinia; family Dendrophylliidae; genus Dendrophyllia; species Dendrophyllia cribrosa. The sequence goes on along the minus strand of JAJLRJ010000006.1, from coordinate 14,626,405 downwards.
ATTCAAAAGATTAAAATACGCTCCCTTTCCAAGTTTCAAGTTCAACTGAACAGCACGCCCAAAGTTACTCAAAAGAATTAAACTAGCAAAATTTATGGTATCCATCTTCCAAATCGATCTTGCAACAATCTAAATTTTTGACTCAGTGAAAGTCGCTAGATTTTATTGCTGTTTTCGTGCTTACAGAACCATATTGAAAACTAGACTGGAGCTTTCGTTTTGGAAGCGATTTAGTGCTGCCCTCTGAACCTTAATGATAAATCCTTTATTTCTTTACGTGACATGTGACACTATGCATAATCGCGTCCGAAGAACGCAAACCTAATTTCGTGTTGGTTGTCCTGTGGTTTACATGCAGTAAAATTTGAGATTTTTTGGTAGACGGTCTTCCAAATGACCGCCCCTATTGTTTTTTTTTTTTTCAGGGACTCATTCCCGCCGGAAATTCCTTCGATCGCGTCTCCATAATCTGTGATTACTGCTAGTTAATAACATATACAGTCGAACCCCGCTATTTCGAACTCGGTTAATTCGAATTCCCCGTTATTTCGAAATCAGGTCGAATTCCCTTGGATTTACCCTTATGTTTTCAGTCATTTACTATCAGCTATTTCGAACTCCCCGCTATTTCGAACTCCCCGCTATTTCGAACTGATCCTTCTTTCCCTAGACCTAAAATCAACCCCGTTATTTCGAACTTGTCAAGAACAGAATACATCAGAGCACAGCTGGGGGGGGCGGGGTGTTATGTAAGAGAGATCTAAAAGAGGAATAATAAATTTTGACACTCCACCAAGAAGTTCTGAAAGATTTATCCGATCTTACACTACGACTCTATTGAGGCATTTTGGTTGACGTAAAAAATCGAAGAGCTGATAAAGTAAAATGGCTTAAATGTACGGAAACAAAGCATTCAACCGGACTGCCCCCCTTAACGGTCAGTTCTGCACTGCAGAAATCGTCCCCTGTTAAGACTATTAACCCACCATTGGCTGAAGCTGTTGCAGTTCTTGACTTTTACAGCACATTCTGTATCGTCAGAGATATTGGAGTTGGTGAAGTCGGCAAGAAAATGACAGTCAATCAAAATTAAGTGAAAATTCCCTTCGCCATGAGTATACAGTAAAACCAAATCTTAACCGGTGTAAGGGACAATATTTCCTTACATCATCAATAGTGTTCAGTGAAAATCGTTATAAGACATCTTCTTCTTCTAATTGCGTGAGGAAGGATCATTCGGAGATGTTCAGTTTATCCGAACATCGGCAGTAAGAATTCGAGAGAAAACAACGAAAGTATCAGTGTTTCTTTACCAATACCAAAAACCAAACACAGAGCACCGCTATTAAGTAGATCCAACGTGGTTTATAAATTCAGCTGCCCTGGTTGTTACTGTTCTTATGTTGGCAAAACTGACTGAACATAACATCTCCATTCGCACACAAGAACACGCTCACTCTGACAAAGAAAGCGCTATTGACAAGCACCTACACAATTGTGATCTTTTTGCGCATACTCAATACCTAAGTATGTAATTTACCAGATATGTTTGTTAATTCCAACACTCCACCTTCTTATTCTATAAACAAATAATTGTTTTTATAAGCAGTTGATAAAGTATAATGGCTTAAATGTACGGAAACATAGCATTCAACCGGACGGTCAGTTATGCACTGCAGAAATCGTCCCCTGTTAAGACTATTAACCCACCATTGGCTGAAGCTGTTGCAGTTCTTGACTTTTACAGCACATTCTGTATCGTCAGAGATATTGGAGTTGGTGAAGTCGGCAAGAAAATGACAGTCAATCAAAATTAAGTGAAAATTCCCTTCGCCATGAGTATACAGTAAAACCAAATCTTAACCGGTGTAAGGGACAATATTTCCTTACATCATCAATAGTGTTCAGTGAAAATCGTTATAAGACATCTTCTTCTTCTAATTGCGTGAGGAAGGATCATTCGGAGATGTTCAGTTTATCCGAACATCGGCAGTAAGAATTCGAGAGAAAACAACGAAAGTATCAGTGTTTCTTTACCAATACCAAAAACCAAACACAGAGCACCGCTATTAAGTAGATCCAACGTGGTTTATAAATTCAGCTGCCCTGGTTGTTACTGTTCTTATGTTGGCAAAACTGACTGAACATAACATCTCCATTCGCACACAAGAACACGCTCACTCTGACAAAGAAAGCGCTATTGACAAGCACCTACACAATTGTGATCTTTTTGCGCATACTCAATACCTAAGTATGTAATTTACCAGATATGTTTGTTAATTCCAACACTCCACCTTCTTATTCTATAAACAAATAATTGTTTTTATAAGCAGTTGATAAAGTATAATGGCTTAAATGTACGGAAACATAGCATTCAACCGGACGGTCAGTTATGCACTGCAGAAATCGTCCCCTGTTAAGACTATTAACCCACCATTGGCTGAAGCTGTTGCAGTTCTTGACTTTTACAGCACATTCTGTATCGTCAGAGATATTGGAGTTGGTGAAGTCTGCAAGTAAATGACAGTCAATCAAAATTAAGTGAAAATTCCCTTCGCCATGAGTATACAGTAAAACCAAATCTTAACCGGTGTAAGGGACAATATTTCCTTACATCATCAATAGTGTTCAGTGAAAATCGTTATAAGACATCTTCTTCTTCTAATTGCGTGAGGAAGGAACATTCGGAGATGTTCAGTTTATCCGAACATCGGCAGTAAGAATTCGAGAGAAAACAACGAAAGTATCAGTGTTTCTTTACCAATACCAAAAACCAAACACAGAGCACCGCTATTAAGTAGATCCAACGTGGTTTATAAATTCAGCTGCCCTGGTTGTTACTGTTCTTATGTTGGCAAAACTGACTGAACATAACATCTCTATTCGCACACAAGAACACGCTCACTTTGACAAAGAAAGCGCTATTGACAAGCACCAACACAATTGTGATCTTTTTGCGCATACTCAATACCTAAGTGTGTAATTTACCAGAGATATGTTTGTTAATTCCAACACTCCACCTTCTTATTCTATAAACAAATAATTGTTTTTATAAGCAGTTCGCAGTAACACCATAATTTTAGAGACCTTTAGACCAAGGTGACAACTGGAATCTCCTTTTCTATAAAGAAGTTTATCACATCAAGCGTCATACAACTTTGCTGAACAATGTCAGTCTTAAAAGCCAGCAGAAAACTTTGATCACATTTGTCTTGTCCATCCTTTGTTTTGTCTTTCACGTGTGTATTACTACTAAATACCACCCTCTGTAGTATTTAACATCCGCGCTCTTGTAAGTTAAGTGACGCTCCACATAAGGACTACGGTAAACTTCATTGTTCTGTGGCATTGGCTCTTTCCCACATAAAATATCTTTGGTTTCAAGAACAGAGGAGGGGCTGATGGTTCATAATTATATTTCAGTATAAAAATAAAGAAAATCCATTTGCGTCAAATAAATTTAGGAAATGTTCGTGCTTAACCAATCAGAATAGCAGAAGACAATAGCTAATAATTTTGCTTTTTTGACGAAGTTCCCCAAATGCAACATCTATTAAAAATTGCATGATGAGCGATTGGGTGTCAAATTACTTGAAAAATTGACAAAATGCACCTTGAAACTTTTTAGCGGTTTTTTAGTCTAGGCCAATGGGATCACTTGTTACAACAATGAAAAAAGTTGACATTCCATTGTGCATTGCCGTTCACCACTTTCCTTCTTATGCGGATCATTACTTAATTTAGTCTGTAGATGGCATATAGAGTTATATCGAAATATAAGTATTTAACTTCACTTCTACTTGTATTTTGTTGTCTGTATAATTGTCACACCAGTGCAACTACTCGGATTGATCTTTATCATAAATTGCAAAAAAAAAAAGGAGCAAATAAATATTAACTTTACAGACAAAATAATGGCTAAAAACGCAATGTTTTTACGAGAATTGCAATTTTGATTTCTTGGTTGTCTTCAAAAAATCAAATCTCATGGACTGTAATCAACTTTCATTATTGTAATTCCACACTAATTGTTCTGTTTTACTCTAAAGAATCCTTTATCCAATTTAGTTACGTATTTGGTTGCATTCGTTCATGTAACAAGGAAAATAAAATAAGAGAAATTTCGATAGTTTGGCTGAACAGCGTCCCTTAAAGACCCTCTTTAAACGTTGTATAAAAATCAAATTAATAATAACAATAATAATAATAATAATTTAGGTATTTATATTGCGCAGGCTGCATGGATATATGATCGCCTGGATATATTCCACGGGTAAAATCAACCGATTAAAAGTACGTTAATAAGAAAGGATTGTCCAATTAAACAGTACCATCGCAGTCATCGACACCACAGCCATTTAACTAATATATATAGATAGATAGGCTGAGCCTAACAGCGTCGTTCTGTGAACAAGCTTAACTAAGGTGAAACTTAACTAAGGTGAAAGGTCGGAAGCACAAGAATTAAGATTGACGACCGGGCTATTTTTCAATTTTAGCAATTCTCAAAAACAGTATTACGCGACCGTCTGCACAGTACATTTAGACCGTACAAAAGTTCACAAAAACAACTTTTTCTCCGTCTACAATAACTAGTACGACTACTTTCCGAATAAAATACAGTTGTTGCTTGTCAAAAATTGCCCGAGAAACTGATTTGGAAATCAAATTACCAAAATACACAAACATATTTGCATAAGGCGACGCGAGTAATTCAAGAAATCGATACAACTGAATTTAAGCACGTTTTAAAAACAATTCTCCAAAACTACACAAGAACACAAGAAAAAGTCAATCACAGATTGATATCAACATAAATTCCCATCGAAAAATGTAATCTGTTTTATCTTTAAGTCCCTCGCTTGCTTGGAAATTCTTTAATAAATCTCCGCTTCTTTGCTTGTGAAATCCATAATGAAAACAAACATCTCGGATGTTGTGTAGCGTCATACGCGCATGTTTTGCGACGTCATACGCTCCCGCGAGTTGGCCTTGCGCGACAGACACATGTCACGGAGGCGCGCCCGCGAAACATTCTGCTAGCCATGACCACGACGGGCATAGGTTTAGTTCTGAGTATGGGGGTCCGTTCGGGCCTTCGGCCTGCAGAGCTCCGCTATTATAGCGCGAAAGCGCGCCTACGGCCTCGTCGCCTAATTCTTAACCGACGAGGCCGTAGGCCTTGTCGGCTAAAATTAGGCGATATCACACAAGCTTGAGCGCAATAATAGTTTTATAATTCAACACATTGATAACAAAGCACAGTTCGAAGGGGCTCAAAGGGGATCAGGGGATCAGGGGCTCAGGGGCTCAAAGCCAGAAGAAGTACAAGTGGTAGGGAAATTGGGAAATTGGGAAATTTCGATGATTTTGCTGCAGTGCAGCGTTGTTTCACAGTTGAATTTTTGAATTTTCGATCGGTGCGATCGAAAAGTCCAATTCAAAAGAATCTCGGCGAAGTCGTTTAGTTCTTAGTACTCCTTTCTTGTAGTCCTCTTTTATCTCCTCTTGAACTGTTCGAAGGTTTGTTTTAACACTTGTAACACTTGGTACAGACGAACGGGTCGCTCGACAAGAACACACTTACATCTATTTCCACGGCGCTTTCAATAGGGGCCTGAGATGTTCACCAAATTCTTGCCGAACACTCGTACTCTCCCAGTACGAATCAAAGAAATACTACAGAGAAAGCAGTTATTTCCAACGATTTTTTTCGGAGTTTCGCACATACATGAAGCAGGGATTTGGAATCACTTTTCATACATGAATAAACTTAGCGGTCGAATAAACTCGCGGGAAAATTAATCTCCACCAGGGAGCCTGTTCTAACACAGCTTATGATTGGCTTTTTATTAAACAATGACATAGCGCCGATTGGTTCTCCAGCAATCTGCACGTGATCTCCAGCTGATCTTTGCGAACAAAAGAAACGGAATTTAACCGCTCGTTTCAGGAGACGTTCGTGGGAGAGGAAAGATTGCGCGACGAGCCCTAAGGACTTCTGCGTAGGAGGCTATAACATTCTTGGCTGTTTCACAACTGCGTTCGTCTTCCCATAAGCTCGAAAATTGCACGCACGGTTTCCTTCATTTTGCGCTGGGACGGGTTTTGCCACGGACTGATCATTCACCAGTTTATCTCGATCTTCTTTTTGCACATACAGTGGCTCAAACACACGACGGATCGATTTAAGCTCTTTCCAGATTTTAATTTTATCTTGGTAGCTTGACTTCGATTCATACTCCTGTGTTTTTCCAGGTCGATTTTGTCTCTGATTTTATACAGGCGCACTTGCGTTTCCCGGGCTATGCGAATGAAGTCTGTATTCCTGTGCAGATTTCGTACTAAGTTTTCGCGTCGCTATAACCCTGTCTTTTTAAGTCCCATAATGTTCGCCATTTGCATGAGTTTATTGTAAAATTCTTGGGTTTGAGGGAGCTTTGTTGTTGTTTGCAATAGAGATCGCATATTTTCACTAGATTTGTTTCTCGTTGCTCTTTTCATATGTTTCGCACTTTTATAGCAGCTTTCGTAGAAACAAACAATTGGATCAGTTTTTCCACAAACCGGTCATCGTTTAGGCTTCGCGAGTCCACAATCAACAAATCTCTTCCGCAAAGGCTACCGTGCACAGTGTTTGTAAAACTAATTGGTCCTAATTGTTCCCCTTTGGGGTTTTTCGCAAAGGGATCAGTTGACAGCCGCCACGCGACACCCCCCCCCCCCCCCCCACCCCCTGTGTTCGGTTAGGTGGAAAACATGGAGCGCGGAGTGCGGAGTGCGGAGTGTGGAAAATGGGTGTGTGGAAAATGCGGAGTATGGAAAATGAGGAGTATGGTAAACGCAAAAATAAAAAGCTTGAATGTGTGTAAAAAATGCTTGTAATGGGAAGCGATATGTTCTTTGAAAGTTGATTTAACGCGATTTCATTTATTAAACTATGAACGATATTAACAATCAGTCCTTGCTCCTATAAAAAATACAATGCATCACTACATTTTCATTGCTGAATAGCACGGTATTGGCAGCTATAAAGAACAGTAACAAATGTTTTCATTCATGTCTTTTTAGATGGGGATTTGAATCTTTGAATTATGCCGCTTTTTTGGGTCGATTACATCGCCAAAAAAATGGGTTTTACAGCACAGGGGCGTTGGTGTACAGCACAGACTTTACTAACACCTATTACCATCCCAGCCTTGCGCATATCATGCAAAAAAACCCTGTTTTTAACGGACGTGTACATATCGACCCCAGCACCTACCACTCACTTGATGAATGCCAGAGGAAAACGCTGAAAGAGCATGGACTGATTGTTGATATCGTTAATTCACAATAATGCTGCGCGCGATGATTTCTTTAAATTGCCTATTCGTAAGTGAACTCTATGGCTACCAGTACCGTTCGATTTAGCAATGAAAATGCAATGATGCATTGTTTCTTTCATAGAAACAAGAACTGATTGTTAACATCGTTAAGTCACAAAGATGCTGCGTGAGTTGATTTGTTTTATTTACCTATTCGTTACTGTTCTTTTTAGCTACCAGTACCGGACTATTTAGCAATAAAAATGAAGTGATGCATTGCTTTTTTAAAAGAACAAGGATGGTTGTAAAAATCGTTAATTCACAATTATACAGCGCGTGTTGACTTCTTTCTTTTACTTATTCGTTAAAGTAATATACTATCCAGCAATGAAAATGCAGTGATGCATTGCCTTTTTTATAGGAACAAGAACTAATTGTTAAAAGCGTTAATTCACAATAATGCGCGTGTTGACTTCTTTTTTTATCTATTCCGGTTGCAGTAATGTTTTAGCAATGAAAATGCAGTGATACATTGTATTTTTTATAGGAACAAGGACTGATTGTTAAAACCGTTAATTCACGTAATGCTGCGCGCGTTGATTTCTGTTATTTACCTATTCGTTACTGTTCTTTCGTTAATGTACGATTAAGCAATGAAAATGCATTGATGCATTGCTTTTTTAAAAAGAACAAGGACTGATTGTTTATATCGTTAATATCACAATAGTGCTGCGCGTGTTAACTTTTTTTATTTACCTATCATGTGAAAGTAATGAGTTATCTAGCAATGAAAATGCAGTGATGCATTGCTTTTTTTATACGAACAAGGACTGATTGTTAACAGCGTTAATTCTACCCATTCGTTACTGTTCTTTACAGTTGTCAATACCGTGCTATTTAGCAATGAAAATGTGGTGATGCAATATATTTTTTAAAGGAACAAGGACAGATTGTTAATATCGTTAGTATAGTTTTATTTAATTAAATTGCGTTAAATCAACTTTCAAAGATTATATCGTTTCCTATTACAAGCGTTTTTTACACACATACAAGATTTTTATTTTCCACACTCCTCATTTTCCACACTCCCCATTTTCCACACTCTGCACTTTCCACACTCCTCATTTTCCACACTCCGCGCTCTTTGTTTTCCACCTAACCCCGCTGTTCAAAGGTTACTAGGTTTTTGTTACTGGGTGTATTAGATTTTATTTTCACTTTTGATCGCTCTCGTAGCAGACGCATCGTTTTCTACTGAAGGGTGCGTTCCTTTGGGAAGATCCGGATCAGGATTTCTGATCTGTGGCGTTCCTTTCAGGCAGATCCATTTTCAGACCAGTGATCTATCGAATCCACTCTGGACAAGGACTCATCGGATCACTGATCTGAGTGATCTGAAGACGGATCATTGGATCAGTGATCTGGCGCGTTCTTTTGGAAAGAGGATCCGAAATTAATCCCTGTGTACAGCGGTTTTCGTTCTGCATGAGGGAAGTATTTCATATATGGTGTGCGTTTCCCTCGCTTTTGCGTTTGTTGTGGTAAGAAGTCGTGTTTTAGCCATATTTCTGCCTGTATTGTCTAAAATTCATCAGAAAATAGTAGACCAAATGCTAGTGAATTACGAGTAGTCGAAATCGCTTGTACAAAAGCTTTCAGTTTTACCACCAAATTGCCAAACAAACTAACAAACTCTGCGATGATGGATAAACACGAAATGCACTCGAATTTGTAACGTTAAATCGATCGGCCGCAGACATTCAGGGTTTCCAAGAATCCATACCGTAATCAATACTTGCTTCTGCAAGTCAATTGTAGGTCTTATTCCGTTCCTTTGGTCATGAGGCATATCTGGGCAAGCAGCGAGCAAGCCTTCCAAACAGGTGACTGTAGTTCGTGACATTCAAAAGTGACTTCGAAAATACGAAATACTATACAGCGGTACAATGCGTTCGAAGTAGCTATCAATTCGAACATGGCTTTTTCTTTCCTTACTGTTTATCAGCAGGAAAAAAAGAAATTCGTGATCTTCAAAACTGGTCGCTTCTAGTAGCGCTGAATCATCGGTCAGTTCCTCTATTATTAAAACAAAAGTTGCACTACTCGCGGTGGCCATGTTGTTTTCGTTTTCAAATATTATCTGACGCACTAAAACCCCGTTCCTTTGGTACACCATGATCTGAGTGATCTCGGATCAGAAATCCTGATCCGGATCTTCCCGATTCCCACCCTAAGTGTAGTTTTTCTCCCACCCACCCTACCTGTTTTAAGGATATTATCAGTGGAGGTGGCAGAGGTTTATTTCTCTCTTGATGTTGCCTTTTCTCATGTATTCTGTTGTAGAAATAAACTTCTCTCTTGGCCAAACGACAGACTGTTGTTTTGTTGTTGTGTAGTTGGCGGGGGCAATTGATTACAAGAGATGTCATACTTGTCTGCACTCAAAGCTATTTCGATTTTAAAGCATTGTTCTGTGGGAATAGAGCGAACGTAAGCAATAAGTGAAAGCCTTTCGGGGCAGAACTAGCAAGATTGATAGCACAATAAAATTATAGAAGATTAATTTATATACATAGTTTCATATCAAGTTGTAGTTTTATATTAAATTGTTAATGCCTGATGTATTTACCGTGTTTTTAAATAAAGATGATGATGATGATGATGATGATGATGATGATGATGATGATTAAGGTCATTGCACAGTGTTTGCAGTTGTGAATATGCCCGGGGAGGGGGGGGGGGGGGGGGGTACTTCCTTATATATACGCTATATAGGTATGTGCCGCCCGATAGGGTAGAGTTTTTGAGGTGCTCAGTCCTTTAATAGGGTATCCTTTTTGGTATTTTTGGTATTGTAATCCTTAGATATTCCTTAGATAGGGTCACTAAATTGCAGTATCCACCCCCACGCGCAAAACGAAAAAGATATGGCCTGTTAAAACTGTACTACACGCCTGGTTTTGGGCCTTAAAAAGGGTATCAAATCTCGATTTTCTACCCTTAAATAGGGTCAGGGTTTGAGAACCTTGGTGGCACACACCTATCCTAAATTGTCGGGAGTACCCCCCCCCCCCTCCCCCCTCCCCCCGGGTGAATAAGAAACGCGACTAGTTAATGCGGCGGAGTTGGATTAACAGATGTTGCTACTAAGCTCTATCTAGGAAAACCAAGTCGTGTGAAATACACCGGCACAAACAAAAACACAATCAAGGAAAACCAATTTGAATAGAATTGTATAATATAAAGGGATTTTATGTTAATTAAGGTTACTGTAGACCTTCGAGGGTGCCTTCCGGAAAATCTTTCGTACGCACGCTCTTTTTCAGGAAACTCCAGAAAACTATATATCACTGTAAAGCTAATAAATTGTAGATTCCGAAAACAACAATCATTTTTTCTTTTTCCGTTTAGATAAGCGTGCGCGAACCTTCAAACACAAAACCGACAGTGTTTGCTTCACTGAATTATCATCCTCAGCCTCTGCGTTAGCGCAAAAATCAAAACAAGAGTTAATGACCTAACAAACTATGCGAGGCTTTTTCGATATTTTCATTTGTTCCTGAGTAAATCCACTTTGAAGTGGCTATGTCAAAAATAGGGAACAGGGCCGATCGGAGAACCGGGGAACGAGGAATGGGGAACGGGGAATCTCTAAAATGTGAATCTCTTAATGGGGAATCTCTAAAATGGGGAATCTCTAAAATGAGGAATCTCTAAAATGAGGAATCTCGAAAATAGGGAATCTCTAAAACAGGGAATCTCTAAAATGGGGAATCTCTAAAATAGGGAATCTCTAAAATACTGGGAATCTTAGGCCCCGACCACACTAATGCGTTTTCAAAAGTCTCCGTTTTCATCTCGAAGAAAACGAAGCAAAATATTTTCGCCCACATTAGCGTTTTCGCATCGTTTTCACCTGTCCACACTAAAACGGTCGAAAACGATGAAAACGACTGGGACCGGGGATTGCGCATGTGTTAAAGGTGACAGATGCTCTGATTTGGACTGGAACTGATGGCATGTGACGCTCTCAATACGTCATTGTTTTCAAAAGTCTCCGTTTTCACCTGACCACACTAGAGATTTTACGTCACCGTTTTCAAATGTCTCCGTTTTCACCTGTCCACACTAGAAACGAAGCGTTTTCAAAACGATGCGTTTTCAAAAGTCTCCACTTTTGAAACCGTTTTCGAAAGCCTCCGTTTTCATCAGCGTTTTCGGGCGTTTTAGTGTGGATGATAGGCGAAAACGCATAAAATGTATGCGTTTTCAAACGAAAACGCATTAGTGTGGTCGGGGCCTTAAAAGCAGCTGTTACAAGAAATGAGATCACAAGAGTTTTGTCAAGGGGGCCGTACTCGTAAAGCTGTTCGCTAACGATAAAAATTCGCTCAGAAAACTCTGAATGAAATTCAAAATGGCTTCAAACTAGAAGTCAGGTGATGCGTTAATTCATTTACATGTTTTGTGACAAATCATGCTGCGACACTAAGGTCGTGTTCTATTGGGGACAACCGTTTCAACCTAAACCAGTTTTTGGTTGATTTGGTTGAGGTGTCCCAATAGAACACTTTTCTGAATTTTCTGGGCGGTTTTGGTTTAACACCGCGGTTTAGCCTGGGGATAGTCACGAGGCTTTCTTTATGTAACGCGGGTTAACTTTGCCAAGATGGCAAAAATTTCCACTTGGGTTTGATGGTCAAATTGGAAATTATCAGGAGTTGGAATAAGCGTAGACGACTGTGTGAAACATGGAAAACTGCCGCGGATAATACAACGATGACGATGCGAAATGCGCTCCGCATTGTGATGTAAACAAAATATGTAAATAACATGTAATGCGGGATCCCAGATAAAGTTTAGCGGGAAAAGTACAAGAAGGCGCTGCACTCCGGAATAGGATTATCTATAGCTACTAATACTGTAGCAACTATTCCCTTAAAACTCTTTTTTAAGAATATCTCGAGTTCTTTTAATGATTTTGCAAAACTTCTTTCACTATTTTCTAGATTAATGCTATATCTTTACATAAAGTAAAAAAAAACTAAAATTATGCAAAATTATTTCAAGCAAACGCTTTGGAGTGTTCCAGAAAGCGCTGACTTTGGCCGGAAATGGCTTTTTGGCACTTTTCCCGATCATTGCCGTCAATCTATCGAGATAATTATTTCAAGCAAACGCTGTGGAGTGTTCCAGAAAGCGCTGACTTTGGCCGGAAATGGCTTTTTGGCACTTTTCCCGATCATTGTCGTCAATCTATCAAGATAATTTCAAGCAAACGCTGTGGAGTGGGTTCCAGAAAGCGCTGATTTTGGCCGGAAATGGCTTTTTGGCACCTTTCCCGATCATTGTCGTCAATCTATCGAGATATATACTGTACCTGTATTTTTGAAAACGATATCGCCCTAAGTAAGCGTTTGTGAGCGTTCTTGGCTTTGTTTTAAAATATAAAAACTAAAGACTGTCGCTAGTCTTTTTTTCTCTCGCTCTCGCTCCCTTTCCATCTTCTCTCTCTTCTCTGTGATTTTCGGGCTGATCGGGCTCATAAAAACCCTTGTTTGGGCTAGTTGTAGTGAAGTTGCTGTCATTTTCGTTGATCACGTTTTCAAAAATCCAGGTATATATATATATATATATATATATATATATATAGATATATATATATATAATATATATATATATATATATATAATATATATATATATATATATATATATATATATATATATATATAGAATGAGTTGTAATTATCAAGCTTCGAACTCCATATCTTGACTTGATTGTGCTTTATTGACCCTACGTTTCGGCCATCACGGCCTTCTTCAGGGGAGTTACAACTATGGTAAGGCTTGCGTAAACCGTTGGCTATTCAAGCCTTACCATAGTTGTAACTCCCCTGAAAAAGGCCGTGATGGCCGAAACGTAGGGTCAATAAAGCACAATCAAGTCAAGATATGGAGTTGGAAGCTTGATAATTACAACTCATTCTACATTAACCTTTTCAAGCTACAAGATCGCACTTTACTAGAGTGATCCTCTGTCTTCGACAAGGCATACAGCATTGTTTGAGAGACCTGTCACAACACTATATATATATATATATATATATATATATATATATATATATATATATATATATATATATATATATATATATAAATATTTAAAACAGGAAAAAGACTACACTTGTATCCCTACAAGCCTGTTTCGTGATTGCTCACTCTTCAGGGGATTTTATTAAAGAATAAACATAACCATCGCTTATAAACAAAATTTGAATGCTCGGATGTTTAGTTGTTACATAGCAACGCTTTGTTACGGTGACGGCAAGAGGATACAAGTTCGTTACGTTTATTAAGTGATGACAGGTCAGAAAATTTCGGAACAGCGCTACTAGCTTCGGTGAAATAACTGAGGTCGGGAGTCTTCGACAAACCTTCAATCAGTACCAAACTTAGAAAGGCATGACTGGAGGTAAAATAGCATCATAACTTTTGTACAAGAAGGCTCTGATAACTCTTGAGTCTGTGGATAGCATCATAAGGTGAGACCAACCAATTCAAGGTATTGGTCAGTATTTATATTTTGAGACTTGGCAGTTAGTAAGGATTAATCTCTGTATTAACAAACGTTTTGCGATCATTATGAACTTAATTATAAGCACTAGACATAAATAAACATTTAAATACCAGCCGATACCGCGAAAAGCACATTTTTGTCGCGCTTTACAGTAGTTGACACTACAATCTACGGGTTGAGCTAAAAAAACAACAATTTATCAATTTCATAAAATTAGATTACAAACGCGTCCGTGTACGGGAAAGGATAACATCTTGTAAAATCAGTACATCTTGTAAAATCGCATACAATAACTGTATGATTCACAGCATGCAAGGAGCAAAATCTGCAAACTTGCACAAACGAAATCTGCGCAAAGAAACGGAATCTATTCGTAATGCTCGGGCGAGACAATTACGCTTAGACGAAATCGGTGGAAAGCTAGAACGAGCTAAACACAAGAGTATCAGAACAAGCAATCACCAGAAAGTCAAGGTTTTGAACGAACTTACATCGATTCATAGAGTTTTTGAACCGCTTCATGTCATTAAAGAAAATCAGGAAAGACTGGTTGAGGATCAGTTCGCGGGGAAACATGCAAAACAGAACGCAAAATGCAGGGAGGTGTGCGAGCGACACCACTGCCGCATTTGTGAAACAGCCGAGGCTTTTATGAAGATCTCAAACACAAAACTTTAAAACATCAGAAACGACGCGAACAAACACGGACCAAGGAAAGATACTACCCGACACTAATCCAAAGAGCCAAGTGAATGGATGAAAACACGCACTCTTTCGACCGAGGTCCTACAGCTGGTCTCCGCAATCACCTAACAGCGAGCCAGAACGAACCCGCCATGCATTCCAGAGAAAACGAGAATATATGATTAAACTTCCCACCGCCGCTGTGGAATATCGCGTGTCCGACTCAAACGGTCGTCACTAAGGTTGGGATATATTTAATAGCTTTTAAACGAGTTCTAAAGAACAAGCGACGGCCCAAGAGAATGGCGCGAAGCTTTGTGAATTCCACGTTTAGATCGATGTCTTTGGACGAAACAGAACTAAGTGCTATATCGGAATTGGTAGAAGGAAGCGATGTAGGTGTACAAGGAACGTTTTGCGCACAAAGGAGCTCTGATTTTGTCAAGGAAGATAAGAAGCAAAAACTTGGTATTATTGAAGGTATTTCAGCACCTGTTGGTCAACAACAACGTTTTTCTAGTTTTTCATGGCCCTTATGAGAATTGTCAAGAACTGAGGTTCTCCTGCGCCAAAAAGACAAAAAAAGTGGAACAGGTAGACATAAATGAAACTAAAAAATTAAGATAACGAAAAAGAAAAAATCGGGAAATTTGATAAAAATCCTAAGTAGAAAATCAGATTTTCTCAAAATAGGCACATCCGGTTTATTGGAGCTTCTAAACTGCTTAGGCCCTTAGGAACAGGGTGCTTTAGTGAAAGCTTTCATGCTGTAAGCAACGGGAAAAATTGAACTCGGATATCTTACCCAGCTTAAATATCATATCTTGTTAGTTTACACTTAGGAATTTGTTCTTGCTTTGTAGTGCATGGAACGTTTATTGCATCCAAAATATTTGATAGACGTCGAAGAACGCATGATTGTCATATTTAAAGCAGAATGTGACGTGGATGAATCAAGGCGGGAGTTAACCCAAACGCCATTTTTCCGCCACTTGACATGGCTTTAATGGAAATATCTCGTTTGCGTTTCAAGCAATCCAAAAACCCTATGTTTAAAACATAAATCTATGTTATGGGGTGTTTTGTAAATTTTTGGGTGATTTTTGGGTATGTTTGGGAGGAAATAGTTTTTCTCAAAGGATCACGGGTAAAATTTGGAGAAATAAGAAGTATTGAAGATTTAGTGAAGTTTTAAAAGTAGAATTTGTAGTTAATAATTAATAGACGGATACCAACTGTTGGCGTTCCAAAACTCATTTTCTTTCTCCTA
Organism: Dendrophyllia cribrosa; assembly: GCA_024195265.1. NCBI lineage: Eukaryota > Metazoa > Cnidaria > Anthozoa > Scleractinia > Dendrophylliidae > Dendrophyllia > Dendrophyllia cribrosa. Next base: position 14,610,565 of record JAJLRJ010000006.1, on the reverse strand, counting down.
TCCCTTTATCCGTGCAAGAATCAAACAAAATCGCAAATCTTCGGCAAAGCTGAAAAAAATCAAATTCGCTCCTCTTTTGCATATAGATAGTCTATAGTAAGTACATGAATGCCATGTAGTTTTTTCCTTGAAATATCCATTTGTTTCCGAGAAAAACGAAGAAAGTCGTTATCATCTCAGGGCACAATTTGGCAATCCCAAACACATGCAAACAGGGTTTAAATAAGTCATGATTCACTCGACTCGCGTATCAAAACTACTGCGCTATAAAAAGCTGTCATAGTTCCAATTTGTTGTATAACTTGTCATAGTCTAAACACCATGATTTCATAAAAATTGGATTAATCTAAGTATTCAAGGGAAGCCAAAAGCTTATGGCTCTCCCGTGCTCCGTAAAACGGTAGGCGAAAAACAACAATGATTTTGAGCATGTGCCTTTGTTCAGAATTTCGTAATATTACGAATGACAATACTAGAATTGACGATCTTTCAAAATATGTAAAGTTTAGTCTGGGGAAATGAATTTGAGATTTTTAAGAATTTGTTGAAAATCGTGAACGAAAGACATAAAATCACGCAACCTTGTGTATGCGTGACCAACAACAAAAACACTTAGAACGTTTTTCCTTGAGAAATCTTGGCAATTAAACTCTGACGCCAAAAAACAATGGAAATATACAAACCTTCACTTGGATATGACATTCTTGAATGTCCAAAATGTTTCATTTTGCCGTCTGTTCAATTTCATTCGTGAAGTTGATCACGAACAGTGAAGATCAATGAAGCCCGTAGCCACGATCAAAACCGCTTTAGTTTTCGCTGAATTCTTCGTAGCTCACTTTGTACTTTCGTACTCTTTATGCTGTTGATACAATTTTTTCTGGTGGAAACTGTAAAAGGGCTCACAATAAAGCGAACTAGTTCAAGCATGTGTTCCCAGTTTTCCATCCTTGCATAACCGTGAACCAATTTGAGACCATATGCAAATTACGTCTGAAATTTGCATATCAGGCTGAGCAAGCGTTCGTGACAGTCACGGTTGGTAAGGTATTCTCAGTGGCCAAAATTCCATATTTTTTTAAAGTTTGATGAGTGTTGTTTGGAAGTCTTCAATTAATACAGTTCAAAACAGGAAAGAGATCTCGTGGGTTTTAAAATACAGTATTGACAGAAAACCAATATTTATTACATGGGTGGGGTTGGGTTGGGGTGGATCTTGTCGGCCTGGATTTCACATGTTAAGCTACACAAATAATCTTTTAAACAAGAACGCAGGTACAAAGATTGAGAAATTTTGATCCATTTACTTGTCATTGTTTTTATTTTTAGAGTTTTATAAAGTCTTCTACTTCCGCTTCTGGTATCTGATTGGACTGCTATGGTAAAACAACAACAAAGACAGGCCAGCCCTAGTTTCATTTCTAGAGTGTGACAATTGACAATGCTTTAGTTGTGAGAGGAACATTCCTCCTTCATTGTCCCGCTTTTAATAAGAAATATTTCGGTTAATCTTCTCTTTAGCCGATACGTACATGACTCGCGCTTTCCGCTCATTCCTTGCTCTGGTATTACCTTTTTCTGTTTTTTAAGGGGGAGCTCGGACCAATAAGAAATCAATCAAATCAAATAAAAAAAAATAAACACAATAAAATGAAGTTAAAAACACATTGAAAACTAGCGGAAAAGAATCAATGCAAGGCACGTTTCATGCACAGAATTAAGAAATATAGTTGATCAACTAATCAATTAATTAATGCCAATATAATGAAAAGAAAATAAACTGATGTGATATTTTTTGGTGTATATTGTAGGAGAGCTATTAAGCATTTAACTCTAAAACACCCTTATGGACTACTGGTCCTAGAAAGAAAATTAGGAAACCATGGAACAAAGAATCTTCCGCGTTCTGAATTCTTAGGGGTTTTTACAACAACAACAAACAACAACAGTTTTATTTGAAACCTTCCAATTACAACAGTACCTCCCATCTATCATACATACATAATTTCATTCCACTTTAAGCGAATGCTACGTCGCTTGTACAATATATGATAGTCCAACACACCCTCTGGTGTCGTATTCAGGGCCCATGCACCCCATTGGGAGAGATGGGGCAGAAAACGTTTGGGAAAGTTCTGCTTTCTCTAGTTCAGGTACTGCAGTCGCACAGTGTTCAGAGCCTTGAAGCATACCGCACTGTACATAGCGCGAGCATTAAGTCTTTCTAAAAAAAATACATGAAACATATGGCAAAAAGACCCAATGAATACCTTGTCCACCCATGTACCAACCGTGACTGTCACGAACGCTTGCTCAGCCTGATATGCAAATTTGAGACGAAATTTGCATATAGTCTCAAAACGGTTCACGGTTACGCAAGGATGGAAAACTGGGAACACATGCTTGAACTAGTTCGCTTTATTGACAGCCCTTTTACAGTTTCCGCCAGAAATCTGGTAAAAAATTGTATCAACAGTATAAAGAGTACGAAAGTGCAAAGTGAGCTACGAAGAATTCAGCGAAAACTTTGTAAAAGCGTTTTTGATCGTGGCTTCGGGCTTCACTGTTCATGATAAACTTCACGAATGAAATTGAACAGACGTCAAAACGAAACACTATGGACATTCAAGAATGTCATATCCAAGTTAAGGTTTGTATATTTTCATTGTTTTTTTTGTTTTTTGGCGTCAGAGTTGCCAAGATTTCTCAAGGAAAAACGTTTTTGTTTTTGTTGTTGGTCACGCACACACAAGATGGCGTGATTTTACATCTTTCGTTCACGATTTTCAACAAATTCTTAAAAATCCCAAATTCATTTCCCCAAACTAAACTTTGCATATTTTGAAAGATCGTCAACTCTAGTATTGTCATTCATAATATTACGAAATTCTGAACAAAGGCACATGCTCAAAATCATCGCTGTTTTTCGCCTACGGTTTTAAGGAGAACGGGAGAGCCATAAGCTTCTGACTTCATTTGAATACTTAGATTAAACTAATTTTTATGAAATTATGGTATTTAGACTGTGACAAGTTGTACAACAAATCGGAGCTATGACAGCTTTTTCTAGCGCAGTAGTTTTGATACGCGAGTCGAGTGAATCATGACTTATTTTAAGCCTGTTTGGTGTCGCCAAATCGAACCCCGGGCTGAAAACTAATGTTTTCGTTTTCCCAGAAACAAATAAGTTTTTCAAGAAAAAAACTACACAGCAATTGTATACTTACTAAAGGCTACCTGTATGCAAAAGAAGAGCGAATTTTAGTTTTTTAACTTTTCCGTGTAATGTTTGATTTTTACACGGATTTGCTCTTAAAACCTCTTAAAATTTCATTAAAATTCAGGTTTACCCCCGCCTTAAGGGGGCCACGTACATGGCTTTCTTGACATTTACATCGAATTTACAGTGCCAGATACATCCATTTGATGTAGGTACGAGTTAAAACGCGCCTTTCAACATGTTAATATAACAATGAAAAAAATGAAAAATAATTTGAGCAAAATGCTCCCCCATCGTTTGCTCCCCCTTTTATTAAAACCTCAAAATTTCATTAAAATTCAGGTTTACCCCCGCCTTAAACCAAAAAGAAAAAAATAAATAACATAACTTCATATACTTTCATTCTTGTCTTTCGATGATATAATTTTAAGAGCCTGAGTCGCAAATTGTACAAAATTACCCAGATCACTAACAGGAGGCCCGGCATTTGCGAAGACATTTTCAATTTTTTTTTTCGGAATTTCGTAAAAGTACCATTTGCTATTTGCTTCAGTTATGCCTTCAATTTTGTCGTCTACTGAATCTTTTATCCAATTTAGTTGCGTAGTTGGTTGCATTCAGTTATACTGAGCAAGGAAATTAGATAAGCGAAATTTCGATAGTTTTGCGGGACAGTGTCCCTTAAGGTGATTCCTTAGTATTGCATTGCGCATCAATACTGCGCATAATATCGTGCGTCATTTGCGCGTGCACGAGCGCGCGAGCACTCCGAAGCAATAGGTTTTCCTTTGAGGATTCAGTCCTCTTAATAAATAAGCGGTTGTTTTCTTCTAAACGAGCTTGGTGACCTATCTTTTTTTGCATAATTTCATTATTTTAGTCCTCTTTCTGTTGTAAAACTTTTACAGAAAAAAAGTGGTCAAAAGTTATCGCGAAAAAACCCGACGAATATTTTTAGTTAATTCCTTTTCAGGACGTGCTCCTGTGCCATAAAACAAACATTAAATTGTTCTTTTTGGTTAATACATTACATCTATTTTGTTATTTTAAGAATTACTTCAAAGCTGTGCTTCCTGTCCCTGCGAAACGTAGTGTGAGCCGGGAATAAACGTGCGCTTGATAAGTGCAGTTGCAAGGATTTAAAGGGTAACTTGAGACAATTATATCTTCTAAACAAGCTTGGTGACCTATATTTTTTATTGCAGATTTCTATATTGTGGGAAACAATCAGGGAAAGTTTAAAGAAAATCTTATGTCAACTTTTATTTCTAGGAAATCACCTTAAGACCCTCTTTATACGTTGCGCGACAGACGAACTTAATTCTTCGAAAAATCAAATATTTTCATTAAGGAAAGCATTGATTGAAGAAAATTAAACGGGACGATGATATATTAACGGCTGACAGCTTTTATTATTTGTGCATTTTACTACACTTAACATAATTATTGGTATTAAAACTAAGCCCTTATTCTAGTTTGACAATGCTGTAATTACACCTCTTATTTACTCCCTCATGAATTACTTAAGTTGAGCATGAACTTCGTTAAATTGAGATCCTTGGGGCTGTCTTGTAGACGTAATTACGGATTTTCCGGCGGTTTCAAATGCATTCTAGCAATGGCTGAAGTCATACGCGGAGTTACTAGAGAGATCTTGTCCCTGGCAGTGAGCACGCCACCCGTACCTGCGAGGACAGTAGAAAAATATGTAAATTACTCCGACATGAAATCACAAGAGTTGCTTTTTAATGCCTTCCTTCCAAAGTTGATATAGAATACAGTTACTTCATGGAAAGTGTGTGCGTACGGTATTAAGTATTTACACAAGAGTTTGTTTTCGATGGTTTGTATATGAAATGAACGAGTGCACGCAGCGAACGAGTTAGATCTCTGATAGAGTGGGGGATGTTCCGGGATGTTCTGGAGTATACCATGTTCCGGGTTTTAACGACGCCCCGCTAACCACGCAAAAGCCTACCGAATCGTCAGTAGACTGTTTTAGTGTCCGTCTATTAACTATGAACTCCAAATGTTAATTTTCAATCTCCTTTAAGGTGACTCGCTCGAAGTGCAAAATGCGCTCATCTGTCACCTGGATGCAACTTCCCAATGGCAAACTTTTGGTCATAATTTCTTTGATTTTTACTCTATTGCAATAATTTTTTTTGTATCTCCTAGTTGAATGAAGCATGGATTAATAAATATCAACCGATTTTCTTCGAAATAAATACAGGAGCCAAAATCTGGATTTGCGCAAACCCCTCATTTCATATTGAGGTCCTGCTAGAAAAAAATTGGTCAAAATTTGGCTCAAAATTTGCGGATCGACTTCCTTTGGCATAGTCTATAATGTGGTCAAGTTACATAAAATTCGTCGGACAGAAACGCTGCAACAGAAATGCCGTCAACTTAGGAGCTTATTTCCGCCCGAGGTGAAATAAATATTTATTGCGCCTCGAAAAATAATAATCATGCACACTCAACATCAAGAATATGTTGTATAGGCATGCGTTATACCTCACAGCAAGTTCGATTGCGAATGCTACAAACTGACTCAGTCTTTAAACCAACAGACATGGCGAAAACGCGCTAAATATGTATTATTATATATTGGTGTCACTAGCTCGATTTTGATTGGCTATAAGCACGCAGCTAATTATTGCTTGCTGTTTCTGTTACGTCATACCTACAGACAATGAATTTTATATATGTAGAAGTGACGTCATACCTACAGACAATAGTTTTATGCATGCAGAAGTGACGTAAGTTGTTTACTTACAAGTTGACTGCTGTGCATTGATCACTTTTTTGTGCGCGCTCTTGTCTTTACAAGTGCAGCTCAGGAATATGCATAATAAAACAATTATTGGATTCGGTTTTCGCATGATAGCGATAATTATCAAGGCCTCAGTTTGTGTTATCCGCCTCAGCCTTCGGCTTCGGCAGATAACACAAACTTTGGCCTTGATAATTATCGCTATCATGCTCAACCTCATCCAATAATTGTTAAATATTGCTATCCGCTTAATTTTACTGAGATTATATATTATTTTGCTCCTAAAACATATAACGACAAGAAACTGGTAGTATTGGTATAACTTACGAACCGGGTTTGGTCACTCTAAGTGTTTTTCTGGTTGATAAACAACTTGTCGAAACTGCGGCATTCGCGCTATGGTCTTGCACGCAGATTTAAGGCTTCGTTGTTTACGAATGGTAATGAAATTTGACAATTCGTCAGGGGGGTAACACCATACCCTGGGCTGTAGTTCGCAGGCATATATGCTCCAATAGAGCCATTGTTTGTGAGCATTCGCCAATTGTATGTCAAGCATACTGTAAAGTCAATTCGGTCCCCCCTGACGAATTGTCAAATTTAATTACCATTCGTAAACAACAAAGCCTAAAATCTGCGTGCAAGACCATAGGGCGAATGCCGCAGTTTCGACAAGTTATTTATCAACAAGGAAAACATGCCTAGAGTGACCAAAACCGGTTCGTAAGTTGTACCAATTAACTACTAGTTTCTTGTCGTTATATGTTTTGGGAGCAAAAAAAATATGTAACCTCGGTTAAATTAAGAGGATAGCAATATTACATATTTAGCGCGTTTTCGCCATGTGTGTTGGTCTAAAGACTGAGTCAGTAAATTTTAATGGTTTGTAGCATTCGCAATCGAACTTGCTGTAAGGTATAACGCATGCCTATACAACATATTCTTGGTGTTGAGTGTCCATGATTATTAAGTTTCGAGGCGCAATAAATATTTATTTCACCTCGGGCGGAAATAAGCTCCTAAGTTGACGGCATTTCTGTTGCAGCGTTTCTGTTCCAACGATTTTTTTGTAACTTGGCCACATTCTAGACTATATCAAAGGAAGCCGATTCGCAAATTTTGAGCCAAATAAAACGGACCTATTTTTTTTTAGAAGGGCCTCGATATGAAATGAGGGGTTTGCGCAAATCCAGATTTTGGCTCCTGTATTTATTTCGAATAAAATCGGTTCATATTTAATAATCCATGCTTCATTCAACTAAGAGATACAAAACGAATTATTGCAATAGTCTGGAGTAAAAAACAAAGAAGTTAACCAAAAGTTTGCGGTTGCGAAATTGCATCCAGGTCACAGATGAGCGCATTTTGCATTTCGAGCGAGTCACGTTAAATCTCAATTTTTCTCAAATTTCTTCAGTTAACCCCCCCTCCCCACTTTTCTTCTTTATAAACATCAGTCACAAAAGATTTATCTCATCTTACACTACGACCCTATTGCGACATTTTTGTATGACGTAAAAACTTGAAGAGATCATAACGAAAAAGGGCTTAAATGTACGAAAAAGACAGTTTTCAACAGGACTGCCACCTTAATGGTCAGTTCTGCACTACAAAAATCCTCTTCTATTAACCCACCATTTCCTGAAGCTGTTGCAGTTCTTGATTTTTACAGCGCATTCTGTATCTTTTTCGATACCGTAGTTGATAAAGTCTGCAAATAAAACGGGTCAATTAAATCAATTTCATGTAAGTGAAAATTATCTTCTCACGAGTGTCGTAAAACCAAATCTTAGGCGCAACTTTTCCTTGCATCATCAAGAGTGTTGAAAATCCTAACTAAACATTTCCCTCTTATAACTGCATGAGGAAGGGAACTGCAGACTGGTGGGCCTATTTAATTGCCAAGTGTGTTTTTACCTGGGAAGTTGGTAGCAAGTAATTATAATAAATTTCAGTTTTATGTCAATATATATTCAAATGATGAAGTTAATGATTTCATCATGCTTAAATTTCAGATTATTATCATTTGACAGGTAATTAGCCAATATTTTCTCTTCTTGTATTTTTCCCGTTAATTAGCTTATTAGTTAAATTTTCATCGTCTTTATTCGTGTTTTATTCATTACAACCACTGTAACGATTTATAGTCATGTAAATAAAGCTTATTGTTGTTGTTGTTGTTCTGTTGTTAAAATCCAACACATCTCCCTTAGCCTTAAAGAGATACTCTCCAGGCTGATCATCGTATTTTTTTACTGAAGCACGCTTTATTACGTTAAAATAGTTAGAAATGGTCAAAAATGATAAAAGCAAAGAATATCAAATAATACTAAATGTTTCATCAAACTGTCAATTTTGATTTCTTGACTGTCCGTCAAAAAATCAAATATCATAATAATAATTATAATAATAATAATAATTAAAGCTTTATTTATCCTGATAAAAAAAACATCAGCGAATCAAAAGAAGCGCTGGTATAAACCGGTGATCAGCCTATAAAACACTAACAATTTAAACACATTAAAAATGGTTAAAAGTGTATATGTACAAGGAGAAAAAAAATTAGAAACCTAAACGCTACAAATATGATTCTTAATATCTAACTCAAGAAAATGAAAAAGTAAAAGTTTTAGTGTTAAAAGAGTACATGCTCAGGTCGCTTATGCGGAGTTCTTTGGGGAGGTCGTTCCAATCTTTTCCTGCGACGTACGTAAACGTAGATTGCCCCATAGCGGTTTTAGTTCTAGTGGATTTCTCTCTGTCTCTTAAGGGCCTTCCCACGGATCTCTGATCTTAGGTTCAAATAACCCTCCAGTTGTCTCTTGAGCAGTTCAATTTGTTTACAATTCTAAAAACTAATTGTAGTCGCATATATCGTCGCCTATTAAATAAAGTTAAGAGCCAATGTCTGAAATTTTCGAAAATCGGGCGTCACTCACAAAATTTCGGATTTCTTCATATTTTGCCCAAATAATCTCTATAGTGAAGTATTTACAAAAATAACATTAAAAATTGTAACGGCGTTTTATTTTTTTCGAAAACGGGCAAAGTTTGAAAAACGGCAAATCGGCGGCCTTTCAGTTGTGAAACTGGCGAAAAATTACACATTTTCATCTCGCTCGTACAGAAAAACGCGATGCCATACATAAATAAAATGTGGCCACAACATAAACACGCTCTTGTTCTTCACACTACTGTTATTTACTTTGGATTAGCAGTTGAAATAAGAATATTTCGGCCGTTAGAAGAAACATGATTTCTTCCATTTTAAAAATTAGCAAATTTGAACCAATTTCAACGCCGTGGAAACCCAATTGGTACGTTGAGTTTGAAAACAAAATTAACACAGTCTTGAAGCACAACTTCTGCTGTTTACTGTGGTGAAATATTTCTGGCGGCACTTTAAAAGTGCCCCGTCGAGAGACCAAAATGTGAAGGGTAGTTTGACACCAGGAGAACTTGTGACACGAACCTGAGCGCCGACATTACGCACAAAATGTTTATCGCTAAAAATAGCTCCTGAGATAGAGCCTTTTTCAGAATCGTAAAGACTTCAGAAGAACTTCATCTATCCTTTGCTAACTTAAAATGATATCTTTTAAGCAGTTTCTTGGGATACGGAGTGGAGACACGAACATCATGTTGTGCGACCTTACAAATAACAGCGATCAACACTTACCCGCTTTTTCATCAGAAAATTAAACTGACCCGAACCTTGAATTGCGTTTATAATAAAGACAATCCTGAACTCCGATCCATTATATTGCTGAGATCATATCATAGCGTTATTTACTCCAAATTTGTTAAAACAACAGTCGGAAGTTTCAGTTCGGAAGTTTCCCACAATGTGTTGCAAAGAGATTGCGTGACGCGTAGCACGCTGGAATTTGTTGCGTGCTTATGGTATCGGTCACGGAAAGAACATTGCCGTGGAAAAGGTTTCAGGTCAGTGTCATTTAAGCCCCATTTACACGAGCAATTTTTCCTTGACAAGTTTACTTGCCAATTTTTATTGCTTGTGTAGATGATTAACAAGTTTTCCTTTACAATTTTCCGTTGTCAAGGAAAAGCTAGCATGCCAGCTTTTCCTTGACAAGGAAAAATTGTCCACTATTCTCCATCTACACGAGCAATTTTTCCTTGTCAAGGAAAACTTGTCAAGGAAAAATTGCTCGTGTAAATGGGACTTTATAAAGTGGGCTGGGGGTCCTTTAGTTGTAGAACTTGAGGCTCTAGTGGGGTCCGAGTGCATGCCTTCTATATTGATTTTTGACGTCGGGAGGCTCGAAAGTGCTTTTTACATCATTCAATACAAGATATTTTCGAAAACAAAAGTGAAATTCAAAGATATTTTCTTCTTTTTAGCCACTATTGCACCCGCTTTCCGTTAATAGTTCATCAGAAAATTTAACTAACCCGAACCTTGAATTGCGTTTATGATAAAGCCAATCATGCACTCCATTGTTGTAAATAAATTCCTGCACAGCAAAAGTAGAGAAAAAAAAATCGTTCACTGCGAGAGAAAGAAAAGTATGGAATAATCTAGAAAAAAATTCTTGCACAGCCTCAAGGCGGAAAACAAATCATGCATCACACAAGGCTTCTTCAATCTTCTTACAAGAGAAAATAAAACTGTAAAAGTGGTTAGCAATCTTGCATTACATTGGCCCTTCATTTTCTAGCTTTACAAGGGCAACTATCCTCAAAATCTTCAAGGAGGGCCATCGATGGCGCTTTTTTCTTCACTGCCGGGCACGGGCACGACGCATTTCTTTTGTAACTACATCCGGGTCGACCTTCCTGTCTGTGGATTGACCAATAGTAAATTTAGCTTCCAGGTAGGCTTTCTGCTTTTCATTGAATTGGTAGCAAGGGCTGTTCCATTTCCTTTAGCGCTCAGCCCGCCTTGAGGCTTTGGCCTTTGTTTGAGCTGCTAACTGAGCTTGAAAGAAAGGAAGAAGTGCAACGCTTTCGCTGAGGAGGGTGGCGTACTGTTGTTTGGCCAGGTTCATTAGGGTGTGCCTCTCCGGTGACCTGGAGCAGGCTTCTAATGACAGATGGCGTTACAGGTCGGACGGCCGTTGAAACACTTTGATGCAGCCCCCGGGAGGTACTAGCCTGCGAGCAAGGCTCTCATTCTTAGGGGTTGGGAGGAAGGGGTTCGGGGGGCCTCCTCCCCTCCCAAACCGCGAACCCGGTCCCGACCCCGAGAGCTTGCTCGCAGGCTAGGGGGGTACTCGGATATGTCTTGGCTGGGTATGTGCCGTCCGGGTCTCCAAATCAGACCCCGTTTTAGAAAGAATTTGCACTCAAAATGTTACCCCATTCTAAAAATAAGTCAATTTTTAACACTCTGATTCTAGAAAAATGATACAGAAAATGATATGCGATCTCGGATGGCAGAGCCTCGAAGCTCGCTGGGCTGTCAGCCGCCTATCCCTGATTGTCCACGACCTTGTGGACGTTGAAAGTCAGATTCTGGTTAGGAGTACAAATGGGCGTGTAACTAGACAATCCCAAGGTCAACACCACTTCTGGAATATCCTGCCCAGTATTTAATTTAGATTTCGTAGAAATTGCGTAACTTTCAATAGCCCATTTTTTAAAAAAGTTATTTCTTTGTTTGTTCGACTTATACATCAAAATACGACAATTCTGCTTCCACACAAATCAGCAACATAATTGCTTTGATTTCAAACAGAAGATAAAGACGATAAAGTCACGATCTACAATTTCTTTATTCACCATCTTATGAAGCTTTCGTGCGTTCGAAATATTATACCTCGTTCTAGGAAATGTCTCTAAAATGGATACCCGTTCGTTCTAGACCAGGAGTCCCAAAATTACGACCCCGTTAGGCGGCACATACCCGTATAGGTATTTTTGGGAAGTACCCCCTCCCCCACCTCCCCGGGATGCAGCCTTCCTGTGGGTATGAAAATACATTGGATGTTGGACGTTCAGGACTGTTTTCCTTGTCATCGGACGTGGCTGTTGAGACTGTAACTTGCGGTGGAGATGTGACAGAAACAGCTTTAAACCCACCAGCCGAAAACAGAACTGACAGCCAGCTGTAGCTCACATATGTAATAGTATCACTATTCTCAGATACTTTTGCTTGCTTTTGAGACGTCAATATAAAGTCGTATTGACGTCTCAAAAACCTAGACAAAACTAATTTCGATTTTAAGGCGCGCGTTAATACTGCATTATATTGACGGCGTTGGAAGAAAATATATTCCGTACTGGGCTCCGTCCCCGGGGCTCCGCCGCTTCGCGACTCCGCCCAATACGGAATATATTTTCTCCCAACTAGCCGTCAATATAATGCAGTATTGCAATTGACACCTCAAAATCGAAATAAATTAGTTTATAAGAGTATTGAAAACATAACTTCGTAGCAGAATAAAGGCGGTGTGTTATCGCAAAGAGCCGGCAAGGGGCGTAGTGAAAGGGTGACCCCCCCCCCCATATAAATGACTTGTATATTTATCTACCAAATTTACCTGAAAGACGATTTGAACATTAATTAAAATTGTACCAAAACGAAGGAAACAGACTTTATACATTTATACATTTCCAAAAACGGACGTTACTCCTGTGACTTTTCCACGGCAATTAATGTTCTTTCCTTGACCGATACCATAAGCACGCAGCAAATTCCAGTGTGCTACGCGTCACGCAATCTCTTTGCAACACATTGTGGGAAACTTCCGAACTGTCATATAGCGACTGTTGTTTTAACAAATTTGGAGTCAATAACGCTATGATATGATCTACAAGGCTCAGATATTCCAAACACAGCAATATAATGGATCGGAGTGCAGGATTGTCTTTATTATAAACGCAATTCAAGGTTCGGGTCAGTTTAAAGCGGGTAAGTGTTGATCGCTGTTATTTGTAAGGTCGCACAACATGATCGATGTTCGTGTCTCTACTCCGTATCCCAACAAACTGCTTAAAAGATATCATTTTAAGTTAGCAAAGGATAGATAAAGTTCTTCTGAAGTCTTTACGATTCTGAAAAAGGCTCTATCTCAAAGGAACTATTTTTAACGATAAACATTTGATGCGTAGTGGCGGCGCTCAGGTTCGTGTCACAAGTTCTCCTGGTGTCAAACTACCCTTCACATTTTGGTCTCTCGACGGGGCACTTTTAAAGTGCCGCCAGAAATATTTCACCACAGTAAACAACAGAAGTTGTGCTTCAAGACCGTCTTAATTTTGTTTTCAAACTCAACGTACCAATTGGGTTTCCACGGCGTTGAAATTGGTTCAAATTTGCTAATTTTTAAAATGGAAGAAATCATGTTTCTTCTAACGGCCGAAATATTCTTATTTCAACTGCTAATCCAAAGTAAATAACAGTAGTGTGAAGAACAAGAGCGTGTTTATGTTGTGGCCACATTTTATTTATGTATGGCATCGCGTTTTTCTGTACGAGCGAGATGAAAATGTGTAATTTTTCGCCAGTTCCACAACTGAAAGGCCGCCGATTTGCCGTTTTTTAAACTTTGCCCGTTTTCGAAAAAAATAAAACGCCGTTACAATTTTTAAAGTTATTTTTGAAAATACTTTACTATAGAGATTATTTGGGCAAAATATGAAGAAATCCGAAATTTTGTGAGTGACGCCCGATTTTCGAAAATTTCAGACATTGGCTCTTAAAAGCCCAAGCTTTTGTCTCATAAGCTGCGTACATGTCAGATGATTTGTTTTTTTTAAGATTATCCGCATGGCTTTGTTTTCAACCTTTCCAGATAATCCGAGTTCTTCTTACTACTTTCTAAATCCTAAATAAAAGACTTGCGCGACAGACGAACTTAATTCTTCGGAAAATCAAATTCGACGATAAATCCGTGCACAGAATTTAATTTGTCAGAGGTTTTACGCGCGTGATCCACACGGGCAAAACGTGCAATAGACCGTGTTCGATTTATGCTTCCGTTTCAGGCGCAACCAATTAAAATTACCATATTTCATCTATTTAGCCTCTTCCGTCTATAATGCTCCCCCCCCCCCCCCCCCACACACTTTCATTCAATATAAAAAAGCCCCCACCCACCCTGCCACTGATTTTCTCTCATCCCGAATCCATGGGTTCTGCTGTTACTCAATACTTTGTTTATGTTGCTCTTGGCAGTCACCTTAAAGTTTGTTACAGTAAAACAGTATTTGTCATATAATGCATGACAGGTTGTGTTGACGGTGAATAACAACCTGTAATTTCCTTTACATATAGTTGTAAACACAGAACTTCGACTTGGAAAAATTTAATATAATACAAGCCTTCTTCTAGTAACAACAACATTTAGCTTTATTTGCATGACTGTAGATTTTACAATATTGCAAAAGCTTACAACTAACTAATTACAAAAGGAAAGAAAACAAAAATGATAATAATATATACGTTGGAATAATTAAATTACATTGGTAACAATTTTATCTCGAGAATCAAAACAAGATGAAATAAATTTAATTAATTGCATGTTTAGAAAGTAAATGGAAGAATTCAGTAATTCTATGATCAATTCAGTTACAGGTAAATGGCTAATATTTGGTATAAAAGTCTGTATTTTATTGTAAAAATGTTTTCTTATTGTTGCGTATTTAAAACAATAGAAAAGAAAATGGATTTCGTCTTTGATTTGATTTGAACCACAAACTGGGCAAAGCCTTTTGTCTCTGCCGGGGAATTTTGTTGTATCTGCCCAGTTCGATCATAAGTTTGTGATTACTAATACGTAATTTAGTTAATGCTCTCCCATCAGATGCTCTTTTAGTTAGGCCTAGATAATTTGAGGGGGTATATTCGTTCTTAAAAGTCCTATCAAATTCTAGTTTTTGAGAATGCTGAAGTATATGTTGCCAATAAGAAATATATATTCTGTTTCATTAAATTTGTACAGTGTTTGACTTCAGCGGTGTTTAATAAATCGGAGTTAAAATTTCTGAAATTGAAATTCATAAGATTAGAATGAAAGCTAATTTTACCATTCGAGTGAAGATCTAATGAGATTAAGAAAGATTGTTTAACAAAAGAGTTTTGGGGTTTATTTTGAAGGTATACTGTAACAAGTAGTTGAGGATTCTTAGATTAATGGCAATATTTAGAGGAATTCGACCAAGTTCAGCTCTGCACGCTAGTAGATACCCCCACCCCCCTTTGTGAGGCCTAAAATTGGCCCTACTACCTACTACAGGAATACGGTATGTTGGATGGTCCAGTGACTCACTTACCTTTGCACTTACGGCCACAGCCATAGGTGTTTATCTGCCAGCAGCTTGTGTATATCCTGCTCTCTCGATCGCACCAGTACCTATCATTCAGCTGATATATCCCATAATCCTTCGACCCGTCGTTGTTTGTGTTAGTGACGTCATACCGGTAATCACTTTCATGTTTGACCAAACACAGCCCTGCAGACAAAAAAAGTACACATGATTATATACTATACTGGATTCTAGTGCGTATCTTTCAGTTAAAACCATTGTCGGAAATCGGAATTCGTCCCTAGGCTTCGCATTCGCTGCTGTTCCAGGCTCTTAAATTCCCACACATGTTTTTGCGTTCGCGCTTTCCCTGTTAATTTTGCCGTTCCCACGATCTCAGTTGGAGCCTGTAACAGCCGCCAGGAAGCATACGAACGAGTTGCTGAACCATAGATACGACTACTACGTAAATCCGGGAGGTGGATGTTACAGTAAGCGATTATGAATTCTGAGGAGCCTTTTTCTTCAATCGAATGTTAGTCTACTTACAATCCCTGATGTCTGAGTCCGGTACATTCTCGTCTCTCAGGGCCTCGACTACGTCGCATTTGGTCCTTCTTCCTGCATATGCGATTCCCCCAAAAGCCAACAACACAACAGCAAAAACCAGCAGCGTTTTCATCTTGCTTAGATGTTTGATCAGATCCTGTCAGGGAAAATTATCTGAAAAGCAATGGCATGTCATTAGATCAGTCATTTTCACTTAATTGAGTAACGAAAATCCAAAGGCTTAGCCGGTTACCCGGCCAGCCAGCAAGTAAACGTAAGTTGCCAAATGGCCAAATGACCTACCTGTAAGTCACTCAGTCGAGCAATATTCTATAACTGAAACGCAAATCATCGAATGCTAATGTGCCCTGCGCGCCTGGCTTACTATTGAATCTGGTTGGTGGGCAGTGGTATGGTTCATTTTCTCGCAAAATTTTATTATTTTCGATAGTCGCGGTTTTCGAAAACTGCTGTACAATTGCTTAGAGTAATTTTAAAAGACAGAATACTATAGGCGCATGTGAGTCATCAGCCTTTAACATCGGTTTTCGACACCAGTGTACGTCAAACGTAGAGGGCCAGCGGTGATTTATCGTGGAAAAAGATTATTAAACCACTAAATAATGCCTTAACTATAAATCAAACCAACCTGCTATAAACCAGAATCGAAGTTGGATATCCAATATATCTTTGAAAATAGCCTTTTTTGTGTCCCAAAATTTTCCGAGGAACCTAAGAAAGCGGTAGAAACAGAATTTTTAAACAAAAAAGTTCAGCAGCACATTGCCGTAAAAACGATTTTTGCAGTAAATAAAGGATCTTACAGTTCTCGGAGGGATTCGTGACAGTGCGCGACGAACTGAAAACGGGCTAGCTCAGTCAACGCTTTTTATACCCAGCGCAAGAGATTAAACGGGAAGAAATATCCGCACGATTCCATGCTTACCTAGTGAAACGATATCTTTAAGAAAAGTTCAAGTTGGGGTCATCTTTTACGCTAAAAATAAAATGAAATGCGAATAGGCTAAAATGCTGCTGAAATGCGTTGAAAGTTTCCGTTTCAACCGAAAAGAGTCCACTATAGTTTCCGACCACGTTTCCAAACTATAGTGGCGCACCAAAGCGGACAAAAATACTTCCCTGATATATGAAATACTTCCTTATATATAAGTTGATATATGTTGTGGTTCAATTTTATCCTTGGTTCAAATTTTATATTCCTTTGTTTAAAACTCATTACCATACATTACCATAGCCAAAAACAATGAAAAATACAATTTGAACCAAGGATAAAATTGAACCACAACATATATGAAATATAAAACTTGTTCTGTACATATAAAACTTGATTTGGATATATGCAACTTACTTCCGTGTTTATACAACATCTTTTAGATATAAGACCAGCTTTGAATATAGGAGACCCTATTGACTTTGAAGGGATTGATGAGACGAACCATAAGCACTCATAAGCCAAACCTGCTATTCTGGGATCAGAATACTTCTGCATCACTGCGCGAGCTCCCCGAAAATTGAACGTTAAAGGGGCATTGTTTCGCATATTTTGCTGTGTTTTGGTCAAAATACACTAAATATATGACAAAGTACCTTTTCTCAAACATAAAATTGCTTTAAGAACACCAAGAAGATAATATCAAGTGATTTCTTCAAGGAAGAACAAACCTTAATAAGTTTTTCTGCGATTTTTCCACGACACTTGGGAGGAACTTGAAAAAATTGGCCAATTTTTTCAAGTTGCAATCCAATTCCATCCTGGCCATTCGCAGCCAAAGATAACGAATACTACTTTCTGTGCACTGATGAGTATTTTTTAACAAAACTGGACCATTATTTGTAGGTTTCCATTGAAACAAATAATTATGTTTTTTGGCTTTTCGAAGTGATACCAAAAATAGGTGACAGTATCCCTTTAACAGGCAAACACACTCTGCCGACGTATCAGCCACTTGGTGGTACGTTTCTATTCGAAATATGCAGCTTTTGAATATTATAATCTACCGAAATTTATCGCAAACAACGTCTTTCATATTTTCGAATCCTGAATGACGTCAAATAAAGAAACGAATCATCCAAACCGTGGGAAATTCTCTCAGTGCTCCGTGAAAGAGTCGACAAATGTTTTGTAGATGAGCAAGCCTTTCACAGACTTTCACTAGTATTGGAAATCACTAGACCGTTTACATTGCTATTACTTGGCAACTTTGCACGATTGAACTGTGGAACGTGCTTGTAGTGAATAAGTTATTAAACAGATTCCAGAGATTGGTGATGGTATATAAGCGAAACAGGAAGATTACTAAATTGCAAGCAAACCGACAATCAAAACATTTGTTGACAGAGTGTCTTTCAAAAAAGTTTCAGCACTTCGTGGAGTTCAAACAGCACGCCCAAAGTTACTCAAAAGAACAAAACTAGCAAAATTATGGTATCCATCTTCCAAATAGATCTTGTAACAATCTAAATTTTATACTCAGTGAAAGTCGCTAGATTTTATCTCTGTTTTCGTGCTTACAAAACCATATTGAAAAAAAGACTGGAGCTTCCGTTTTGGAAGCGAAGTGCTGCCCTCTGAACCTTGATGACATATAACGATGCATAAGTAATAACATATAGTTCGGAAAACACATTGAAAAATCCCTCATTTCTAAGCCCTGACCTTATTTTGCCTAAAATAAACTCTGCAGTACGGGTAATAAAAAATGGAAAGCGTTCTAAATTCCTACGTCCTATTGAAACGTGACAAACAACTTCATCCCAATTTACCACACTTCAATGCAATGCGGAGGGGACTGGTATACAGATAACAAAACAAACAGCGAGCATTGTAGCTTGCGATACATCGCCAAATCTAGCCGAACCTGCATAGCAAACTTTTCCGTAGGATTTTCTGCGCGTTCGCGTTAGGAGCGCGTGGAAAGAGTTTTACGCGTTTTAACTGCGCGGTTGGGCCGTGCAAAAAATACTCCAACTCTCGCGCATCCAAAAGACAAAGACATTCTTTCTTCGCGAAACTGCGAAAATTTCTGACTGCTGGGCATTTTATAATAGTCTATTTTGAGGCCTTGCCCCGGCAGCAGTCTGCAGAAATTTTCCAAGTGTCGTGAACATAGCGATCTTATCGGTATGCCCAAGCTTGAATATTTCGTCAACTAGAAAAGCAAAATAATTTTTGGAAGCGACTGACATCTCTAAACGAACATCGAATACTCTCAAAAGCTTTGAAAGAGCCTTTCAGTGAAAATTCTATCAAAATTTCTGACTGCCGGGCATTTAGTCCATTTGAAGCCGTGCCTGGCATTCTGTGCAGAAATTTTCTAATTGTCATTGCGATCTTTTTGTATGCCCAAGCTTGGATATTTCGTCAACTGGAAAATCAAAATAATTTTGGGAATCGCTTGACATTTCTAAAGGAACTTTGAATACTCTTAAGAGGTTTGAGTGAGACGTTCAGTCGAAACTCTGTGAAAATTTCTGACTGCGAGCCCAGCAGAAATTTTCTAAGTGTCGAGAACATAGCGATCTTACGGTATGCCCAAGCTTGGATATTTCGTCAATTGGAAAAGCAAAATAATTTTTGGAAGCGCTTGACATTTCTAAAGGAACATCGAATACTCTCAAAAGGTTTGAAAGAGCCTTTCAGTGAAAATTTTGTGAAAATTTCTGACTGCCGGGTATTTAGTCTATTTGAGACCGTGCCCGGCTGCCGGGCATTTAGCCACAGCGTATATCGTATCAGTATTAAGGTCACCTCCTTTAAGAGCGGATGTCTGTAAATATCGAGAATCCGAGGACAGAGGCCAAATTTCGAATTTCTTTTTATTTTACCAAAAGAACCTATTTAGTGACCTATTTTCGAAAATGGGTTTAAAAGGTTCGACTTCATTTTACTTTTTTCAAAATTTCGATAAGTCGAAAATTAAGCCTTTTGAGTCCGCGGGTGCTTTCATGGACCATTGAATTTTGGCCATTTTGGACCATTTTCAACACGCTCCTGTTATCGTAACATTCGGCGTCCTACAATGCCTTTTACACAGTAAATTAAACATCTCTTTAACTTTCTTTTGCAATAAAAGTTTGTCGGAAATGTTAAGTTTAAAAATCATTTTGGTCTTATACAAAACACCTATCTTCGCCATGTAAACGTGAAGACAAATTTAAGCAAACTTCGAATTGGTAAAATGCAGTCTGGTATATGATTTTTAGGCACAAAAACAACACTACATTATAGCTGAATCTGTCTTTTATTTATTCTGAAATTATTTTTGGTGGCCCGTAAATACAGCGCTACTCAGAGATTTATCCGTGAAAGCTATTTTTGGCTTGATACCAATACTTCGCATTATATTGCGCTGGAAGTATTTCAATGACGGCGAGCTTAAGAACGAAAATAACTCAAGGAACTGCGAAATTGGCAAATAAGCAGGTCTTTAAAATTATGAAACAACATTTACATGCTTTAGGCTATAATATTCATATGTTTTTGTTTTTATCTAGGACGCATTCAGTTAAAATATAAGCTATAATCATATGTATCATTGATCGACTTTTATGCCGACGTATCAAAATACGGCATAAGTCTTTGAACGGCTCAAGTTAAAATAATGTTTAAGTTAGCTTTTCTCGCTTTTTCCTTGTTGTAAGCAAGAAAAATACAAGAAGTCTTACAGAGCTATCTAACAAAAACCATGGCTTGCCTGACATTACAGCATTTGATCGTATCAATATTAAGGTCACCTCCTTTAAGAGCGGATGTCTGTAAATATCGAGAATCCGAGGACAGAGGCCAAATTTCGAATTTCTTTTTAGTTTACCAAAAGAACCTATTTAGTGACCTATTTTCGAAAATGGGTTTAAAAGGTTCGACTTCATTTTACTTTTTTCAAAATTTTGATAAGTCGAAAATTAAGCCTTTTGAGTCCGCGGGTGCTTTCATGGACCATTGAATTTTGGCCATTTTGGACCATTTTCAACACGCTCCTGTTATCGTAACATTCGGCGTCCTACAATGCCTTTTACACAGTGAATTAAACATCTTTTTTTCTTTCTTTTGCAATAAAATTTTGTCGGAAATGTTAAGTTTAAGAATCATTTTGGTCTTGTACAAAACACCTATCTTCGCCATGTAAACAAGAAGGCAAATTTAAGCAAAATTCGAATTGGTAAAATGCAGTCTGGTATATGATTTTTAGGCACAAAAACAACACTACATTATAGCTGAATCTGTCTCTTATTTATTCTGAAATTATTTTTGGTGGCCTGCAAATACAGCGCTACTGAGATATTTATCCGTGAAAGCTATTTTTGGCTTGATACCAATACTTCGCATTATATTGCGCTGGAAGTATTTCAATGACGGCGAGCTTAAGAACTAAAATAACTCAAGGAACTGCGAAATTGGCAAATAAGCAGGTCTTTAAAATTATGAAAACAACATTTACATGCTTTAGGCCATAATATTCATATGTTTTTGTTTTTATCTAGGACGCATTCACTTAAAATATAAGCTATAATCATATGTATCATTGATCGAC
Source organism: Dendrophyllia cribrosa (assembly GCA_024195265.1). Classification (NCBI taxonomy): domain Eukaryota; kingdom Metazoa; phylum Cnidaria; class Anthozoa; order Scleractinia; family Dendrophylliidae; genus Dendrophyllia; species Dendrophyllia cribrosa. The sequence goes on along the minus strand of JAJLRJ010000006.1, from coordinate 14,589,255 downwards.
TTTTATGCCGACGTGTCAAAATACGGCATAAGTCTTTGAACGGCTCAAGTTAAAATAATGTTTAAGTTAGCTTTTCTCGCTTTTTCCTTGTTGTAAGCAAGAAAAATACAAGAAGTCTTACAGAGCTATCTAACAAAAACCATGGCTTGCCTGACATTACAGCATTTGATATTCGCAAAATGTTGTTACAGTTTCATTATTTACACACAGTATACTCACATTGTGAAAATATCCGTTGACTTCCAAATGTCGCAGACATAAATGTACGAGAAAACATTAAGGACAGAAAAATATCTTCACATTTAGCGATTCAACACATAGAAATCCCTTCATTTCCCAAGGAACCATCACTCGTAAATAATAAGAGGTCAGTGAAAGGTCATATAAGAGTTGGTTGCGTGACCTAGTCACGTTCACATGCACTCCCAGTGGACCGGGGAGAGATCATTTATTAAGATGCGGGCCGCAGGGAGGCTTAATTGCATTTGACTCCCACAACCCCGGAATCAATCGAAAATAAAGGCCGAAACTGAAAGAACTGATTCAATACTACAAACCACTTGTCATTTTTCCCGTGGGTACCTCTGTCCGTCGCTACCAATTCCATGCTAGATGCGTACTTTCTAACAGCATACCGTAAAATACCGGTTATACCAAAGGGGTTTTCAGTTATCTTTCAAGGGGGAAAGGGGTCTTATATCCGGGGGGCTTATAAGCGGCATAAAAAAAACCGTTTCAGAACGAGATAATAAGAAATAAGCTGAGACTATAAACACACAGCATTATCAGACTTATCAAAATACGTTTTTCACTTCATTTCAATATTGCTCTGGACCCGGTTCCTGAAAAGCCGATTAGCGCTAACCCACGGTTAAATCAGCCTAATCGAGGGATAAAATTTATCCTTCGATTAGATTCTGTTCCTGAAAGCACGATTAGCGCCAACCTTAGCGAGGTCAATTAACTCACTAATCGGCGAGTAAATTTTATCAAAACAAACAAAATGGCGGAGTAAACTGTTCGTTAAGTTGGTCCAGGAAATATAGAAAGCAACTTATACTAGAAATAGTTCCTCTTTGCGACTTCAATGATAGATGAACTTGCTGTTCTTACAGATTCCGGAGAGAATAAACCGAGTTTTCGGCAGAAAAATGTAATATGCAGTGAAAGATGATCGAGTCAAGGCGGACCAACACCCGCAAACACGCAAATCTTGCAGTCTCGGCAATTACTCAACATAATAAAGCTCTTGCTAAGCTAGCTTACAGCAATCATGCTGACGTTTTTGAACGGTGAGATTCAAGAGATGTATTTTTTGTATTTAGCATGACTTTCACGCAGCAGAATATATGAAGCTTAGTTATATTTAATATTGAAAAGCAAGATAAAAACAACACGCCATAAAATATTCTTTTAGCGCTCGTAAATTTTAAAATGTCGATAAACTCTTTGCATATCGTTTTACCGGTTTGGGGATTCTATCTAAGAATTCTTGAATTAAATAACTATTTTTGCAGCACTTACAGTAGAAAAGGGTGGGAAAATATCGCAAAAATAAGATATAAGTTAAGCTAGCTTAAATTGACGTCAAAAGAAGATGAAAGACAAGTTTCGATTTTTTAGCGTGAACTCGCTACGATATTGGTATAAAACTATGAAAGCTCTTTCTCTGAAATTACTACTTTATTATTCAGATTTAATCAAAAGGTTACATGGCTGACAATTTAGTTAATTTGACAATTGAAATAATCGAATGAACTCACCGATTCGGTTTACAGCTTTGTCAGTTTTAATTTTCCTTCACGGAGTCAACCGCTTTGAACTGAATCATTGATTTTCATTCCGTTTCCTTTGACCAAATCGCAAGAGATTACGTTTCTTTTCTTCGACTAAAACAACCAATATTAAGGTTTGATTTGTATAATTTGTGACGAGACTATTTGATTCAGAATGGATCTGAAAGCTTCGTGTAAGACGCCTTTTTCCCGCGAATTGTCATATTCGCGCGCGCCTGCATGTGAATAACTGGTCAAACCGGTTTATTCTGAGTTTAATCGGGGGATAGTTAATCGAGGGTTAAATCCGTTTTCAGGAACGCCTTTTTATCCCTCGATTAGTTATCCTAGGAATAAGAAATTTAATCGTGGATTAACCGCTAATCGAGGGATAGTTTAATCGGCTTTTCAGGAACCGGGTCCAGCACTATACATACCGTATATGGTAATCGGTTCCTGAATCAGTGAAAGGACACGACAACGGTATCTTCAGAAAATGTCTGAAATTGCGACGGTAGTGTCAAGAGAAGTTTTACCAGAAAAATGCCCCTGATATGTGGAAGGCGCTGGAATCATCAAATACTATGAGCTGGATGCCCGACGTTAGCCAAACTATCAGCCAGGGCAAGGACAAGGCCTTAATTTGCCAGTAACAGTTCCAGCATTGAGGAGGAAAGCACCTTACTTGAATACCGTGAAATGCCGGTTATAACACCCCCCCCCTCCCCACATGTAGGTCCATCCACACCTGGAAACAACTGTCTATTAAATTCTGAACCTCGAATGTATGCTGATGACACACACATAACCTTTGCTAGTAACACTATCCAAAACATTAACACTGTTTTGAATGAGGATCTTGCTAGAGTTGAAAAATGGCTAATTGGTAACAAGCTTACCCTTAACGCATCTAAAACTGAGTTTATGCTGATCGGATCTCGGCAACGGCTAAGCACGTTTCACAACTCTCCGTCTCTTATGATTAACGGTGCACCTTTAACTCAAGTTACTTCTACGAAATCTCTAGGTGTTCATATTGATCAGACTCTAACTTGGAATGTTCATATTGAGAATTTATGTAAGAAAATCGCGTCTGGCATTGGAGCGTTGAAGAGAGTGAGGTCTTTTGTTCCACACGAGACTCTCCGATCAATCTTTATGTCTTTAGTGCAGCCCCACTTCGATTACTGTAGTTCTGTCTGGGGATGTTGTGGCAAAACCCTAGCCAGTAAACTTCAAAAACTTCAAAATCGCGCTGCGCGTATACTCACTTACTCGAACTTTGATGAAAACGCTGATAACCTTATCGAAAAACTTGGATGGATAAAACTAGATTCTCAACGAAAAATCCATAGGGCTGTGATGGTTTATAAGTCGCTTAATGGTCTTACTCCAGAATACCTTAGTTCCAAATTTTTTTACCGTAGTAGCGTCTCCAATTACTCCTTAAGAGACACAGAGGGCAAACTAGCTATCCCACAGCCACGCACAAATTATATGAAAAATAGCTTCAGTTACTCTGGAGCAGTTCTTTGGAATAGCTTACCAATCGAGTTGCGGCAGGCTGACTCCCTTAGAGCATTCCGGGGCTGGCTGCGAGCGTTTCTTCCAATCATGAAAATTTAGAATTTTTACACACGGCACTCATGTAAAGCAGGTTTTTAAATTTTCGCATTTAATATTATTGTTGTATAGTTATTGATTATTAGAGTAATTTTAGAGTAATGTAGTTCTAGCTATTATATATTTTATAATAATTCTGTATATAATTAGGTTTTTATAGTTGTGACTGATGAGTTTACCGTGTCTAAATAAAGTTAACCTATCCTATCCTATCCTAAAACAAAAATAATATTCCGTTTATGAGCCCCTCCCCCCCCCCCCCCCCCCCCCCCCCACTCTCCCTTGGATATTAGCCCTCCCCTTCTTTCCTTTATTTCCTTGATATAAACCTTTTAACATAACATTATACCATTTTAAATAAAAAATTAGGAAAGTATACCGTATGCATAGTGCAGATCAATATTGAATAAAGTGAAAAACGTATTTTGATAAGTCTCATAATGCTGTGTTAGTAGCGCAGCCCCATCATCATAGAACCTAGCCCGTCATTTTTCATGGTCATGGCTAGCGGAATGTTTCGCGGGCGCGTGTCTGCAACATGTGTGTCGCGCACGGCTACCTCGCATGCGCGTATAACGCCACACGCGCGGCTACACAGCCGTCAGCTCGGTAAACACTTTTTAAAGTTTTAAAAAAGTTGGATCTTTCGCAGTGTTAGGCGGAGCAGTAAAGTCGTTATTTCCCTGCATTTTTTCGCGGTTTGCTACTCAAGACAGGGATACTATTAAATTAAGGAATACTCAGAAGCCGCTTTAGTGGAAAAAGAAGAGCTTTCAGGGATAAAATCTTGCTTCGAGGAACTTCATATTATCAATGCAGGAGCAATGCGGGGAGATGCCTTGTTTTTATTACGGATTTCAGAACCGAAGAAGCGGAGTTTTAACGAATTTCCAAGCAGTCCAGTGCTTTAAAGGTAAAATAAATCACATTTTTCGATGGGAATTTATGTTGATATCAATTTTTGATTGACTTTTCCTTTGTGTTCTCTTAAGTTTTGGAGACATGTTTATGAAACGCACAAATTAAGTCGTGTTGTCATCTTGAATTTCAACGAGGACAGCTCTTGCCTTGATGCGCTATGAATGGTACGTGTTCTGCTTTTAAACATAAATTAATGGAGATTTGAATAAAATTTTTCGAAAGAAGATTGTATTGTCCGTTTTTATGTCTTTGTTCATTCATTACATAGATTAAAAATCGATTTTATGTAAACAAAACAAGACTTAGATTTTCGGTAATCAGTCCGGGAGTATGCCAGTTTTGGCAGAAGCGAAAACAATGGTCTACGTCACCAACCATAACATGATCACCATGGCGATGGTCTTTTTCAAAACATTCAAAATGGCGGACAAGTGAGAGGAATCGAAGAGTATGGACAAAAATGCTCGTTTAATCGTGCCTTTTGCCTTGTCTTCACGATGTCTGTGAATTGGGAAACACATCGAGGGTAGAGAAAAGCCATTTTTGCGCTATAACTCTTAGTTTGTCGTGCACTATAGTGCTAATGGCACTATGTACGTAGTCCTACTTCAAAAAATATAAGCTTAGGTAAGCACGCTATCAAGTTTGCGCCCGTTTATTTCATTTAATTTTCATATTGTTAGAAAAACGAATGCTTTGGAAACAAATTAGAAAGTGAGCTGCTCTGTATTTTTTTTCCTGATGTTTGCAGAGAGTAATTTTTTGAGTAATTTGTCGCGAGTACGCGGTTTTATATCATGTAGCCGGTTTACACATGTAGTAATAATATGGTGAGGTTAAGCGTTTTTGTTCTGTTTTTTCGTTGATTCCGTTTCGGCACAAGCTTTTATTTATGAGTAAAATCTCTGGTTTTTCGAATTTGTCTTTCTGTTTGTTTGTTTGTTTTTTCTGATGCGGTTCTGCCCTGGTGTACGAGTTCACAAGGGATTTCACAATTACAGTAAAAACCCCAGTAGAACCTACATTTTTTAAGTCTGGCAAAATAGGTTCTTGTATTTTGGGGTAGTTATTGGCAATTTAGGCTTAGCAGGTTCTTAATTTCTATGAAGGAGATATACAGTAGTTGTAGATTACCAGAAAAATAAATAAACTTGGGTTTGTTCCTTAAATATACAGTATTTATTCGAGACAACTGTATTATGATAAATAAGCCTAACAAAACTGATGACAGAATGTATATGTAGTCTTATCTCTACAACAAGAGTTGAAAAATAAATAAAATAAAATATTTTCTTGTGATATAATTTTGCAATCTCAAAAGTCAAACTCCTTGGTTAAAATGTTTATCACAATTTAACTGTAACCCACATATAAGAAAGTTCCTGCTTGATCTATTTTGGTAAAACATGTTCTTATGGGTACTAACATGGATTTCTGTCAGCAGGTTCTTAAACCACAAGGTTCTTACACGCGGATTTTTACTTATATTCCCTTTGTATTGTGTCTGGTGTGTTTAATTTTTTGTCCTTGTGTACCGGTTAACCAGGACAGAACCCCTGAAAGTGATAGAAGTAAGACCTTATGATTTTTTGTCTCACCGGCTCAAACCCTTTTGCTTCCAACAATTCCACTGTCTGGAGTTCAGTGATTATTTGCATGCAACAACAACAATTTTTTTATCCATGGGGTAGTGAACTGGCAAAAGTTCTAGCGTTCGAAGAACAGCTAATATATGGTAATTAAAAATTTCAATAGACTCATTAAAGTAAGGTGTATATCCTGGAAAACTAAAAAAGCGAGTTACATTTTTCAAACTCTAACTCGAATACTATAATCCACCAGTTTAAACCGGAGGTCAGGTTATAGCACAAGGAAATGAAGCAAAAGATGTGCAGGTCTCAAATGAACTTTGTTCAACAAGGTTGAGGGATGTTATAACATATCCTGCCATATGGGAATTTACTTTTCACCAAGGTGTTAGATCTGAAAATAAAATCATGGCTTTTAACTGTGGATTTGCCTTCAAACCAACGACATTGTAAAAGTTTAGAGGTTTGCGATGAACAGCAACTTCTGGGGGGCACTTTTCTCTGTGGGCACCCACAAAACTTATATTGACCCAAAATAATATAGACTGCGTCTGCTAGCCGTCTCTTATTTTTCTTTAAGTTAGTTGAGTGAGCATGCACATGCTCACTCGACTAACTAAAAGAAAAATAAGAGACGGCTCGCACTCTAATAAAAATATTGATTACTACACTTGCCATGACCACAAGGAAAGATTTTCAAAGTTCTTTTAGCTCTCCATGTTTATATTGAACAACACTTGCAAGTATATACAAGAAATGCACATCAGATTGAAAAAAAACAATATTATTTATTGTTATATTTTGTAGTCATAATTTTGATAAATATCCATGACCTTGTTTTTTAAGGCCTTCTTGTACCTGTAACAAAAAAAAATGGAAATTAAATTCAATGAATGATGGTGGTATCTGACATCAATTTGAAACAGTTACCTTGTGAGTTGTCTCATGTATGAATATAAAAAAGATTATTTCACTGCGAGGGAAACTCAAGATTTTATGATTTACATAAATGTGGGCTTATGCACAGGGGCTGCATTTGTCCTGATCCATGTTTGATGTTATGCCACAGCACAGGGGTGGTATATAATAAATTGATATATATATGATGTAATTACCCCTTTTTGGCTGAACATTTGTATCTGAACATTCCTGATTTGTATTTGGGATATGTAAAGTATAAACAACATTTGGCACAATTAAGTATCGAACATCATGTACAGAAAATTTAGTCCACATTTAGCCTACTCACACTGATTAAAACTGATTTTACAGACTTGATTCGAATCAGTTAAGCTTAAGTTATTTCTAGATGAGAGTCGTGAATGAATACATTGCCTGTGAAGAAAACTAGAAACAAACGCGAAACATTATACCTAAAATTACAAGGGCCGAATAAGTCATTGCCATCTATACAGTAACCCTTCGCATCCGTAGGCAATTTTCAATGTGTGGTTGCCATTTTTACTAGGTTGTTGCCATCTATGAAACTTTGCCTGAACATCACTTACATGTTGTAGTTTTAAGGAAAATTAGTCTTGATTTCGAAAAAATTCGGCAAGATACTGAAAACTAAGCATAAAGACATGTACTTACATTCGATGCCCGTCAAGATGGCGGCGGCGTCTTCGAAGGCCGTTTGAAACTCTCGCTATTTTATCACAAAACATCCGAAATATTGCACGAAACTTCCCTTGAAGACACAAGAATGATCCTTCTTCAAGATGGCTTGCTTGGAAGTCCCGGATATTGAACGAGAGGATCTGGGACAGCTTTTGAAAAACCTCCCTTTTTTCTCGCGATTATTTTTTCCGATTTTTGCGTATTTTTAGCGGAACAATGGAATCGTGACGTCACCGCTTCTGCCAAAACTGGCATACTCCCGGACTGGTAATAGGTCCATGATAACCGTCACGTCACCAAATGAAGAAACCATAACGAGAGAAAATGTTACTTAGACCTAACGAGGGAAAACCTAACGAGGGAAAACCTAACGAGGGAAAACCTAACGAGGGAAAACCTGTTTTAAAAAAGCTTTTCCCTCGTTAGGTGTTTCCTCGTTAGGTCTAAGAAACATTTTCCCTCGTCATGGTTTCTTCATTTGGTGACGTGACGGTTATCATGGACCTATCAGATTTTCTGTCTTCACTCGCGTCGCCTTATGCAAATATGTTTGCGTATTTTTGCAATTTTGATTTCCAAATCAGTTTCTCGGGCAATTTTTGACAAACAAAAACTGTATTTTATTCGGAAAGTAGTCGTACTAGTTATTCTAGACAGAGAAAAATTGTTTTTGTGAACTTTTGTACGGTCTAAATGTACTGTGCAGACGGTCGGATGATACTGTTTTTGAGAATAGCTAAAATTGAAAATAGCCCTTTCGTCAATATTAATTCTTGTGCTTCCAACCTTTCACTTTAGTTAAGTTTCACCTTAGTTAAGCTTGTTCAAAGTGCGACGCTATTAGGCTTGGCCTATCTATATATATTATCAGCTTATTTCTTATTATTTATCTCATCGTGAAACGGTTTTTATGCCGCTTATAAGCCCCCCGGATATAAGACCCCCTCCCCCCTTGAAGGCTAACTGAAAACCCCTTTGGTATAACCGGTATTTTACGGTATGCTGTAAGAAAGTACGCATCTAGCATAGCGACGGACAGGGGTACCCACGGGAAAATGACAAGTGGTTTGTCGTATTGAATCAGGTCTTTCAGTTTCGGCCTTTATTTTCGTTTGATTCCGGGGTTGTGGGAGTCCCTGCGGCCCGCATCATTAGCTTTTCTCGTTTCATGAATAATCTCTCTCCGGTCCATGGCCCACTGGGTGTGCATGTGAACGTGACTAGGTCACGCAACCAATTCTTTTATGACCTTTCACTGACCTCGTATTATTTACGAGTGATGGTTCCTTGGGAAATGAAGGGATTTCTATGTGTTGAATCGCTAAATGTGAAGATATTTTTCTGTCCTTAATGTTTTCTCGTACATTTATGTCTGCGACATTTGGAAGTCAACGGATATTTTCACAATGTGAGTATACTGTGTGTAAATAATGAAACTGTAACAACATTTTGCGAATATCAAATGCTGTAATGTCAAGCAAGCCATGGTTTTTATTAGATAGCTCTGTAAGACTTCTTGTATTTTTGCTGCTTACAACAAGGAAAAATCGAGAAAAGCTAACTTAAACATTATTTTAACTTGAGCCGTTCAAAGACTTATGCCGTATTTTGATACGTCGGCATGAAAGTTGATCAATGATACATATGCTTATATTTTAACTGAATGCGTCCTAGATAAAAACAAAAACATATGAATATTATAGCCTAAAGCATGTAAATGTTGTTTTCATAATTTTAAAGACCTGCTTATTTGCCAATTTCGCAGTTCCTTGAGTTATTTTCGTTCTTAAGCTCGCCGTCATTGAAATACTTCCAGCGCAATATAATGCGAAGTATTGGTATCAAGCCAAAAATAGCCTTCACGGATAAATCTCTCAGTAGCGCTGTATTTGCGGGCCACCAAAAATAATTTCAGAATAATTATCAATAAAAGAGAGATTCAGATACAATGTAGTGTTGTTTTTGTGCCTAAAATTCATATACCAGACTGCATTTTACCAATTCGAATTTTGCTTAAATTTGCCTTCTTGTTTACATGGCGAAGATAGGTGTTTTGTACAAGACCAAAATGATTCTTAAACTTAACATTTCCGACAAAATTTTATTGCAAAAGAAAGTTAAAAAGATGTTTAATTCACTGTGTAAAAGGCATTGTAGGACGCCGAATGTTACGATAACAGGAGCGTGTTGAAAATGGTCCAAAATGGCCAAAATTCAATGGTCCATGAAAGCACCCGCGGACTCAAAAGGCTAATTTTCGACTTATCGAAATGTTGAAAAAAAAAGAAAATGAAATCAGTCGAACCTTTTTAACCCATTTTCGAAAATAGGTCACTAAATAGGTTCTTTTGGTAAAATTAAAAGAAATTCGAAATTTGGCCTCTGTCCGCGAATTCTCGATATTTACAGACATCCACTCTTAATACTCTTATACCCAATTAACACCAACGCTTAAACATGTTGTTTAGTTTAAAACAGGTTTAGAAAAATATCACAAAAATAAGTTCGGTGGCTGCGTGGCACTTGGATTTCATGAAAAAACTTTTTTAAATGTTATTTTAAAGTGCCAAAGTTTTTTAATAAGTTCCAAACGTTTCGGGCTTTGCCCTTCTTCAGTGGAGAGAGTCCTTTACCTGTCTGTCATCTGGCCTTATATACTGCATCTCCTGCCGTCGCTGCCCTGCCATTTACATCGGCGAAACTGGGCGCACTCTTAGGGAACGGTTTGGCGAACATCTCAGGAGTATTACCAAGAGTGCACCCGGTTTTCCAGTCGCAGAGCACTTCAGTTCCAATGGACACTCTGCGGATGACGTGCAGGTTTGCGGCGTCAAGCTCTGCGGCGGAAACAAGCAAAGGAAACGGCAGGAGATGCGTCTTATTTTCCAACTTGGTACCTGTCAACCGCGCGGCCTAAATTCTAACTTTCGTTTCTTCTGAAGGTCGCGCGCGCGCATGCAAGAGACAATCATTTAAACTTTAGATGTCGTGGCGTATTTCTCAACGAACATATTTCCACTGAAGAAGGGCAAAGCCCGAAACGTTTGGAACTTATTCAAAAACTTTGGCACTTTAAAATAACATTTAAAAAAGTTTTTTTAGAAAAATATCTCCTAACCTCCGGTAATATTTGGAGTAAAATCTTTACTAAAACAAACTTTATTGACTTTATTACTATTCCAGGTAGTTTGAGTCATATACATTTAAAACTTTTCAAGATAGAGGCTAAAAACCTAATTAAACTAAACAACATTTAAACATGTTTAACCGTTGGTGTGAATGGGGTATTAGTCTCAGACTTTATGCAATCATTCGCAGTTCAATAAACACAAAATGACAAAAAAAAACAGCTTACCTTCTTAAATCGCACCAAAACAACAAAAGAAGTGACGACGCAACGACGCTACTGACTTCGTGCAAAATACTCCCTCCTGATTGGGTGAGAACGGTCACACCATAAATCTAACATCTCTTTTCATTGGTTCTGTTGGCTCTAGACTTTCCGGCCTTATAATTGGCCCCTACTTAAGTCTCCAGGGAATCTACACTTACATTACACTTCAACAGCTTGATCGATAATTTTTCTGCCTGCTGCAATACTTCGCGCGGCACTATCCTGGCCGCCTCGCAGCCGAGCGCCTTCGCTCGGCTTGCTCGTTGGCAATAACATATAGTGTAGAAAACACATACCAAATATCTCATTTCTAAGCCCTGACCTTATTTTGCCTAAACGAAACTCTGCAGCACAGCTGCACCGGTAATATAATGGAGGACGTTCGAAATTCCCGATTCTCGTTTACTGAAACATGACAAACAAAACAACTTCATCCCAATCCACCAAGCAGAAGAAGTTACTCAAAAGACTAAAAGTAGCAAAATGTACGGTATCCATCTTCCAAATCGATCTTGTAACAATCTAAATTTTTAACTCAGTGAAAGTCGCTAGATTTTATTGCTGTTTTCGTGCTTACAGAACCATATTGAAAAATAGACTGGAGCTTCCGTTTTGGAAGCGAAGTGCTGCCCTCTGAACCTTGATGATAAATCCTTTATTTCTTTACGTGACATATAACGATGCATAATTAATAACATATAGTTCGGAAAACACATACCAAACATCTCATTTCTAAGCCCTGACCTTACTTTGCCTAAACGAACCTCTGCAGCACAGGTAATAAAAAATGGAAAGCGTTCGAAATTCCCCTGTTCTTGTCAGTTCATGACTACGTCCAATTGAAACGTGACAAACAACTTCATCCCTGAATTAACCACACATCAATGCAATGCGGAGGGGACTGGTATACAGATAACAAAACAAGCAGCGAGCATTGTAGCTTGCGATACATAACAAATCTAGCCGAGACTGCATAGCAAACTTTTCCGTAAGATTTTCGGCGCGTTGGGAGCGCGTGGAAAGAGTTTTCCTCGTTTTAGCTGCGCGAAGGTTGGGCCATGCAAAAAATGCTCCAACTCTCGCGCATCCAAAAGGAAAAGACACTCTTCCTTCGCGCAACAAAAGCTACGGAAACGCCAAAAAGAAAATCCCACGGAAACGTGTCCCAAATCGTGTCACAAGCTGAATTAGGATGGCGGCCCTTAAGATACTGACGGTAAGACAATGTAAAACAAACAAACATGATATTGGAATTGTACTTACGCCATTCAAAAGATTAAAATTCGCTGCCTTTCCAAGTTTCAAGTTCAAACAGCACGCCCAAAGTTACTCAAAAGAATTAAACTAGCAAGATTTATGGTATCCATCTTCCAAATCGATCTTGCAACAATCTAAATTTTTGACTCAGTGAAAGTCGCTAGATTTTATTGCTGTTTTCGTGCTTACAGAACCATATTGAAAAATAGACTAGCGCTTCTGGTTTGGAAGCGAAGTGCTGCCCTCTGAACCTTGATGATAAATCCTTTATTTCTTTACGTGACATATAACGATGCATAATTAATAACATATAGTATGGAAAACACATACTAAATATTTCATTTGTAAGCCCTGACCTTATTTTGCCTAAACGAAACTCTGCAGCACAGGTAATAAAAAAATGGAAAGCGTTCGAAATTCCCCTTTTCTCGTCAGTTCATGACTACGTCCTATTGAAACGTGACAAACAACTTCATCGCAATTAACCACACATCAATGCAATGCGGAGGGGACTGGTATACAGATAACAAAACAAACAGCGAGCATTGTAGCTTGCGATACATCGCCAAAGTAAGTAAGTAAGTAAAGTCTTTATTTAAAGAGGGTTGCACTAAATAGCAAAGCTAATAAACTTGTGGCCCTCTATAAAACTACTCTAATTTACAAAACTATAAAAATTTACGAATTTAGATATAATTGATAAAAATAGCACTAAAAAATTCGAACTTGAATAGACAATAAAACTTAAACTAATTACTTTACATTCTAAGAATAAGAAATCTAAAAACTAACATTTAAACAATAAAATGATTAAGAAGCTGTTGCTGATTAAAAAGTTCATTCCACATTGCCTGCTTAAAAGAATATAATGTGTCCCTTTGTCTTAAAGAAAGAGATAAAGCATTCCATAATTGACAACAGGTGGTGGTAAACGTTTTTCCTCCTTCAGTCTGACGTTTAAAGCGAGGACACCTTAAGTTATAATTTTAGTATCTGGTTCGTCTAGTGTGGAAATTACTATTTCACTTAAGTAGCTCATTTAGATACGAAGGCACTTCACCCCGTATTCGTTTATAAGCTATGATGCATTTAGCTATTTTAGCGTCTTCATAAAACGGCAACCATTTCAGGCGATTAAATAATGGAACTGATGGTTCCTGAGGGTGGGCATCTAAGATCATTCTTGCTGCTCGCTTTTGGAGTTTAAGAACTCTTCCTAGGCTTTCTTTATCACAACAACCGGTCCAAAGAACACTTAAGTAGTTTATAACTGGTCTTATCATAGCATTATAAAAGAGTAGCCTCTGTTTAAGTGGTAGGTAGTTCTTAATTTTTCGTAACACGCCAATGCGCTGGGAAACGTTCTTACAAAGATTGTCCACATGTTCAGAAAAAGATAGTTCTTCGTCAATCTCAAGACCTAACAGTTTAACATTTTTAACATTAGATAGCGAACTGCCGTTACAATCAATTTTTGGTACATCGCTCATTTTGCTTTTTAGCCGCTTTCCTTTAATTAAAAGGACCTTAGTCTTTTTCTCGTTAAGAGGTAGCTTATTAGCCAAAGCCCAGTCAACAACTTCTGAGACAGATTGGTGCAAAGAGTCTTGTAGTCTTTCCATACTCTCACAATCAGCAGACGAGGAGATTGTGGTATCATCGGCATAGAGGTCAATGCTTGAAAAACTTACATGTAGCGGCAAGTCGTTAATGAATAGTATGAATAGCAAGGGGCCAAGTATGCTACCCTGAGGGACCCCATGCCTCATATATGCAATGTCCGAGATATTTCCTCTCATTGACACAAGTTGGCGCCTGTCAGCTAAGTAAGACCGGAACCACTTTAAGGAACAGCCATCAACACCATATGCTTTCATCAAATCTAGCCGAGACTGCATAGCAAACTTTTCCGTAGGATTTTCTGCGCGCTGGGAGCGCGTGGAAAGAGTTTTCCGCGTTTTAGTTGCGCGGTTGGGCCGTGCAAAAAATACTCCAACTCTCGCGCATCCAAAAGGCAAAGACACTCTTCCTTCGCGCAACAAAAGCTACGGAAACGCCAAAAAGAAAATACCATGGAAACGTGTCCCAAATCGTATCACAAACTGAATTAGGATAGCGGCCCTTAAGATACTGGTGGTAAGACAATGCAAAACAAACAAACATGATATTGGAATTGTACTTACGCCATTCAAAAGTTTAAAATTCGCTCCCTTTCCAAGTTTCAAGTTCAAACAGCACGCCCAAAGTTACTCAAAAGAATTAAACTAGCAAAATTTATGGTATCCATCTTCCAAATTGATCTTGCAACAATCTAAATTTTTGACTCAGTGAAAGTCGCTAGATTTTATTGCTGTTTTCGTGCTTACAGAACCATATTGAAAACTAGACTGGAGCTTTCATTTTGGAAGCGAAGTGCTGCCCTCTGAACCTTGATGATAAATCCTTTATTTCTTTACGTGACATGTGACACGATGCATAATCGCGTTCGAAGAACGCAATCCTAATTTCGTGTTGGTTGTCCTGTGGTTTACATGCAGTAAAATTTGAGATTTTTTGGTAGACGGTCTTCCAAATGACCGCCCCTATTTTTTTTTTTTTTTTTTTTTTTTTTCAGGGACTCATTTTCGCCGGAAATTCCTTCGATCGCGTCTCCATAATCTGTGATTACTGCTAGTTAATAACATATACAGTCGAACCCCGCTATTTCGAACTCGGTTAATTCGAATTCCCCGTTATTTCGAAATCAGGTCGAATTCCCTTGGATTTACCCTTATGTTTTCAGTCATTTACTATCAGCTATTTCGAACTCCCCGCTATTTCGAACTGATCCTTCTTTCCCTAGACCTAAAATCAACCCCGTTATTTCGAACTTGTCAAGAATAGAATACATCAGAGCACAGCTGAAGGGGCGGGGGGGGGGGGGGGGGGGAGGTGTTATGTAAGAGAGATCTAAAAGAGGAATAATAAATTTTGACACTCCACCAAGAAGTTCTGAAAGATTTATCCGATCTTACACTACGACTCTATTGAGGCATTTTGGTTGACGTAAAAAATCGAAGAGATGATAAAGTAAAATGGCTTAAATGTACGGAAACAAAGCATTCAACCGGACTGCCCCCCTTAACGGTCAGTTCTGCACTGCAGAAATCGTCCCCTGTTAAGACTATTAACCCACCATTGGCTGAAGCTGTTGCAGTTCTTGACTTTTACAGCACATTCTGTATCGTCAGAGATATTGGAGTTGGTGAAGTCTGCAAGAAAATGACAGTCAATCAAAATTAAGTGAAAATTCCCTTCGCGATGAGTATACAGTAAAACCAAATCTTAACCGGTGTAAGGGACAATATTTCCTTACATCATCAATAGTGTTCAGTGAAAATCGTTATAAGACATCTTCTTCTTTTAATTGCGTGAGGAAGGATCATTCGGAGGTGTTCAGTTTATCCGAACATCGGCAGTAAAAATTCGAGAGAAAACAACGAAAGTATCAGTGTTTCTTTACCAATACCAAAAACCAAACACAGAGCACCGCTATTAAGTAGATCCAACGTGGTTTATAAATTCAGCTGCCCTGGTTGTTACTGTTCTTATGTTGGCAAAACTGACTGAACATAACATCTCTATTCGCACACAAGAACACGCTCACTCTGACAAAGAAAGCGCTATTGACAAGCACCTACACAATTGTGATCTTTTTGCGCATACTCAATACCTAAGTATGTAATTTACCAGATATGTTTGTTAATTCCAACACTCCACCTTCTTATTCTATAAACAAATAATTGTTTTATAAGCAGTTGATAAAGTATAATGGCTTAAATGTACGGAAACATAGCATTCAACCGGACGGTCAGTTCTGCACTGCAGAAATCGTCCCCTGTTAAGACTATTAACCCACCATTGGCTGAAGCTGTTGCAGTTCTTGACTTTTACAGCACATTCTGTATCGTCAGAGATATTGGAGTTGGTGAAGTCTGCAAGTAAATGACAGTCAATCAAAATTAAGTGAAAATTCCCTTCGCCATGAGTATACAGTAAAACCAAATCTTAACCGGTGTAAGGGACAATATTTCCGTACATCATCAATAGTGTTCAGTGAAAATCGTTATAAGACATCTTCTTTTTCTAATTGCGTGAGGAAGGAACATTCGGAGATGTTCAGTTTATCCGAACATCGGCAGTAAGAATTCGAGAGAAAACAACGAAAGTATCAGTGTTTCTTTACCAATACCAAAAACCAAACACAGAGCACCGCTATTAAGTAGATCCAACGTGGTTTATAAATTCAGCTGCCCTGGTTGTTACTGTTCTTATGTTGGCAAAACTGACTGAACATAACATCTCTATTCGCACACAAGAACACGCTCACTCTGACAAAGAAAGCGCTATTGACAAGCACCAACACAATTGTGATCTTTTTGCGCATACTCAATACCTAAGTATGTAATTTACATATGATGCCCGATTTAGGGTGTTAGCTCTATTGTACATTGTACACATTCATTGTATTAGGTAAAATTATGTATTCTAATATATTCTATGGTATTGTATTCTATTGTATTGTCGTTCTTTTGTGCTCTAATATTCTATTGTTTTAACAAAAGAATAAGTGTTACCCCTAAATCGCGCATGGTATAGTAATTTACCAGATATGTTTGTTAATTCCAACACTCCACCTTCTTATTCTATAAACAAATAATTGTTTTTATAAGCAGTTCGCAGTAACACCATAATTTTAGAGACCTTTAGACCAAGGTGACAACTGGAATCTCCTTTTCTATAAAGAAGTTTATCACATCAAGCGTCATACAACTTTGCTGAACAATGTCAGTCTTAAAAGCCAGCAGAAAACTTTGATCACATTTGTCTTGTCCATCCTTTGTTTTGTCTTTCACGTGTGTATTACTACTAAATACCACCCTCTGTAGTATTTAACATCCGCGCTCTTGTAAGTTAAGTGACGCTCCACATAAGGACTACGGTAAACTTCATTGTTCTGTGGCATTGGCTCTTTCCCACATAAAATATCTTTGGTTTCAAGAATAGAGGAAGGGCTGATGGTTCATAATTATATTTCAGTATAAAAATAAAGAAAATCCATTTGCATCAAATAAATTTTAGGAAATGTTCGTGCTTAACCAATTAGAATAGCAGAAGACAATAGCTAATAATTTTGCTTTTTTGACGAAGTTCCCCAAATGCAACATCTATTAAAAATTGCATGTTGAGCGATTGGGTGTCAAATTACTTGAAAAATTGACAAAATGCACCTTAAAACTTTTTAGCGGTTTTTTAGTCTTGGCCAATGAGATCACTTGTTACAACAATGAAAACAGTTGACATTCCATTGTGCATGGCCGTTCAGCACTTTCCTTCTTATGCGGATCATTACTTAATTTAGTCTGTAGATGGCATATAGAGTTATATCGAAATATAACTATTTAAACTTCACTTCTACTTGTATTTTGTTGTCTGTATAATTGCCACATCAGTGCAACTACTCGGATTGATCTTTATCATAAATTGTAAAAAAAAATGAGCAAAGAAATATTAAAGGGGCTATGTCGCGAGGATGGCGGGTGAGTACTGGGTACTAACAACTTGAAAAACGTCCGGTGGCTCTTTATCAAGTTGGCGGCCATTACTGTCAAATTCGCTACAATCCGTTCCATCCCGTCGTATTGCGTGGAAGGATAGAACTCAAGTTTACAAATTAGTTAGAGTATTTACTTGGCTAGATTTTTGTTAAATTATTTCTGCGATTTGTTAGTCGTACCTTCGAAAAATTCGATGTCTTCCAGTAGTGGTGGAAGTTGGGGAGGAATTTAAAAGCGAAATCGATCGTGTGTTTGTTTACCTCGCGTGGTTCGACACGAGTGCAAGCGCGATAAAACTTGCCGCGATCCGAGAGGGAACAATAGAAATTTGACATGTGTGACGTCAGGTGACGTCACATGACAGGAACTCATTGCGCAGACTCACCTTGCGACATAGCCCCTTTAACTTTACAGACAAAATAATGGCTAAAAACGCAATGTTTTTACGAGAATTGCAATTTTGATTTCTTGGTTGTCTCCAAAAAATCAAATCTCATGGACTGTAATCAACTTTCATTATTGTAATTCCACACTAATTGTTCTGTTTTTCTCTAAAGAATCCCTTATCCAATTTAGTTACGTATTTGGTTGCATTCGTTTATGTAATTAAACAAGGAAAATAAAATAAGCGAAATTTCGATAGTTTGGCTGAACAGCGTCCCTTAAAGACCCTCTTTAAACGTTGTATAAAAATCAAATTAATAATAATAATAATAATAATAATAATAATTTAGGTATTTATATTGCGCAGGCTGCATGGATATATGATCGCCTGGATATATTCCACGGGTAAAATCAACCAATTAAAAGTATGTTAATAAGAAAGGATTGCCCAATTAAACCTACCATCGCAGTCATCGACACCACAGGCATTTATCTATTATAGCGCGAAAGCGCGCCTAGGGCCTCGTCGCCTAATTCTTAAAAAAATAAAATTAGGCGATATCACGCAAGCTTGAGCGCAATAATAGTTTTATAATTCAACACATTGATAACAAAGCACAGTTTGAAGAAAAAATATCGAGGCCGGTCCGTCATTTTTGCATTCTCTTGTCGAAATGCGAAATTTACCTCTATCGTTGGATCTACGTCATGTAGCGTATATCGATAACGTTTTGACCATATTTGGGCAGTGTATCAATGTGTTGAATTATAAAGGTGTTTATCTGCCAGCATTGGGTGTATTTTCTGCACCCCTGTTCGCACCAGTAGTCATCATTCAGCTGATATATCCCATAATCCTTGGAGCCGTCGGTGTTGTAGTTAATGGCGTCATACCTGAAGTTACTTTCATGTTTGACCAAACACAGCCCTTCTGACGAACAAGAGTACACACGATTATATACTGTACTGAATTCTAGGGTGTATCTTTCAGTTAAAACCATTGAAATGTCGAAACATCCCACTCCGGATTTTATAAATAAACAAAATCGGGTTTTTTCCAACTTTTTACATGGACTAGTTAACGAAAAGCCATCGATACTACTGGAAAGGACGCTTTAAAAGCAGTAAATTTCCCGAGTCGCGACATTTTACAGACGTTTGTATGGTGGTGGGGGGGGGGGGGGGGGGGGGGGGGGGCACAAAAACTTGCCACGACTGGTTATACAGCTATCACATAAACCCCAGGGGGTGGGAGAGAGAGTAAGCGAATATGAATTCTGAAGCCCTTTTCCTCAATGGAATCAGATTAGTCCACTTACAATCCCTCATGTCTGAGTCCGGTACATTCTGACCTCAGGGCGCTGACCACGTCACATTTGGACTTTGTTCCTGCATGTGCGATTCCCCCGAATGGCAACAGCACAACGGCAAAAATCTGCAGCGTTTTCATCTTGCTTACGTGTTTGAAGTGATGTCAGGGAAAACTGTCTGAAAGGCAACACGGCATTAAAGCCAGTCATTTTCACTTGAGTAACAAAAATCCAAACACGCAGCTGGTTGCCCAGCAAGACAATATTTTATAATAAAACGCAAACTACCGAACACCAATGTGCGATTGGCCCGTTTCCATCGAATCTGATTGATGGTTGGTTGGTTGTTTTTTTTCTCATTTTTGAAAACCGCTGTACAGCAGCTTCGAGTAATGCTGCATGACAGAATGCTATATGCGAGTCAACAGCCATTAACACTGTCAGGAAGAAGGTAAGATCCTTAATGTTGTAACTAAGGTCATTATTTTACAATGTGCTGCTGAACTTTTTTTGTTCAGTTAAAAATGTAATTTCTATCGCTTTCTTAGGTTCCTCGGAAGATTTTGGGACACAAAAAAGGATAATTTTCCTAGATATATTGGGTATTCAACTTAAATAAAAATATAAATCTGAAATGGACTTTGTTTAACGAGGGTAACACTTAACAGTCTCTCAAGAAACTGACAAACCTGTGACTCGAATTCAGGATCGAATTGGAATTTGGAAATGTTGATTTCTTCTGGTTTTTAGTCGGTTAGTTTGATTTATAAGTAAGGCAGGAGTTTGGATACTCATGATTTCGATTTTTAACTATCAAGTTGTATATATTTGCGGCGCAAAAAAAAGCTAAAAGCAAGTATTAAATGTTTACAACAAGTATTATATTTGCATTTTTATGTTTAATATACATTTAGCAGATCAGTTATATTTTGAAGCATAGGAATTGTATAGGCAATCGTCCGAGACAAGGTTTCAGGTTTCAGGTGGAAATGGCTACCCAATATTAAGTTGTATATATCCAAATCAAACTTTATATATACTATTTTTTCGAAATTATCGCCCCACTGTTGAGGCAACTTTTCAAAATAATTGCCCTTAAAACACTGTAATATTTGTCTCGAAAAATCGCCTCCCTTGAATAATGGTCCCCTTTTGGTGTCGATTTATTTTCGTTGACTTGTTCCTATCAAAAGTTAAAAAAAAAACGTGGAAGGGCCTATTCTCCAGTCATGTAGTAAACAAATTCTTTCTTCGCGTTTATGACCTCGATCTCATCGGCAGTTCGCCTAACGGCCACGGAAGAGATGAGCGGATCTGTCGTTTACTAACTGGTGCGGAACTAAGTTTTCTCCAACTAGATCTTTGTTTATTACCTTTTTAAACTAGACGAGGGTTTGTTTGCGTCCAAGACGTTCCTACCATAAGATCATTCTTTTCTTCATGTAAGTCTGACTGCTCGGAGTCAGAAGCCGCGAGTTCACACTTAGTTCAGCTTCGTCCATTGATATTGATATAAACTTGTAATCTACAACCTTTCGTTCCATGCTCTCCGACTGTCGTTTGTTCTTCAGTATTTTTAAAAGTTAAATACCCCATCATAACTGACGACATGAAGTCCGAAACGCGGCGTTGAGCGCGTTCCACCCGAATCGCTGCCTGAAGCAGAAGACCAACTGTAAGACCTTGCTCGCATGAGCGTAGGATTGTTTAACTTAGCTTTACTACGGGAACTATGGGATAATAACATCCTCCCCGACTCCACAATTGTGTTCCTCCTCTGCGTTCCTTACGCATTTACATTATTGCTTTGAGTCTTAGCCCTCCTTAACATTCTTGGCTGTTTCGAAACTGCGTTAGTCTCCTCATTAGCTCGAAAATTGCACGCACGGTTTCCTTCATTTTGCGCTGGGACGGGTACTGATTATTCACCAGTTTATCTCGATCTTCCTTTTGCACATACAGTGACTCAAACACACGACGGATCGATTTAAGCCCGTTCCAGATTTTAATTTTCTCTTGGTAGTTTCACTTCATACTCCTGTGTATTTCCTGGTCGATTTTGTCTCTGATTTTATCCAGGTGCACTTGCGTTGCCAAAAGGCCTTCGACACCATTGACCATGAAATCATTTTGCGTAAGCTCGTAAACTACGGAGTGGATGAGAACTCCCTTCGATGGTTCGCAACAAATCTACATATCCTATTAATTTATTTGAACAGAGGCCATTCTCGCCAAAACAAACCTCGAGTTTTTAGCCTCGAAAGATTTTCACAGTTTTCTCACTTCCTTTATGCATGGTTCAATTCCTACAGTTACCATCCCCCCCCGGGCACACCCCCGGGGATTTGTTTTTTCTTCACTTGGCGTCCTATTCCCCACCCCCGGGCACAAAGAAAGAGGTAATTCCCCACCCCCGGGACACTCAACAGCAAGCTGCACCGTTTCTCAAGAAGACAGAGAAGACATAAATATTTATTATATAAATCCACCGAACAGTTTACAAAATAGACATGGACTAGACTAGACTCGTATGGCTACAAAGATCAGGAAGCATCTCTCCCATTGCTCGCGTTTCTTTGGCTTTCATCGCTCCTCTCTTGCGGTTGTTTCGTGTACTGAGGATGTGTTCTTCCCAACACCTCACATCATCCGCTGACAGGCAACAATCCTTCAAATACAGGCTTTAACTTTGCCAAATTGTTTTCTTCCGGCCAATTACTAATAAATTGTAAGGATTTTCCAGCAAAGAAGTTCGCTTGTTGAGTCATGTCGTCCGCCATGTGCTTCGACGAAATTTTCGCCCAAAATTCCTTGCACACCTAGATTATCCCCACCCCCTACCCCCGGAACAAGACTACTTGCAAAATTCCCCACCCCCGGGCCACAAGGGCCGACTTTGTCCCGGGGGTTGCCCCCGGGAGGGGGGGGGGGGAATGGTAACTGTAGGAATTGAACCATACATTAAGCGACTGTTTGCCGCCAACCAATGAAATGCAACATAGAACCCCCTGAAGAGTATCCGCACACAACAGTGTATGTAGCCTGTTCCAGGCTCCGAGATAGTGGGGAACGCGCGAAGTAAAAAAAGGGAAAATTTTTCTCTTTTTTTACATCGCGCATTCGAATCCCCGCTATCTCGGAGCCTGGAACCAGCTACAGTGTATGTGAATTCGGTCAATCGCCGATTAGTGGAGTCATTCAAATGGTAAAAAAACATGGAATCAAAAAACAGCGACGGTTCGCGTAACTGCAAACCCAAATGAGCGGAAAGAACAAAAACGCAGCAAAATTTTCTTGGAAATAAACGAGCTAAAAGAGCCAGTGAGAGTTTTTAAAGAAATTAAAACAGTCAACCGAAGTGGCCGCGGAAATTGACCTAAAACACGTGTTGGTATCATAATTGGGATTTTTTTCTTTGCCGCGGTTCTTTTCACTCGTCATCTCTACAATTCTGCTAACCAAACATTTCCACTTTGGGTTTGATGGTCACATTGGAAATTATCAGGAGTTGGAATAAGCGTAGACGACTGTGTGAAACATGGAAAACTGCCGCGGAGAATACAACGATGACGATGCGAAATGCGCTCCGCATTGTGATGTAAACAAAATATGTAAATAACATGTAATGCGGGATCCCAAATAAAGTTTAGCGGGAAAAGTACAAGAAGGCGCTGCACTCCGGAATAGGATTATCTATAGCTACTTATACTGTAGCAACTATTCCCTTAAAACTCTTTTTTAAGAATATCTCGAGTTGTTTTAATGATTTTGCAAAACTTCTTTCAATATTTTCTAGATTAATGCTATATCTTTACATAAAGTAAAAAAAGAAAAAACTAAAATTATGCAAAATTATTTCAAGCAAACGCTTTGGAGTGTTCCAGAAAGCGCTGACTTTGGCCGGAAATGGCTTTTTGGCACTTTTCCCGATCATTGTCGTCAATCTATCAAGATAATTTCAAGCAAACGCTGTGGAGTGGGTTCCAGAAAGCGCTGATTTTGGCCGGAAATGGCTTTTTGGCACCTTTCCCGATCATTGTCATCAATCTATCGAGATATATACCTGGATTTTTGAAAACGATATCGCCCTTACTAAGCGTTTGTGAGCGTTCTTGGCTTTGTTTTAAAATATAAAAACTAAAGACTGTTGCTAGTCTTTTTTTCTCTCGCTCTCGCTCCCTTTCCCTCTTCTCTCTCTTCTCTGTGATTTTCGGGCTGATCGGGCTCATAAAAACCCTTGTTTGGGCTAGTTGTAGTGAAGTTGCTGTCATTTTCGTTGATCACGTTTTCAAAAATCCAGGTATATAAATATATATCTGCTGCCCATATCATCACGCGAGCATATTGTTTTAACCGTTATATTATTTCAACCATTGAAACCGTTTCCATCACGTGCTTATTTAAACCGCTTTCATCACGCAACTTGGATAATACTGTTGATGTAGACTTAACGGTTCAGTGTAAAATGGAGTTTAACTGAGGAGTGGGTCACCTCTTCGGTGGCCTACGAAACAGTTCTGTATTAAACGTCCATCCACTCAAGATCTGAGTAGTTCACCTACTAGTATATATATATATTTATATATCTGTCTGAATTTTGGAGAAGGTACCTGTCATTTTTGCTATGTCACTTGCTAAAATACTGTATTAGGAGGGCAAATTGTTCTCAAATTGTACTCGGATTGTGAACTGTGAATGAAAACTGAAGATAACTTATCGACCAGGGTCACATCCTGTAAAAAGAACAGTGCTGTTGCAACTACATGAATAACCAATTTGTACTCTGCAATCCGCACAAAAATGCTGGCACAGCCAGCTCTTATGCTACGTAAATGTCATATTTGAATAAATATATGCAATTTGCGAACACTTGTGTTGGTGTCAGGGGTATGTACATTGATCTCCAGGGAAGTTTGGTTGTTAAATACAAAATTAACTACTGACTGTATTTTTTTACTATAGGTCACACATCACAAAAGTCACCTGCTGGGGTTTTACACAATTGAAGCAGTGACCTGGAAAAGTACATAAACCTGTTGAATATGATTTAGACTTGAGTTGGTAATGTTTTAATGTTTGGATTGACCCCCGGGAGGGGGGTACTCTGCAAATTTTTGGGTGTGGGTGTGCCGCTGGGACTCTGAGACCCTTAACCTACACTAGACCATTTTAGGGGCCGATTACATGGCGAATTTCAACTCGGGCTGAGATTTCAGCCCGGTTGACCGGGCTGAGATTTCAGCCCGGCTTCCGAAATAATATATGATTTAGACTTGAGTTGATAATGTTTTACAGTCAAAATACTCAGCGCGTTCCGCCTGTGAACTTTTGACCGATGTCAGTTAATAAACCAATCAGCATTTGTTATTTCGATTGCGCCTACCGTTTGAAGATTCCAATTATCAATTTAAAACCTGAATAATATTTTGATTTCAATAATGCAATCCGTTCCCGATTAATGAAAGTCATTCCCAAATAATAAGCGGGACGCGCTGTGTATTTTGACTGTAATGTTTGGATTGACCATAGGTTGACCATAGGTTGACTATAGGTTGCAAAAGTCAACCCGTTGGAGTTTATAATACAATTTCAAGCAGTGACCTGAAAAAGTACATAACTCGGCCTGTTGAATATGATTTAGACTTGAGTTGGTAACGTTTTAATGTTCGGATTGACCTATTTATTGTGTACCTTGTGTTGGAAATGTTGCTGGGAGAGTGAACTTGGAGTGACGTGATCCTTCAATGTTTACTTTGTAACTGGTACCTTACCCTAATACCAGACAGATCTGTCTGAAGTTGTGTCACTGACTACTGTGAAACAAACTTATAAGCTGAATTTGCTTTGACGATCTCTTCACTTGCCATTGTCGCTCTCAGTATCTTTGTCAAGACATGGCAGTGCTTCATAAAACCTCTCAGCGTTTTCATTTAAGTATTTTCGTGCTAATTTCACGCAATGTCTTTTTACATCCTGTCGAACTGGCCTTTTCTCGTGCCGTAATGTAGAGAGCAATTCTGGGCGCAGTTTCGTTGCTTGCTTTTTCTTAAGATGCGAAACGGTCTTGGGAAGCTCTTTGGGATCTATGCAAAATCGGATGAAGACTTCTTCGGGGTGGTGTACAAGTTCGAGATTGCCTTCAGTGTTCATCTTTTCACCATATCCAAAATTCAACCAGGCAATGTTTTTTACTTCAAACTTCTCATGTTGCAAATCTTCATTTCTAGCAACATATTGTAATTTCAAAAATGATTTATAGTCTTTAATCATGTCTAGAGTGACCCAATGAACTTTGACGTTTGACAGCCCACTATTGTTCAATACAGTCGCCCATTGTTCTGGTATTTGGATAATTTCCTGGGTGTCGAAAATTTTTTGAATGTTTCCAAACCGTCGGTCACAAATAGAATACGAATGGCCTGCAAGTAAAAACTTCAGATCGACTCTTAGAAAGTCACCTCGTCTCACCAAGTAATCCAAATAAAAAAATAAATAATTTTCCTTGAATTGTGCCGGAGAATTGTCACACCACACAATAAGTTGATCATGCCTCCCAAGGTCATTCTGAAGCTTTCCAACTGTGTAGTCCAAAATCGATATTACTTCATTTGGGCCGGTACCTGCTATACTTTCGTCGTACATGAAACAGTGAATCACTTGTTGGTTGGCACAGTAGATTCCCAGAAGGTTTGTTCGGAGCTTTTTTGAATAATACCAGTCTTGTGATGAAACCTTTGGCGTCGGTAAGCTTTTGTGAAAGTCCAAATGTAGAGTAATAGTTTTGGCAAACATTTTGTTCTTTTACTCTAAACTAGAACGCGCCCAAACCCAAATCGGCGATTCGGGCATGTAAGTAACGAACCCCTTTCATACGTGTTATGACCGTTAGTTGTAGTTCGCGTCAATTCTCAAAAAGAAAACGCGCGCGCAAGAGTAAATGTTGAGCGTGCATGGACGTAACTCAACGTAAACGCAAATACAGTCGAACCTCTCCTTACGGACACCTCTCTAATACGGACACCTCTTTATTACGGACAGTTTCCTATGTCCCAACAAAATTCTCGCATATTTTCTTAAACAAAAAAAACCTCTATAGTACGGACCCTCTCTAATACGGACAACGGACACTAAATCTCGGCCCCAGAGAGCAAATTCATATAAACTTAACCTCTTTTTTACGGACACTCCGGTGATCAGGTGATGATAGTTTGAGTAAGTAATTTGTGGTTACAAACATATATTGAAAGACGTTTTCAGAATTGTACTTTATATTACTTTTTCACATGCAGCATTGCGTTGTAGTTCGTTTCGTTTTTAAAACAGTGATTCGTATACCTTATGTAGCTGAGAATTTTACAGTGTAGTACACTACTGATAGACAGTGTCTCAATGCTGTGTATTAATCGATTTAGATGCAGTTAAAAACATAGACTCCAAGTTAACATGGAAACAACACATTGACTATATTCAACACAAAATCTCAAAAACAACTGGAATTCATTGTAAAGCTCGGCACTATGTGTCACTTAAAGTATTAAGAACGCTTTATTATGCACTAGTTTATCCATATCTCCAGTATGGAAATGTCATCTTTTGAAATCCAAAACTATCTTCTCTGTAAATAATCTTCTTGGTAGAAATGTATTTAGCAAACGCCAAAATATATTCATATGTATTGAAATATGATTTAGGTAATGAATAGTTAACCAATAGCCATGTTATTGTAAAGTAGGTAAAAACACGATGTAACAGGGGCTCTCCTTGTAAGCCCAGTAGGGTTTGTTGAGAGCTCCTGCTCCCTTATCATAACTATGACTTGTACTACTGTAACATCAATCATGGGACAAAATAAACTTGACTTGACTTGACTTGACGAGTGTGGGCCTGTTTTTAATTACTGAACAAAAACTGTCAGTGGAGTCTTAAAAGTGACGTCATCGTGGTGACCTCTATAGTACGGACACCTCCCTAATACGGACACTTTGCTCTGTCCCTTCGGTGTCCGTATTAGAGAGGTTCAACTGTATAGCTTAATTAAGCAGCTTCCCAGTGAAACAAACGGGACGTCCACAAATTAACTGGATTAATAACGACTGTTATCAAAATTTACGTCGAGTTTCGTGTGCATGTCGGCAAAGTATCGGTCAGTTTGCAGTTCTAATATGCTCTAGAGCTTGAAATTTAATGACTAATCCGGTAATTTTAATTTCGAAATACGAGCAATGGAACGCACCCTTATAGAGCGGTTTTCAATTGAGCGTTGTAAAACCGAGAACAAAGTAAAAATTACTTGCCAATCACAACAGACTCCAATGAACCAATCAGAACTCGAAGTAAATACATGTAGCCGGCCGGCGCTAAGCGCGAGAAAAAAGGCCTGTATATAGGTATTTTTTCTGTAATATTCTTAGTTTTTAATAGTGTCCTTACTTAGTGGGCAACTGCTATTAACAATGACACTTTAGTAAAGTTATCTATCTGTTTTGATGAAAATATAAATGGGGAATTAACAAATGGTAAACGTCATAGCGTGCACTATTGAGTTATGGATGCACGCGGGAAGTTGCTAAGCACGAAAGAAGCGTAAGAGTCGCACGAGGCGATAGCCGAGTGCGACTCTACCCAGGTGCACCCTAACTCAATAGTGCGCGCTATGGCGTTTACCATTTGTTTTATAACATAACATTGAGACATTGGAACAACAGAAGTCCTTTTATTGAGCTACATCACAAAAATATGTTCGCGTAGTCTTACATGACAAGAGAAAACAAGCGCGCGAAAATTCATTCATGACAACCGACTGCGCACCAGCAACTCGATAAAGTTTAATCACGTTTCCTGAAATATCGATCAAAATCCTCTTTCTAAGGTCTGTATCCAACAACCGGTGAAATAGTTCAGCAGAATTATGAACAAACTGAAGAAAGTAGACAACCGTCCAAAATCATTTAAAAGTTAAATGGACTGAATTTCAGATCGATTCAGAAGATGAACCGTTGAAAACAATTTGCACGTTTTGAATAGTACAGTCGCCGAAGAGCGATTTCGTTGCCACTTGTTTGGTCTGGAACGACGTGGATTGCTGAGAAGTTTCTGGTGGCTGGCTGTGATTGTTGGCAGAAGGAGAAAAGGTTCTCGACAAGACTTGGCTGCATTTATGGAGCTGTGAGGTCGAAGGCCGCGAATTGTAGCTTACCAGAGACTGCTCACTGCGGTGTCCAGAAATGGCCATGATGGTGACGATTTGAAATCCCGGCGTTGGACCACAGAGTGATGGCAGTGGCTCTTACACAATGGTTTGTGTAGATTTTGGATAAACGTGCTTCTTCGCTGATGGTCTTCATCATTTTAGCGAGGTTGTTTATTCCAAGCGGTCGTGCTTCGTACCAAACGGCATCTAGAGCCATGTTATTTTTCTTCGGATACTGGAAAAACGCAGTACACTTTGGATTTACCTTCTGGAGATACAATTTGAGGGCCTTGCAGCCGTCACCTTGGTCTTCGGTCTCATACATTCTGGCTTCTTTTTCTGTGCTTTTAAAGTCCTTTAGTCCTCCGGGATGATTCTTTGATAATTCATCGTGACTCATGGTTGCGTAATTTCTTCCAGCCGCATCGGTTTCAAACTTGAAGCTGTTCGTTGTCAAGCTTCTTTGCCCTTCAAGGCCCCTTCTGCAGAAAAACAGGACGACATGAAACCAAACGTTTCTCAGCAAGGAAAGCGGTGACGACAAGGACAACACTTCGCTTGATTTCAGCTTCTGGAGGTCTTCTTCCTCGATAGCGGGTTTGTGCGAGACATTTTCTTTGCCGCTTCGTTTTAGATTTTTTATTTGCGCATCTAGCATGAGGTTTGATCTTGCAAATCTTGGGTCAGTTGAAATTTGTAGGCCTCTGCTAAATGGCGGGGCATTGAGGTATCTTTCTATCGAATGACGAAATCCCAGCAAAGTAGATCTACTGTAATCTTCGCCTTTTCTCGTTCTCGCTTCTGCATAAAATCTGCGTAGGTTTTGATCAAGCTGACCTATTGTCATCGCTTCAAGCGGGGTTTGAATTTGTTTTTCTGCACACCAAGCTAAAAATAACATAAAAAGAAACGGACTATCAAAATTTGGTTTGTAATGGAACTTGACTTTTCAATTTATTTTCATCTGTTATCAAAGTAAGCGCTTTTTAAAATCGTGAAAACAGCAAATTGAAAAATATTTAGTTAGTCTTAAATCATTATTTCGTTATCTTTATAGTAAAGCCTATTACTGAGTTCCAACTAAGCTTTAATAACTTTTTGTTTACCTTTAAATGTTGACACAGATCAGTTTGTGGCTTCTTTCGTCTTTTTTGAGTGTCGCTCACTTACAAGCTCTTCAAGTTCGCTTTCGCTTAAACATGCAAATCTCTTTGCAGGTGGCTCGGGAAAAATGCTCCCAAAGATGTCAAAGGATGGAATTTCTGTTTCATCTTCAGACAACTGTGATGGCAGTTTCGCATTTCTGGCAGAAGGGACGTCGGCCATTACTTTGGAAACAATGTCTGTGAAAATTTTTGCTTTGTAAACATTAGCACACGTCAGCAGCGTACACCCATGGGCAAATAATAGTACACGCTGAATTAACCAATCAGAGCGCGCGCTTTGCTTCAGTTAATATGTTAAAAAAATGAAAGTTCTTTTGCGCGTGACGTTTCACGTAACAATGATTTATGAACCCTAAATTGAAACATCTCAGACCGACGGCCTACTGATATGGTTTTGAAATGGCTTCCTTAGCTTGTGGAGGGGAACCTTGTGATTTGTCTCGATTCATCTATCGTTTTGATGTGGACAGCAGTTGCCATGAAAGACCTGTCGCCTCGTCAGTTGAGAGAGGACGCCGAAAAACGTCTTCAAAATTTACGAAAATTTACTTGAGCAGAAAACCGAAGATCACAAGGCGAAAAAACGCCGCGTATGGTGACATCGCTTCTCTTAATCTGGTCTGTTGCGACAACGGGTGCCTGTTAAAACATGGACTGAACGTACGACAGATAATCCGACAAGAAAGACGGAAAGTATTTGATAAACCATACAATGAGCAGAACTATGTTATGTCAAAACTGCTACAAGTAAAAGTATACCCAAGTGGATATCAGAAGATTTACTACAAGATTCCCACTTTAGGTGTTGTATGTAAAACAGCCTTTACAAAATGTTACGGAATTTCCAACAAAAAAGTTAGAGTTATCTTAAAGAAAATGGATTGCGATGGTGTTTGTGTCGAACCAGATAGGCGAGGACGACATGGCAATAACCCTCGGCGAATAACACGGGAGGCAAGAAAGCAAGTAACGGATTTTATTTGCTCGCACAGAGCGAATGAATCGCACTACAGAAGGGCACGGACACAAAAACTGTTTTTCGAATCACGGATATCAATGAGGCAAATGTGGAAGGAATTTGTTAGAAAAAATCCGCATTTTAACACCAACCGTTTAACAGTTAAGAGAAAAGGTCCAGTGCTAAGCTTTTCAACCTTCAGAAATATTTTTAACGACGATCTCAGTAAAATTTTGGGTTTTCGAAAACCGCGAGAAGACACATGTCAAGTATGCGACATGGAAATGAATAAAATACGTCGAATAAAAAGTTCCATCGAAAACGGTGATTGTGATTCATATAAACAGCAAGAATTACAGCAACTTACAATTGAGCATGAGAAACATTTGAAAGAAAGCGAACTTAGATTTGCTGCGCTAAAATATGATATGCTTGTTCTGTCCAAAAAAAAAAGGACCAGCCTGAAAGTGAAACTTAACGTCTCAGTCTAAAAGAAATGAAAACTAAGCATCAATAATAAATAAAATAAAATAATAAATCACTTTATTTGAGTGTCAAAGGTATTTAGCACGCGAGTTCTAATTAAGGACACTTTCCAGATCTAATTAGATTTGGTTTTTGAGGAGAGGAGAACTGACCGGAGTACTCGGAGAAAAACCTCTCGGAGCAAAGAGAGAACCAATTAACAACAAACTCAACCCACATATGACGCCGGGCCGGGAATCGAACCCGGGCCACATTGGTGGGGGACGAGTGCTCTCACCACTGCGCCACCCTGTGTCTGCGAAACACCGCAAGAAAATTAAATGAGTTTCAGTTCCTCAGGTGTCTCAAGTCCTTCGTGCAAAGGAATAAGGTCTTGTCTAACAAAGTTATCGCCCCTCCTGAAAGCAAAGCGTTTCTCGAAACTCCCGGAAACTTCGGGCCCTGAAAATTGGTTTTCAATGTAGCTTCTAACGAAAGGCGTTCGTTTTTAGCCCACAAGGGTTGTCCAATACTCTCGACCTGATACGACCCGAAAAAGACAGTTTTCGATCTGTACGGGTCGACAACTTGTTACGACCCGAAAAAGAGAACTGTCTATCCGAAAAATGCATCTCATTAGGGACACTTAGAAATTATTCAACATGTTTGCGTGTAGTGGGCCCTACTGCAAGGTTGTCGACTCGTACGAGTCGTACGAATCGACAAAACAATTGTCGACCCGAAAAAGAGAATTGTCGATCCGAAAAATGCATCTCATTAGGGACACTTAGAAATTATTCAACATGTTTGTGTGTAGTGGGCCCTGCTGCAAGGTTGTCGACTCGTACGAGTCGTACGAATCGACAAAACAATTGTCGACCCGAAAAAGAGAATTGTCGATCCGAAAAATGCATCGCATTAGGGACACTTAGAAATTATTCAACATGTTTGCGTGTAGTGGGCTCTGCTGCAAGGTTGTCGATTCGTACGAGTCGTACGAATCGATAAAACAATTGTCGACCCGAAAAAAAGAATTGTCGATCCGAAATATACATCTCATTAAGGACACTTAGAAATTTTCACGAGGAATTTTCACGAGGGACATCATTGTAGTATAGTGTTGGTTTGTGAAAGAAATGTTGTTAAACGGTAAACCGGTTTGGAAAAGCTAGACGGAGGGATCAGAAGCTTGTTATTTCTTAGTTGTCGAGCATTTGTGCGAGCGGCGAGGCCGCGACTAAGTACGAACCGGCGCTGCATGGGTGCTAAAATTATCGTTCCCTTTTTTCAACCAATAACAGTTTTAGATAGGAAATATATCAAGCAATCAGAAGATGACAATAATAATGTTTAATAATGTTTAGCGCAATTTCCATGTTAATATGATCAAATGCTGCTTCAGCCCAGGAGTAACTGCAGAATACCCGGCCACTTTGAAGCTACACCCTGGGCCATTTGGCATTGTCTCAGTTGGTTTATGTTCGGGCCGGCGTTCGCGCGCCGCCGCGAGAGGACGCTATTTTTGTTTTGCTCTCAGAAGATAGCTTGAAAATGGCCCAAAGCGTTACTACGAAGTTAACCCATGAATATGTGTGGGACAGCAATTCTGTGGTTGATTTTGGGTCAGAATATAGAGATTTGTTTTTGTTCGAAGGAGAATAAAGTCGATCGATTGAAAATCGCTGCTAAATATAATGCCATTATTTTTCAGAACTGGTCAGCCAAACTGGTCAATTCTATACGCCCGTTTTGAGGGACTTGTAGAAACAGGTCCTAAAAAAAGGGGGCATTCTAGTTTATACAAACTAACTTGCGTTACTGGTACGATATCGGGCGTAAATAAGAACGATTAAAATTGATTTTAATAGAAAACAACAGTTTTCTCAATAGTATTAACATTCTTTTCTTGAGCTGTTTTATTTTGTTGTTGCATCAGTTCTTTTGGGCAGTACTGTATCACCTTCGAATATTTAATAGAATTCAGTGTAATGTTCATTCATTTATTCATTCATTTTATTTTTCCATTAACCACATTAAAAAAATATATAATAATAATAATAATACAACACACTAGAAATTTATAATAACTTAAAAGACGATAGACTACAAAATGTTTAAGGTGGTAGTGACAAGGAAGCCTATATAGAAGCCGGGGGCTTAGAACTATAGGCTTCCTGACAATATAGAATACATCATACGAATTATGAGGACAGCATGAAATATAAAATGTATTATTTTAAAAAGGAAGAAAAGAAAAGGAAAGAAGAAGTATGTAGCTCAACAAAGAGTATTTTTGACTAGGAAAGAAGGAATTTTTTAAGCCTTTTCCCAAACAAACAGATGCTTTCACTGTTTTGAATTTCATGACTTAACGAGTTGAAAAACTTAGGTATTTGAAACCGAATTGAGAAGTTTCGAATATTAGTTCGACAGGGAGGTATGTAAAAAAAGGTTGCAATTTCTAGTATAATGAGAATGTAACTGGCTTGCAAGAGTAAACATATCGCGAAAATAATTAGGAAGTAAACCTCTTTTAAATAGATACATAAATTTACCTATCGAATATAAATAAATGTCAGAAAATTTCAAAATTTCCTGTTCTTTGAAAAGAATATCAGTGTGAGAATCGAAAGAAACTTTAGATATTATTCTTATTAATATCTTCTTTTGCAGAATAATAACGCGATTTAAGTTACTCTGATATGTCGATCCCCACACTGAAACACAATATATTAAGTAAGGGTAAATTAGACTATAGTACAAACAGTGTAAGGAAGTTTTGGGAAGGCAAAAACTTGATTTAAAAATAATGCCTATATATTTTGATATTTTTCTAGAGACGCTAAGAATGTGCGGCTTCCAGGACAAATGCTCATCAAGGATAACACCTAAAAATACTGTTTCTTTCACACATTCAATCTTATTGTTGTCAATTTGAATAGCGAGATGAAGTGTTTGCCTCCTTTAGCGTGGTCTAAAAACCATAAAATTCGATGTTTTAAAATTAATTGACAGCTTTATTAGCTCGACACCACTGTGTTAATTTACACATTTCAGAATTTCGGGTTTCGGAAAGTAAATTATAATCTTTGTGAGAAAAAAATATGTTTGTGTCATCAGCAAAAAGAACAAAGTCCACCACCTTTGACACATTGCACAGATTATTTATATAGAGCAGAAAGAGGAGGGGGCCTAATATAGAGCCCTGAGGCACCCCACACTTTATTTGGCAAGACTCCGAACAGATACCATTAAATTCCACATATTGTTGTCTATCGCTTAGATAGCTTTCAAACCATCTATTGAAGTGCAGTGCCTCGAACACCATAATGCTCTAGTTTTGAAATTAGAATATGATGATCAACGGTGTCAAAGGCTTTAGACAAGTCTATAAAAATACCAACTGGATATTCCTTATTTTCACTAGCGGAAGAGATTTTGTCATACAAACAAGCTAAGAGTAAAGCAGTGGAGTGATGTTTGCGAAAACCATACTGATTATCAGAGAGAATCTCAAAATCATTGAGAAACCTTAGGAGGCGATTATACATTACTCTCTCTAGAATTTTAGAGAATGCAGGTAAAACAGACACAGGTCTGTAATTTGTAAATATATCCTGTTCACCAGATTTAAATAAAGGAATAACTCGAGCAATTTTTAATTGAATTGGTACAATACCAGAGGTAATGGATAAGTTAATTATGCTAGTAATAGGGAAAATTATTTTATCAATAGAATCTTTAATTAAGTTCATAGAAATGTTGTCATGACCTACAGCAGTATCTGAACGACAAGTACCACATATTTCAATAATTTCTTCCTCATTTGCTTCTACTACAAACATTGAATTGACTAGTTTTGGGGGTAAAAAAGAACTATGCGACTTTTCTGATGCAGGAATTTTGCTAGCTAAATTAGAGCCAATGTTAGTAAAATAATTACAAAAAAGATTAGCTATTTCCTTTGGTTCGGAAATTTCATGAGAATCTGCCGAGAAATCACTTGTCGCTTTATGGCAATGATGATTAATTAGATTTAAATTCCAGTCACTCATTAAAAAAACAAGCTTATTTTCTTTGGTAATTTTTCCCAGTCCTAGGTCTAAATCAGACAGAAATTCGTCTAACTTTGAGTCGGGTGGTCGATAAATAATGCCGACAATTACATTCTTTTCTTTTGACTTATTAATTTCAACAAACAAAGATTCAGCACTTCCGTCGACAGGGAACGCTAGATCAGGACGTTCTTTGTAATTTAAATGATCACCAATGTAAAGGCCAACACCTCCACCAACGCGAGTGATTCTAGGTTTATGCAAAAAATGGTAATCAGCAATATCGGAAAAATTATAACAATCATCAAGCCAAGTCTCAGAAATCCCAACAATAGGAAATTTCACTTGAATTTGGCCTACAAAACTTATAAGCTTATCAAATTTATTAGATATACTACGAATGTTTATATGGAGAAAAGAAAAGCCTGATTCAAGGCTACTGCAGTTTAAGTTTACGCGACTTTGCTCTTCGGCTAACATGTTGTTAAAGCTATCTTCGGTATAGTATTCACAGCTACTGTTTTCTAAATAAAAATTTGTGTCTGGATCATTGTCTTTACAAAGACTAAAAATTTTATAGGAATCACATAACAAAGGATTAAACTTTAAATGAACTAATCTATCAGGATCAAAATTAATAGTACCGCCATTCACAAATTCAAACAGAGTTAGCCGAAATTGATCATCGTCTTAATTATAAAATGGTAAGGGTGATAAACTAATCACTTGCTGGTTTATCACGAATGACTAAGCGATCGAGGACAAAATATGCGATTTTACCCGCCTGTTTAGCAGCTTTAAATTTAGGAATTTGAGGCTCTCTCTTCTGTAAAGTTGCCGACGATAGATCTTCGCTGATATAAAGACCCGTTGGCTTCTCCCGCCTAGCTTTGCGCAAAACCTGCTCCCTCTGTTTCCAATCTCTAAGTAGAGCGTACCGTAACTCGGCAATTAATAAAAGTTGAAAATATTAAGTTTCCTTCCTTGTTAGAATGTTCTGCTGCTTGAACAGGAAATCGCAAAAATTAGTTCCCAGCAGAAACTTCAGTCATCTCGAACCGCAATTCAATCCATTGTTCCGTGTGTCATCAGGCGGAACTGGTAAATAAAGGAGGAAAAGCCAAAGCGGGAACTGTTGTGAAGAGTATTGAAATATTAAATAGGGCACTTCGCATTAGATGCCTCTAGGGACACAAGCGAAGCAAGAGCGTGAACCGAACACCTGTTCAAATCTTGCATGTACTCCATTGACCTTTCGCGTAACACGCTTTTGGAACGAGAAATATACATGTACTCCATTTACCTTTCGTGTAACCCGCTTTTAGAACGAGGAACTGTATACATGTACCCCACTTGACTGATCTTTCTGAAACTCGCTTTTAGAACGGGGAATATTCATGTACTCCATTAACGTAACCGTTCGAGTAACTCGCGTTTAGAACGAGAAATATACATGTACTCCATTTACCTTTCGCGCAACACGCTTTTAGAATGTGGGGAATATACATGTACTTCATTAACCGTTCGAGTAACTCGCTTTTCAGGAACGAAGAATATGCATGTACTCCATTGGCCTTTCGTGAAACTCGCTTTTAGAACGGGGAATATTCATGTACTCCATTAACCGTTCGAGTAACTCTTAGAACGAGGAATATACATGTACTTCATTAACCGTTCGAGTAACTCGCTTTTAGAACGAGGAATATCCATGTACTCCATTAACCTTTCGTGTAACTCGCGTTTAGAACGAAGAATATGCATGTACTCCATTGACCTTTCGTGAAGCTCGCTTTTAGAACGAGGAATATACATCGGTACTTTATAAGTCTTTCGCGCAACAGACTTTTAAAACGAGTAATATATCTGTACTCTAGTCACCTTTTGCGCAACACGCTTTCAAAACGAGTAATACTACATGTATTCAGCGATTAACCTTTCGTGAAATTCGCTTCTCTTCGAGAAATATACATGTACTCCATTTACCTTTCGCGCAACACGCTTTTAGAACGAGGAATATACATGTACTTCATTAACCGTTCGAGTAACTCACTTTTAGAACAAAGAATATGCATGTACTCCATTGACCTTTCGTGTAACGCGCGTTTAGAACGAAGAATATGCATGTACTCCATTGACCTTTCGTGAAACTCGCTTTTAGAACGAGGAATATACAAGTCTTTCGCGCAACAGACTTTTAAAACGAGTAATATATCTGTACTCTAGTCACCTTTTGCGCAACACGCTTTTAAACGAGTAATACTACATGTATTCGGCGATTAACCTTTCGTGAAATTCGCTTCTCTTCTTAATGAGATGCATTTTTCGGATCGACAAGTCTGTCTTTCGGGTCGACAATAATTTTGTCGATCCGTACGACTCGTACGAGTCGACAACCTTCAAGAGGGCCTGTTAACCTCGTTCCCAGGGTCTCTCATCTGGCATGCGTCTCTAATGAGATGCAATCTTCCGGTCGACAACTACACTTTACGGGTCGTCTCATTTTGTCGATCCGTACGGATCGTACTTTGATTTTTTCGGGTCGTATCAAGTCGACAGTATTGGACATGGATGATAAAATTTACCCCCAATGTTGTATTGGAGAAGTTTGTAAAGTAGGCCGTTATGCCAAACTGAATCAAAAGCTTTCTTAAAGTCAATGAAGCAGGTGTATAATTTACCTTTTGGGACTTGATTGACGTATTTATCAATCAAAGTTCTTAGAGTGAAGATGTGATCGGATGTGCGATGATTTGGTAAAAATCCAATTTGAGCTATGTACTTGCTAAGCTCGGTTACATTTTTGTACCGTTCGTTCCTGAAAGAACATGTGTGGTTATTGTAGCGTTCCTTAAATGTCGTGTCACACAGTCCGATGTATGTTTGTTTTGTCTGTGGAGTCGCGACCTCTGCTTGATAGACAATGTTCCGGTCATTACAATTTCCTTCAAGTGGGCAAGAATTCCTGTTTCGGCAATTACAGTTGTTATCAATTTCTTCTGATTGATTTGATGGTTTGCTAATCTGGGCTTTGTTGTGACTGGAGATAATGGTTTTAATGTTGCTCATACAGCTGTAGCTCAGCTTAAGCGTGTTCCGGTTAAAGATTTTGTGCAGCAAGTTGGATTTAGGAAAAAGTTGATCAATTAGTTGGAGGAAGCATTTACCGACTTTCGTTTCTACATTTTGGCTGTATGGCGGGTTGAACCACGTGATGTTTCTTTGACGGTTTTTGCTCTTTCGTGATGCATCAGGGGTTGGCGCTTTGTATGACAGGTTGTACTTGTAGCCACTTTTATTAAGTGCATCTTGGTACGCACCTTTGGCCTCGTCAAAGCATTCCTTGTCAAATGAAATTTCCGAAAGACGCTTGTTGATGGATTCGGGAATGTTCCTTAGAATAGAAGGTGGGTGGTTAGATTGCTTGTGTACGTACAGTGAAATCCAACTTGCTGCACAAAATCTTTAACCGGAACACCCTTAAGCTGAGCTACAGCTGTATGAGCAACATTAAAACCATTATCTCCAGTCACAACAAAGCCCAGATTAGCAAACCATCAAATCAATCAGAAGAAATTGATAACAACTGTAATTGCCGAAACAAGAATTCTTGCCCACTAGAAGGAAATTGTAATGACCGGAACATTGTCTATCAACCAGAGGTCGCGACTCCACAGACAAAACAAACATACATCGGACTGTGTGACACGACATTTAAGGAACGCTACAATAACCACACATGTTCTTTCAGGAACGAACGGTACAAAAATGTAACCGAGCTTAGCAAGTACATATGGAGTCTAAAGGAACGGAAAATCAATTGTCAAATTAAGTGGAGAAAAGTAAAGCATGCTAGGTCGTATTCAAATGTCAACAAAAAATGTAATCTTTGCCTTTGGGAGAAATATTTTATAATTTGTAAGCCGGAAATGTCGACACTTAATCATAGAAACGAACTGACATCGATCTGTAGACATAAGAAATTCCTGTTAAATACCGCGTTTACCTAATATAGATTTATCTGATCGTTTAGCGCTTTTGCCGTCCAATTACATCTCGGCATGTCACGCTAGTAAGCATTGCCCCCATTTTCAAATTTGTATATCTTTACATGTAACCGTTATTGTTGTCAGTTGCCTGATGATTGCTTCATTAGAAGCATGAAACTCCGAGTAGCGATTAAATGTTTTTGAACTAGTCCGACTCCAGCAATTCATATATATATATATATATATATATATATATATATATATATATATATATATATATATATATATATATATATATATATATAAAGGGGACTGTGATTGCACTGTGTTGCTCTCCGCTCCCGGGCGATCTCCAGTCCGCGCTTGTGGTTGCTTCGTTGGCTGATTTCTTCAGATACTCGCACTGTTGATAGGTTGCAAAAAAACATCAAGATACACCCGCCTCATGCAACAAATGGAATTTTTTGCTTGAAAAAAAAAACTCTCATTGTACAGAATGAAAGGGCTATGTCATCATTTTAGTGTTACTTTAAAAAGGCAAAATACATATTTATATCAGTGGGAACCACGAATAATAATCATGGTTCAGTTTTGTATAAAATTATTCTACTAGAGCTCTTGGTCTTAGGCTGCAGAATTGCAACTTGAAAAATATTGGGCCAATGTTTTTAAGTTAATCTCAGTAATCTCCTTGTGCCTTGGAAAACTTGCTAAACCTCTGAATATGGTTTATTTTAGATCTCTTTTCGAAAATTCACTTGATATCTTCCTCTTAGTGTTTGAAAAGTAATTTTTGGTTGACAATGGTACATGGTTTAGTTTTAATATGGGGCCGTAGCTTCTTTAAACATCAAACCAGTCTTCATGAGGATCACTGAACTTTATTATGCTGTACATGGTACCGAGTTCTATCTCTTGGGTCTGTGGCCATGGGTAAAATCACGTAAGTTAACTGAGACTATTCGCCATTACCCAACGGCGTCTTTGTGAAGCACCAAGCAAATAATCAATAATTTAGACTGCGAGTAGCTTGTATAGTCATAGAGCCGCTGATTTTCATTCCCAAACCGCGAAATTTAAGTGACTTGTATAATACAAGCTTTGAGAAAATTCGGAAAATTAAGTGTCCACTCCAAAATCGCGAAATTAAGGTTCATGTAATAAGGTAGTGCTGTCTATTACGATGTATACCATGCCGTGACGAGAACACAACCAATCAGAAGGGTTGTTCTTGTATTCAACCTCTTGGTGGTCTAAACTGGATATGTGGGTTATAATTGCAACATTAGATACCTTTAGCATCAGGTTTTTCGTGGCCAACGGCAAACGGCAAACCTGGGGATGTCACGTGACCACTGTCTCGCGGTCACGTTCACGTTTGAACGGCAGGAAGGGCTTCCAGCGGTAAGTGATTTACGGCAAGGTTTTTTGCCATTAAAAATTTTACAGTCTCAGGCATAAAGGCAAGAAATAGGTTTTAATACCCGCTTGCAATATTCTAGTTAGATTTTTGAACTAAAATCAATGAATAATTCTTTTTTTGGGCCATGAAAGTATAGCACTTCGACTAGACGAAAAACAACATGGCGGCACGAGCATGTCGAACGCCTTGCTAAAATTCGTAACCCTGGCAACCTGAGACTGCAAACGCCTAACCGCAAACTGCAGTTTGCGGTTTGCGGTCTCCAATAAAAAACCTGATGCTAAAGGTCTCTATTCGTATCATCCTCGACCTGATCTTCCGGTGTTCGGTAACCTTCGGTAATTTCCGCAAAATGTTCGAAAAATGACCGTAAACGTTAAAATGACCTTCAGATAAACATCAGAAAATTTCGGAACAGCGCTACTAGCTTCGGTGAATTAATTGAGGTCGGGAGTCTTCGACAAACCTTTAATCAGTACCAAACTTAGAAAGGCATGACTGGAGGTAAAATAGCATCATAACTTTTAATTTTTTGTACAAGAAGGCTCTGATAACTCTTGAGTCTGTGGATAGCATCATAAGGTGAGACCAGCCAATTCAAGGTATTGGTCAGTATTTATATTTTGAGACTTGGCAGTTAGTAAGGGTTAGTCTCTGTATTAACAAACGTTTTGTGATCATTATGAACTTAATTATAAGCACTAGACATAAATAAACATTTAAATCCCAGCCGATACCGCGAAAAGCTCATTTTTGTCGCGCTTTACAGTAGTTGACACTACAATCTACGGGTTGAGCTAAAAAAACAACAATTTATCAATTTCATAAAATTAGATTACAAACGCGTCCGTGTACAGGAAAGGATAACATCTTGTAAAATCACATACATCTTGTAAAATCGCATACAATAACTGTATGATTCCCAGCATGCAAGGAGCAAAATCTGCAAACTTGCACAAACGAAATCTGCGCAAAGAAACGGAATCTATTCGTAATGCTCGGGCGAGACAATTACGCTTGGACGAGATCGGTGGAAAGCTAGAACGAGCTAAACACAAGAGTATCAGAACAAGCAATCACCAGAAAGTCAAGGTTTTGAACGAACTTACATCGATTCATCGAGTTTTTGAACCGCTTCATGTCATTAAAGAAGATCAGGAAAAACTTGTTGAGGATCAGTTCGCAGGGAAACAAAACAGAACGCAAAATGCAGGAAGTTGTGCGAGCGACACCACCGCCGCATTTGTGAAACAGCCAAGGCTTTTAAGAAGATCTCAAACACAAAACTTAACATCAGAAACGACGCGAACAAACACGGAACAAGGAAAGATACTACCCGACACTAACTCAAAGAGCCAAGTGAATGGAAGAAAACACGCACTCTTTCGACCGAGGTCCTACAGCTGGTCTCCGCAATCACCTAACAGCGAGCCAGAACGAACTCGCTATGCATTCCAGAGAAACCGAGAATATATGGTTAAACTTCGCACCGCCGCTGTGGAACCTTGCGTATCTGACTCGATGTCGTCACTAACGTTGGGATATTTAGCTTTTAAACGAGTTCTAAATAACAAACGACGGCCCGAGAGAATGGCGCGAAGCTTTGTAAATTCCAGGTTTAGATCGGTGTCTTTGGACGAAACAGAACTAAGTGCTATACAGGAATTGGTAGAAGGAAACGATGCAGGCGTACAAGGAACGTTTTGCACACAAAGGAGCTCTGCTTTTGTTAAGGAAGATAAGAAGCAAAAACTTGGTATTATTGCAGCACCTGTTGGTCAACAACAACATTTTTCTACTTTTTCATGGCCCTTAGAAGAACTGTCAAGAGCTCAGGTTCTCCTGCGCCAAAAAGACAAAAAAGTAGAACAGGAACACATAAATGAAACTAAAAAAGATAACGAAGAAGAAGAAATCGGGAAATTCAGTGATAAAAATCCCAAGCAGAAAATCAGATTTTCTCAAAATAGGCACATCCGGTGTATTGGAACTTCTAAACTGCTTAGGCCCTTAGGAACAGGGTGTTTTAGTGAAAGCTTTCAAGCTGTAAGCAACGGGAAAAATTGAACTCGGATTTCTTACCTAGCTGAAATGTCATATCAAAGTTAGTCTTTTTAGTTTGCATTTCAGTAGGAATTTGTTTTTGTTTGGTAGTGTATGGAACTTTATTGCATCCAAAATATTTGATAGAAGAACGCACGATTAACAGAAATATAAATATAAATTATCATGTAGTTGTATTTTATTTTGTACCAACCTGATGAATTTTTACCGTGTTAAAATAAAGATAAAGATTGAAGATTAAATTTTAAAGATTAAAGATAAAGATTTAAGGCAGAATGTGACGTGGATGAATCAAACCAAAAAGAATAAATAAAGAACAGAACTTCGTGTACTTTTATTCTTGTCTTTCGATGCTATAATTTCAAGAGACTGAGTCGCAAATTGTACAAAATTACCCAGATCATTAAACAGGAGGCCCAGCATTTGCCAAAACGTCTCATAAATAAGGAGAAATTGGAAACAAGTTGAAGACACTTTTTATTTTCATTTTTTTCCAAATTTCGCAAAAGTAGTATTTTCTATTTGTTTCAGTTAATTTTTATCTAATTTTGATCTTGAATTAACTGCTGCAGTTCATTATGTTTCAATGCCACGAACTACGGTGAATTGTCCTGTATCTAAAATGAAGTTTCTCAGTTGTCAGTCAAACATGCTTTCTGACACTTTTTAAGTTTTCCCCGTGTCAGGCGACTGCATGAAACTGGAATAAGTCAAAACATAACGTGCAAAAATTAACAAAGGGGTTGTCAAAACACGATCAGACTTATCAGACTACTACTTAGTAGTGTAGCGAGACATAATAATCAAGTATGAATATAGGGAATAATACGTCGCCATTGTCCTTCTCTGGTATCAAAATAACACCAAACATAAATAAAAAAATTAAATAAATAATTAATCACTTTATTTAAGTGTCAAAGGTATTTAGCACGCGAGTACTAATTGGAGACATTTTCCAGATCTAATTGGAATTTGAAAGTGTTGGTTTTTGAGGAGAAAAACGCTCAGTCGGCAGGCAGTCAGAAACCTGGCGCTCAAGTACATGGTGACGCGCGACCGGGTCACTAAATCAATACATTTCTTGTTCAACCAGTCTCGTTTTCGTCCCGTTTGCGCTGAAACCGCTTAACTGACGGCTTAACTGTAAAAACAGCTAAAAGGGAAGATTATTCGTAATGTCTCGGAGGCACGTTCTTTTACTAATCAAGAGCGGTATTACGATATTAAGCTACCCAGGCATCTCTGATATAATTTTTTGGCCAAAAGCGTTATGAATATAATCAAGGGAAACTATCCGTCACATATTACATTACAATTCGTTCCTGTTGCACATTCGTCAATAAAAATACACTCTTTTTATATGAAAACGTCTAATTTTTGGGCAGATGCTGACCTGGGACTGCAGGATGTCCTTATTTTTTTGGCGATAATTTGAGCCTGAAAACGTTCTCAGCACGTTCTTAGGATAAATTGTACAGCATTT
Organism: Dendrophyllia cribrosa; assembly: GCA_024195265.1. NCBI lineage: Eukaryota > Metazoa > Cnidaria > Anthozoa > Scleractinia > Dendrophylliidae > Dendrophyllia > Dendrophyllia cribrosa. The sequence goes on along the minus strand of JAJLRJ010000006.1, from coordinate 14,544,995 downwards.
CAACAAATCACAGTTCTGAATAAGAAGAAAGAAATACAGGCGAAGTTTTACAAATTTGCCAATTATTAGACATGCTTGCTATTATAAAATGATAAAAAGACTTGTATACATTATTTAGCTCGTTTTTAACATGGAAAATAGAGACGTTCTTGACTTAATTTCAGCCTGGGTACGTTCTTAAGGGGGTTATGTCGCTATTTTTAGTGTTATTATAAAACGCTAAAAGACATTTATATCAGTGAAAACCCAAACATAATGGTCCAGTTTTGTTTAAAATTGAGTACAATGAAACTATAAACAAGTGTAAATGACTACAGATGGCCAGGATGGAAATGGATTGCAACTTTAAAAAATATGGCCAATTTTTTCAAGTTTGTTCAATGTGTTTTGGAAAATTTGCTAAAAACTGATTATGGTTCATTCTTTCTACAAGAAGTTACTTGATATCTTGTTCTTGTTGTTCTAAGAGCATTTTGCCTGTTTGATGTAAGATGCTCAGTTTTAATTCTAGCACAGCCTGAGACAAAAACATAAAACCGCCGTTCTTATAAACACTGTGTAGGTAAACAAATCAAGTACTAGATAATGGCAGCTTATTACAAAATAGCAACCACACCATTTCGGGGAATGATCTTCGGTGGCCCGCCGAAGATCATTCCCCGAAATTGGTGTGCACTATTCCGGGAAGCCATAGTGCACTAACAGATATTCCAATGGAACTCAGTGAACGTATCCAGGGAAATTACTTCCTAACGTTTCTGTTGTCTTGAAAAAAGGTCCAGCCACGTCAGCAGTAGCCTCCGACCCACCTTATGTAACTTTTCGTTTTTTTGAAATATCATTATATATCTTTAAGATTCCCCTACTAAAGCCTGCAGATCAAATTGTGTTAGGTTATTAAAAATAAGTCTTAAGTCTGAGGAGGAGATATAAACTAAAAGGTATTCTTACCACAGTAATTTTCATCTAACATTCCTTTATCAGATGCTCTCTAGCTGTGTTAAACTTATTATTAAAAGAATTTCGAGCGCTTGTTTGATTCCCTATTGCATGTCTTTGCTATGATTGTGTGTTCATGCCGAGTTCTGAAACGGTCTCTTTAATTCGTGATCAGCATCCACGTTTTAGACTATGTTTATTGGATTAACTGAATGTGTGTGTTAACCCTGCGCGCCTTTAACCCTTTCACTGCCAAAGTCAATCATAGAGACATGCTATGAGGTTCTAACTTTTGAGTCTGTTGATGAAATCCTATGGGAGTAACCATTCAAATGAAACCTCTTCGGCATGAAGCACTTTTGCATGGTACCATTTGTTTTTCAATATTTTTAAAAATGAAATTTGCGATTTTTCTCGAATTTTGATGTTTGGCAAGTCCCAATGGTGATCAGCATTAAACTTCTCCTTGTTTGATATCAATGGATAGTCAAGCAACAGATCATAAGAATTTGGGAAATGATCACAACAAATGAAGTGCCTTGATATTTAAACAACTTATCCCAATTCGTTCTATAAGAAACGCAAGGAAATCAGTGAGGAGAATTTGTCGGTTGACATTAAAGTGCACCTAACCCCAAAGTTTTTTTTTGCTTAATCAACTCTATGTACGTTGAGAAGTTGAATAGTTGAATATTTCTTGTTTTTAACGTCGCGTTAGTGAGTTATAGAGATTAGAATTTACAAAATGCTACCTCCAAGTAATATTTTTTACGAATCAATTGACTATCCACAGTTTATATTTAGTGTTTCTCAAATTGATTTTGCTTAAGACATTTAGCGACGGTATGTAGTTCTATCTTTGTGTCTGTCGACGAAATCCTGTGATGTGACCATAAATAAAATAAAAATAAAATAAATCACTTTATTAAAGTGTCAAAAGTATCAATAAATAAAATAAAATAAAATAAATAAATAAATACATAAATACATAAATACAATTAAATATTAAATAAAAATAAAATAAATCACTTTATTAAAGTGTCAAAGGTATAAATAAATAAAATAAAATAAATAAATAAAAATAAATAAAATAAATAAATAAAATTAATAAATAAATAAATACATAAATACAATAAAATATAAAATAAAAATAAGTAAATCATTTTATTTAAGTGTCAAAGGTATTTAGCACGCGAGTACAAATTGGGGACACTTTCCAGATCTAATATGAAGTGTTGGTTTTTTATTTTTCTTAAATTTTGATGTTTGGCAATTTTCGGAGTCAAAGGGTTTTTAACCATTGGTGATCAGGATCAAACTTCTCCTTGTGATATCAATGGATAGTCAAGCAAATAGACCCTATTCATAAATGGCGGCCGATTTATTTATTCTTTTATATTCATGCTAATCAGCCCAACTAGCCTCATTTTAGAGCAAAAATTCTTTTTAATTTTGTACATGCTAACGAGGCTAGTTGGGCTGAAAAGAATAACAAACCGGCCGCCATTTATGAATAAGGTCTATGAAACCTCTTTGCCAGTGCGTTTTCATAGTGCCATGCATTTGTTTTAAAAAAAATGGGATTTCATAAGAATTTTTGTCTCTTTATCTCGGGGAATAAAAGTTAAGGACGAATATAATTTCGTTTGTACGTGCAAGGAAATGACATAGCAATCAATTCCGCAAGAAAAGAAAATTTAATTTGGAATACGAGACTTGGCTAAGCCGTACTATCTCGCCCTATATAATCGGCCTCAGACATATAAAGAAAGTTAACGGAAGATAGGGTTTTATCGCTTCTCAATCACCTTTAAGCCATGAGTATATGATTAGGTATTATAAACCTAATCTAATGCTGATAAATTGAGACAGCTTATTTTTATTCGAACTGTTTTTCTATCCTTGTTTTACTCTTTTTTTTTTACGAAAAATAAGTCGTGTTTTTCTAACCTCAGCTGTGGTTTAAAGTCCCAATCGACAAAAGGCCCCATACTTTAAAAGAAAACAAGATCGTTCGATATTACTAGATTACATCTGGTTGCAAATTAAAGCCGTGTTATCATTTGTGTTGATTGCTGAGAATAGTTTTCCCTAACGTGTGTTTAATTGCATTATCCGCTGTCAATAACACAAGTCTTCATACAATACCACTTTAAATAATTGGGAAAATAAAACATTTTTTCCGGTATAGACTAAGAATAGCTATGAAATAGACGAGATTAGTACAATAAGTTTTGCTGACGTCGTTCTTTCTCTCAATCGCCGGACTACAAAATTTTCAATTGGAATTTAAAGTGAGTGTATCATGCTATGCGCATGCTTGCACAAATCTTTCCATTGCTTGACTAAAGTCATTTAAGATTTAGTTAAAATAACAATTTCTAAAATAAGTATTGAAGGCGCATTCTGCAGTGAATGCTCAATCGTCCAATCAAGCCATCTGTATCGTATTTGTAGCGTTACTGCAGAATTGTGCATTTAGTTACCTATTTCTAAAAGTTGTTATTCTAAAATGATGGAAAGATTTATGAAAGCATGCACATAGCGAGATACAGTCCATTTAAAAAATATCGTATTTCCAGATAAGGAAGTATCGTCAGTTTTGGCAAAGACTGGAACAGGAAAGTCGTAAACTGAAAGCTTTGAAGTCTTATTGTTCGTTATTGTTCGGAGTTCATAGATTGTTCAGTCTAATCCAGATTTTTTGATTAAACACTGCTTGAGACGTCGGTTTTCCTGCTACATACAATCAAGATCATAACTGATATACATTTAGCATTTAAATTAACCAAAGATAAGATTTGTATAAAATCCCAAATTTCATTTTGTAAAATATTGAAAAACAAGTGGTACCATGCAAAAGTACTGGCGAAGCGGTTTCATTTGAATGGTCACACCACAGGATTTCATTGACAGACTCAAAATTGAAATACTCTACATGTCTCCATAAATGACCCTGAGAGTGATTCAGTAATCACTGCTATAAATATAAACTGCGTAAGCAAGGAAAGACAAAACAAAGACTTGACAGTATCTAAAATTGGACCTGCTAAAAAAAAATTGCTTGCCAATGATGAAAAATGTCGTGGTTCAAAAGAAAATAAGAAATCGTTCAAACGCATATAAAGTATTTTAACCACGGAAATATTTTTTAAATCAGAGTTACAATCACTGAGACGTCGCGGCTTAAATTTCTTTTGAACATGTTATTTACCCAAATAAAACTTGACCTTGAAAAGATCAATCGTGATGTGATGTGAACACGTTCGGTTTAAGAAGAAATTGAAAGAATACTTTTGTAATTATTATAAGAAAAATATTTAGATCCCAAAGGTATGCATGCGGGCTTCGTTGCCAGATTTCAATGCCCGAAGCTGGCGCCCTGGAGTGATAACAATTAATAAAATTTGCGTTTCCAATTCAAATGCGAACCTTTCTGTGTCAAAGACAAGGTTCGCGTATGTAAACACGGAGCAATCAAGCATTGGTTTGTGTATTTTAGCATGCTAAATGCATTAGATTAAACGTCAAAATGTTTGCTTTCTTGGTGGGCAATTTTAACACTAAATTCACACTCAGTTTGACGGTCAAAACAGCGTTTGTCACCCAATTAACAGGAATTAAGAATTCCGCCATATTTTACCCACACCGAGAGCGTTTTTTTTGTGTTAGACTAGTGACTTTATGTGTGTAAAACATTTTATGATCTTTTAAAACAAGGATTTATCAGATTACTGGCTAAATCGCCGAGCCCAAACACAAACTGAAGCGCCGGGTCATGGCACAGGTCATAAGCTTGGGATGTTAGCTGTCATTATTGTGAATAATTGCAATTCGCAGAATTCTTTGTAGTGTTTGGTTTCGTATCCATCACTCTTTATCCAACGAAGCATCCATTTGTGCGGGACTAGGTGGCTGAAAGAGCATCGATCACTTTATGTCAAATTCGTCAAGGATTTCAGCCATATATCAAGATAAACAACCTTTTTATTGCTGTAAAAACCGGCAAACGCTAATGTCAAAAACAACACAGAGAAACGTTGGTGTTGATTTCGATGTCTAGTACAAACAAATCGGAGACAACTTACATATTCTGTTGAATTTTGATGTTTTGAAAGCGAAGAAAAAGACATGACCCACCAGACGACTGCAGTGACGAAAGACGATTTCAACCGGGTCAATGCGCCACACACAGGAATGGAGTATTCCGAGGTGAACGCAAAACAAAAAGCGGACAGAACTTTTGAGGAACTGGTTGAAGAATCAATTCGTCTTCCCGAATTAAGCCCTTCTAGTCATCTTCCCATGACAATGACAGAAATACTCCGGAACTCGAAACAAGGGAAGGACATTACCACGAAACTGCCTCAGATACATAGCGGACAGGTTCAGTTGGTCACCAGGAGCGATGGACTTACGAGTGAGCGAAAACGACGACGGGGGAAAAAGGCCAAGGTACATCACCGTCCCGAGCGGCAGTCGCCTCGTGCCGCTCCCGAGATTAACTCTGATAGTGTGCGCGTGGCCTACTCAAAGCCGACTACGACTGACTTAGCCACGAAAGGCGCGAACACGGAACAGGTACACTGGAAGAAAAAACTACATAGGCGACAAAGTAAAAGACATATGGCTGAGGAAGGCGACCCTTTGAATGTATCAATAACAATCACAGGCTACCAACATTACAAAGAATACAGAACATAGAGCAGAGGGGCTGTGAAAGATAAACAACGAGTTCCGAAGACATAAGGCAACGGTGGATTGTTGTTTTCGTAGACCAGAGAATTTTCTTTGTTCCGTTCCTAATGAATATTTAAAGCGATGAAGAAAACGACGTAAAAGGGTGGTAACTCACAAAAAAGACAAGGAAACATCATAAAAGACATTGAATTACTGTATAAAACGTCGAAGAAAACGACGAAACATCGTGGTAATTCACATAACAAGCAAGGTTATAAGTACCATTGGTTGAATTACTACGTTATCTATAATAATCTAGACGCTTTCGGAGACGAAACTGTAATTAAAACGCCGTCACAACGTGCAAGGTCAATTTAGAACGCTTCAGTCGTCAACAGCGTTCATATGAATTCGCTGAAGTATAACAGAGCAAAGTAACCTTGTAATCAAGGAAGACATTATATATTGTCAGAATTATCCAGGTATTTTATAATTATAGAAGTGTCCACACTGAAGGAGAGGATCGCATGCATTTTTTTTGTCAGTTAATGATTCCAACTTAACAAATGAATTTGACCTTTAGAGCAAGATGTTACTTGCAATAATGTAGTTAGCAATTTAATTTTGAAGCTTTTAGATTTACTGATATTCAGCATTTCACCTTTAAGGAAGTTTTATCTTCAGAATGGTGTGACTCTTTCTCTCCTGAGAGCCAACCGATTTCTTGGAAACAAAAACAAAAATCTAGCATTCCATGGTGCAAAAAAACTTTAACAAACAGCGACATATGAAGTTGCTACATGGCAGCTTTCCTTTAAATGTCTTAAATGACCACACTTGAAAACGTCCTCTGCAGTCTGCTGGCTCAAACATTAGAACCACTTTTCACAATACAAAAAATGAACTGTTTATTTGAATGGTCCGCGCACTTTACGATTTCTTCCACGGACACAGTTAGAACCACCTTACAATGCACTCAAGTATGATCGATAAACAGCACCACAGGAAAGTACTCTCAAAAGCTTTCACTTAAATGGTCACAATTAAGGGTTTGCAGTCGCAAAGTTAGAACAAGTCATTGCATGGCTCAACTTTGCATTCCAGGATTGAAAGGGTTACATCTGAGTCCTTAAAATTTCGTTTCATTATAGAGACCAAAGTAAAGCTTTTATTCTCTACCTTCTACTGGACAATTGGATTCTCATACAACAGAAATAAACGACTTAGGAATCCAAAATATAATCGCACGGTTTGTAATTACATCACATGTAAAAAAAGCGAAAAAAAACTTAAATTCTATACAAGGATAAACAAGTTTTACTTCCTCTGAACATTTAATCTAATTTCGAATCCTTTAAAGCAAGCAATCGGGCGGCATTGATTACCCTTTGAACAGTTTATGCTTTTGCGAGCCATAAAAAATTTAGCTCCGCTAAAAAGCGGAACAAAATAAGTTTAATTTATTTGCAAAGTGGTTATTATTATATTATTATTATTATTATTATTATTATATTAATAATTAAAGCGATAATATAATCACAAGGTGATAATGAAATTTAGAGACATATGTTTAGGAAAGATTATTTGGCATGATTATAAGAGATAAAATCATCTTTGATAATTCACAACTTTGAATATACAATTCTTTGTACAAGAAGCCAAAATGTCGTTCCACTAAAAGCTTTTTGGGGGATATCAAGTTCCAAAGATATTAACCCGAAATAACTCTTTCACTGCGCCTAAAATTTTGATTTGCAAAATAATGCAATACAAAAAGTACCATTTCCTTGGAATGGTAGCCTGTGTCTGGGAGGTGCCGACGCTGATTTCCCTTTCGTAAACGGTCGATGCCATTTTTAACGGTCGATGCCATTATTAGCAAACGGTCGATGCCATTTTTAACGGTCGATGCCATCATTAGCATTCATTAGTAACCAAGCCTTTTTGTAATGGTCGATGCTATTTCTCTCTACTTTATGCCTGGATTGGGACGAAAATAGGCTATCATTATTAGATCAAATTGGGCATAGGTAAAGCGATTATTAGATCTAAGCTAGATTCACGGTTAGGTAAGATTTAGGGTTAGGGTGACCCGTTATTGATATATATTAAGAAAAGCACCTTTTATAATTAAATTTTTCTTGGGTTTGCCGGATCAACCCAGTGGTCTAGTGGTAAGAGAGAGATGTTAGCATGCAGAGGTTCCGGGTTCGATTCCAGGTAATTATATTCCATTTTTCTTTTTCTGATAGAAAAAATAATTCTAAAATTGGTGAAAATTTTTCTAAGTGTCGCTACAATGGCAACGACCGTTTAAGAAAGGGAAATGCGCGGTGCCGACTGTACACAGGCTATTTGAATGGTAACCTGTATACAGCCACCGCTCTGAGGGGGAGCCTGGAAGGGCTCAGCTGTACACGGGCTATTCAAATGGTCAGGCTATTTCATTCAGACTTAAAGGTTTGAAACACATCACAAAACTTGAAATTTGACTTGGGATTCGGGAAGTAAACAGGTTAATCTAGATATTGAATGTGGCATACCAGAAAAGCTCATTCATAATGAACGTTTATTTTTTTGGGTTGTAAAAAAGGTACAGTAGAGTGCGAGCAGTTTATTATTTTTCTTTTGGTTCGTTCCTCACGGCTTGCCGCTCACCGCTCACCGCTCACGTTACGAATCACGCGCTTGTAACTGACGCTTGTAAGAGACTGCTCGGCTCGCAGGAATACTACAAGATCTTTCTTCTCGCTACCGGCTTATTAGATACCTTTAGCTTACAATGTCGTCTAAACGCATTGTCAAATAAGCAAACATCTTTATTTTTCCGGTTTTTGCGTAATTGCTTTTTATATATACAGACCGCAAAATCGCATTGAAAATTTAAAAATACAACGTATCTAATACATGTTGTCGTACACTGGACGAGAGCCAACTATATCTAAAAAAAAACCACTGATGCAATCTTTTTCGGCGGCTTTAGAACATAATCTCAAATTTGCAGTTTGGAATTCTTGGCGTTAAAGATCGGCGTTCGGTGTCTATGACAATAAACGAGTTTTTAAGTGGCGTATTCCAATAAATAAGCCGTGTTTTGCATAAACAAACAGACGACTTGAATTTCCTCCGATCCTAGCGACAAACCTTGATTCGTGTTACGTATTGTCAGTCTGTGGATAGAATTCTCAGTTACCAGACCACTCATGTAGAACTTTCCCGCTTGGCAGTGCTGTTTTCGTTTCCATTTTTCCTATTTTGAAAAAGTTGCATTGTGGCTTTGTTAGGTAGAAAAGGACTCGTCTTAAATTATCATGAAACGGTCGAAAAACAAAATTGTCAAACGCCATATTTTAACTCAGACAATACCACAAGTGAGGATTTATCTAGGTTTAATTGAATGTTAACATAATACTGCCCAAGGCAAATTTACTTTAACAACAACAGCGGTAGTTTTAATTGATTTAAAACGTGACTCCTACTTTACATGGGCACTAAAATATACGTAATTCTCATGGAATGCCAGTCACCAATGAGCCACTGACTTGTCAAAAACAAACTCGCTCACAACAAAGTTAACTCGCCCATACATTAGACAGCGACATTGACAAAATGCTTTAAGCCTTTAGAGGGCCAAAAGTCAAAACCATATCTTCCGTTTGTTTATGTCTGATTATATAGAGCGAGAAAGTACGACTAAGCCAAGTCTCGTATTCCAAATTACATTTTCTTTTCTTGCGGAATTGATCGATTGCTATGTCACTTCCATGCACGTACAAACGAAATTATATTCGTCCTTGATATATTGTGCGATAAACATTTATGCATTATGTGTACTTTAAGGTGCGGCCCCCCGAGGGCGGGTACTCCCTTATATACGCTATATAGGTATGTGCCGCCCGATAGGGTAGGTTTTTTTAGGTGCTCAGTCCTTAAATAGGGTATCCTATTTGGTATTTTTGGTATTGTGGTCCTTAGATATTCCTTAGATAGGGTCACTAAATTGCAGTATCCACCCCAACGCGCAAAACGAAAACGATATGGTCTGTTAAAACTGGGCCTTAAAAAGGGTGTCAAATCTAGATTTTCTACCCTTCAATAGGGTCAGGATTTGAGAACCTTGGCGGCACACACCTATCCTACATTGTCGGGAGTACTCCCCCCCGGGGTGCGGCCTCAAATATAGGCCAGTTTGCATGTATGGCTGGGCGAAGTAACCCAACGGTTGATGTACGGATGCTTCCATTGACTGGTATCTTTATAGTCCTACAGTTAACTACAACTAACTACTAACACTGAGTCATACGTATACAATGGTATAACTAAAACTTCGTGTCCGTATAAACAGGAGTTTATATACCCCCCCCCCCCCCCCCCCCCTCTCCCTCATCCTCCCCCCGGGGAGGCTTTTTTATTTTCAGGCCTTCTGGAGGGGGAAGTTAATAGAGTGGGAGGGGGCGGGTAATGAACAGTTCCGCGTGAAAGGACTGCTCAGTAGCTTTCATTTAAATGTCCCGACTTAAGTTAAAACTGCATAATATAACTAAAAGAAGGATTCAACTCAATGCGTGTAAGAACTAGGCAATACTCTATTGTTCCGCGGCATTTCTCTTTACCCACATAAGATTGTTTAGGTTTTTCTTAACATCAACCTATGGACAACATGTTTTTTAAATAAAATGTACTGGAACTTTATTTTAAAGCGATGTTTCTTTTGTGCTACAAGACTCATCCAATCGTGAAACTCCAAAACAATAGCCAAGAAAGGCTTCTAATTTTACATGTTTCCCACATAGAATTTTGGTTGCATTAAAACTGAGAATATTTTTCACTAAAAAGGGACCAATCAACCTCGTTCCCAGGGTCTTCTCCTTGGGAACCAATTAGTACACTGGAGAGAAATAAATGCACTACCTGGTTAAGTGATGGTAGATTTTACGTTTTAACCAATACTGTAAGGTGGACGGTTTGCCGTTAGGTTGCCCAGTTCTTTTAGACCCTTATATTAGGACCATTACTTAATCCGACTTAACCCTTGCAGTACAAATTAACCCTTTAAGCCCCAATTGTGATCATCACCACATTTCTCCTTGTTTTACTGATCAACGCCGTAGTCATAAACATTAAAGACATGATCACCAAAGATGAGTTATCTTGATATTTCAACAACTTCTCCCCACTATCTCCATAGCAAACTTATGGGGAAAAGGAAGGAGAATTTACATTTTAATATTGGGGATTACTAGCGGGGAAAATCAAAATTCAAGAAAGATATTATCAAATTTCATTTTGTAACATTTTGAAAATCACAGTGCAATTGGAGTCGATAATACCATACAAGAGCGATAGCCTTCAATTGAATGGTCCATATCATAGCGATTTTATCAACAACAACTTCATTGCATTTACGGAGGGATTGCCTAACAAATAATAATACAATCACGACATTTAAAATCACTAATTAAATAATATCGGCTATCATAAAGTCCTGTGTAAAGATATTTTTTTCTCTTATTTGTTAACTTTCATATAAAATATACTTTTCTACATGCATAAGTATCCACTTTGGTGAAAAGAAAAATGATTTTATCCTGAATAATGTTGTCTGAAATTTGTTGTGCATAAGGGATCTTTCTTTATGTAAATTACGCCACCCTCTCAAACAAAATTCTTCACATTCACACTGTTTTTTCATGGGTATTCTTTTCAAATTTACTGCTTTGGGAATTCATTATTGTTGTGAAACTTTACAAATTTATAATTTCAAAACGAGGCTTGGAATGAAATTAGCTAGTCTGACGTAAGTGCATAAGGGCTCTTCTTAAAAGAGCAGTTCTGACATATGCTAAGATTTGTTGGTTTTTTTTGGTGAACAGTGTCGCCCAGATATAAATCTAGTCTGGCTACAGCTGTGTCTATCTGTTCTAAATATTCTGATTTGCATCATTTTTAAAAATATAGTAGAAATTTAACTTTTGATTACATGATGGAGCCAATTCGAGACGCCACGATTCCACTGGATGAACCTCTTAGGTCACTCTTATAGAACACCTCACAGAATTGGCTGAGAAAACAATAGAACAAACAACAGAACAATGGAAATCTGAAAACCATAGACTGCGTGATAAAAAAAAGTTTCAAGAGGTGCATGGCGTCCTTTGTATCCACAGATTTAAAATTTGGAAACACATCACATGATTAACGTTTGACCCAGGAGGAAAGAAGGTTAAAAGATTGTAAAACCACTAAGCCTAACTGGAATCTACAGAATCCACTGTTATGCTCAAACGAGGCTTTAATGTACCAAATTCAGTTAGTACTCAAAATATACTGGAGCCATATTCACAGACATCTCCTAAGTATTGTCATTCCAACAGTCCAACAATAAGCTGTTGTTAAGAAACAATACTTAGGATATGTCTTAACATAGGAAAGCTTCGTGAATCCGGCCTCTGGAAAATACGATTATTATTTTATGAAAGACCGCAGACTCGGCTGCAGACAGTTTAATAATTCTTGAAGAAGGACAAAGTCAGCAAAAGATTTACATCATCCGATTCGTTCCATGAATGTGGAATTGTTTTGTTCAAAAGCTTATTTCAATCCACGTAATTTGCCGCTAATGTCCGTCTACATCGATAACAAATAAAGCGACAAAAGCTGGACATAAGCATAAGCATAAGTGGAAGTATAACAGCGCTTTACATGTTTAGTGAAAACGGGGGCCGAGATAACCATAAACATTAAGCGCAAGCATAATCGCAAGCAATATTATGCTTATGTCTTCGATGTTCGTTTTCACTTGATGCAAATTCTAATGCTTCCGTTTATGATTATCCTTATGCTTGTACTTATGCTTATGTCGCTGTTGGAAACCATGCTTAAAGGTAATGACTTCTTCCGGTCGCCATCTCCAAAAAGTAACCAACAACGCACGAAACGTCAACCGCTTGATCATTAACATTTGTTCCATGCGACGTATTTTTTAATCCAGAAATGTAAGAATTTAATCGTTATTATTTTGATTAATCTAGGTAGTTAATGCTGCTGACATTAACTGACCAACAAAAAAAAGAAAATATACGCGGTTAAAACAATGTTTTTCTTTTTTTTTTTCTAAATTAGTACGAAACTGCGTCAACATGTCTAGAAGTCAAATTCCTAAATCCATAATCGCGAATTAAAATAACTTTAGTTCCGCTACAATTTATAACCTCAAAGGTCTTTTCACGTAATTTCTTCAAATTTCTGTCGCATTTATGAACCTAAATCTACTTTAAAGAGCGGTGAATGTTATAAAATCAAAACGACAGTATACTGGCAAACACTTCGGCCAATCACAGAAGCCGCAGACAACCCCAAAAAATACAACAATTAGAATTCAAAACGGGCGCCAAGCGCGGGAAAACGCGTGCGAGCATGTCACTAGTAGTCTTGGTTTACCTTTCTTCTCATTGGTTGAAAAATCGAAGCGAGCGTTTAGACCAATCACAAAGCGAAGCAATGTAAAAAACAAAGCAAAAACGAATTACGTTAATAACGTTTACTTAGTATTTTGTTGTTACGGTCTAGGTAAATAGTCACGTAAGATGTTAATGGAACAATAGACCCTTTTACCTGGGCGTGTTTGTTTTTCCATTTCAGATCATGTGATGTTACTCTTGAGAATTAGTTCTTACACATTTTCTCACATTCAGGTGTATATGAATGCATAGTGTATAGAAAGATAAAGGAACAATTCTCCAGAGAACATATCTCTTGATCTGGGTAAACAAACAAGCCATCTTGTTTATTTTCAGTTAGTCTATCATCATCAGATAATATGAGATACAATAACCCCTATTTATTTTTTGACAATATTGGATCTACTACATGTCGGCTACATGAAGTGCATATGTCACAATTAAAACGAATTATACAGACTACGGTACGTTAAAAGAGCACTTTCCTGTCGTCAAAAATATCTAGAATTCGAAAACTAAATCTATCAACGTGAACATTAAAAGTCAGGATTAATTCATTTTTATGGTTCAAAAATATTTTGCTATACTACATAAATAGTACACTGGACAAAACAATCGAGGATTGGATTAAAAGATAATATTTTTAAATACTTTATCTAAATTCCATTTAAAAGGGCAACATAAGAGAAGAAAATTTCACCTGACATGGATTTTTTTATAATACCTCAGTGTTTACATTAAGACCATGAAAAAGGCGGGAAAGTACGCGCGACCAATAGGTTTTCGCGCCAAAAATTCGCCCTGGTTGTGCAATGTCTATATTTTTTATTTATCAGTAAATCGATTCATTTCACCTAGAAAATAATGCATGGTTTATCAATGGTTACAATTATCACAAAAAGTCTTTTAAAAAGGTAGATTTTAACAATCCTTTATACAAACAGAAACGTTGAACAGAGGAAAAAGCAGAGAGAAAACATTAACAAGTCAAATAACCATGTCTCCACTGTTCCTAAGAAGGATATTATAATCCTGCTACCTTATTTAGGTTTACATAGCAACCAAATCTCTAAACGTCTAAAATCTTGTGTATACAATTTTTACTCTTGTGTCAACTTTAAAATTATTTTCCAAAACACCCGCCGCATCAAATCTTTCCGTCCCGTACAAGGACCGCTTGAATCGTTCTCAACAGTCTAAAGTTATTTACAAAGCCAGTTGTTGGGATTGTGAAGAATTTTACATTGGTAAAACTAAACGACGGCTTCATGATAGAAAAACTGAGCATTTTAAGGCCCTCGCTAAGCATGACCACACATCAGCCATTGCTGACCATGTCAACACCACTGGACATAACATCAAGTGGGATCATTTTGATATCTTAGCGTCGGGCAAAACTGATTTCCACTGTAAAATCAAAGAAACATTGTTTATACAAGAACTGAAGCCAGCTTTTAATGCAAACGTCAGTAGCGAGAAGCTGATGCTTTATTAATTAGCTGTTTCTTTTTATAGATCAACTGTTAAGTTTTGTACTTAATCTCGGTCCCAGTCCCTTTTCAATACTATATAAGTATAGTTTATCAACACTGTAACGGTCACTTTTGAAAATGTATGTAGTAGCATACGAAACGTCAAGTTTTATAAAAAAATGAATAAGTTCAATATGTTTATCACCGCGGTTTGTGTTCTATTTCTTATCAAGTTACGATAAAGTCTTTGAGAAAACATTTATCCGCGAAAAGAATCACGAAGAAAAAAGTTCTTGAACTTTATCAAAGCTGATGTAGCGGTAAGCAGTGCAATTGCAGAAACTAGAATTTAGTATTAAATAACATAAAAATACAGTAGATAGATATTCACGGACCCCGGTGCATCCGAAGCCCCCCAGCTAGTTTTAACGTAAAAACCTTACTGTCAATTTTCACACATAGTAAATTATATGACTCGATTGATCAGTTATGTTAAAACCACCAGAACTCAACAAAAATATTCCAGAATCTCATTTTTCAGTCTCTCCTAAAATTTAACAGCATCTCCAAATGCTAACTTTCTGTCTAAATTTACCAGAAACATATTTTCATTGATTGTAAAAGTGCCACTTCATATTCCTGTCAAATAAAGCATATTCTAACTATCCTAAATTTCACATAAGATAGAAAACGTTCGTACTATGGGGGCCTTCGGGATCCACCGGGGTCCGTGAATATCTATCTACTGTCTCAAAAAATCTGGGAGAATAAATATTTTTTCAACTGGGAGAAAAATCATCTCCAAAATATTTGGTTGACAAAATCATTTCCAGAAAAACTTCCTCCGGAAAAGAAAATGTTTGATTCCGAAGATGAAGATGAAGATGAGGAAATAGATGACACTCCTGAAATTATTCAAGAAACTTTTACAACAATATGGCATTCTCACAAAAATCTCAGACTGGAACATTTTAAAGATGTCATCCGTAAAAATCAGGGGAAAAATCAAATTCCACTCAAAGATCTCGAGTTTTATCAAAAAGAAATTCTCTCCCAAATTCCTCTCCACGAAATCACCAGAAAAAAAGTCAGGGAGTTTGTTAAAGCTTCCAAATGGAAAAAAGTCAATGGCAACGATCATGAAATTTTCAATCACATCACAAATCACGATGGGAATGACTATGAATATCTGGAAAAGTTTCTCATTGACGATTTTAAATATTTTTCACTGGCATATGATGATCTTCATCTCAAGCGAAAAAAGTTTCTTAATTTCAACCAAGTTCTTTTCTCCCTGTTGAAAAAGAATGGTTTCAATCCAAATGAAGATGATTTTAAACTGCTTATTCTTCCATCAAGAAGGGCAGAACAGGAAAAAATAATCCAAACCATCTTCAAAAAAAACAAATGGAAAGAAAATGGAAGCCAGTGAGATCATGAAGATTGCCTCACTTGCTCAGAGGAGGAAGAAAGAAGTTCTGATGAAACCCCCACAACATCTGACGAAGAATTTATTGTCTCTGATTCGGAGATGGAAGAAGCAGAAGAAATAGAACTCATCTATGAGACAATGATAAATCTCCAAGAGGAAAACAAGATTCTTAAAAATGAACTCCAAAAACAAAGTTGTCTCCTCTGGGAAATCCATCGGGAATTGAAAGAAAGAGGTGTTATTTCATAAATATGAATGTTTAACGTTCATATTCTGTCTCAGAGATTTTTCACATCACTCAGTGGAACCCAGGAATTGAATTTATCGGGATATCCTTTCCTTTTAACCAAGGCTTTCTTTTTCTTCTGGTCGCGGCGAATAACCTTTTCAATGCGAAACACGCTTTGGTTTGTTCTTTGGAGTTCCGCCTCGTAAAATGATCCAGTTATTTTTTCTCCCAACAGATCAACTAACCTGTGTGTCACAGGATTTGTGTTCAAAACCTCGTCGATGACAAATATCTCCTCTGTCCAGTTCGGGGTGAAACCTTTGTCGAATATCTTTCGTTTAAACTTTGATATTCTAACTCTGTCACCGACTTTGAATTTTGCTGGGTTGTGTTTAGCATAAATCATGTCGCCGAAAAGATTAGCAAAAACCTTTGTTTCATTTTTCTGTTTGCTCGCCTCTGCGGGTGACATCTTAATGCTTGAATGATAAGTGTTATTATATTGATCCACTAACCTGTCCAGTTTGTCAAAGAAAATTGTATTATTGTTAGCAGAAAACATCCGGAAGAGTTTCTCCTTCATCGTCTTGTTCCAGCGTTCAACCACAGATGATTTTTCTTCGTTCTCTGTAGTATACAATTTTATCCCATTCTTATTCAGGAGATCCTTCATAGTTCCATTGAAAAATTCACTTCCTTTGTCTGTCCAAAGCATCTTCGGTTTTCGTGCCTTCGCAAATATGGATCGGAAAGCATCTGCAACTGTTTGTCCTCGCTTGTTTTTCAAGGGGCGAATGAAACCGAACTTTGAGAAGACATCGATCACCATCAGGAGATATCTTATTCCTTTGTTCCACTTTGAAAATTTCCCCATCTCAACCAGATCAGCCGCCCAGATGTTGTCAATCCCATATGCAATAACTCTTCTCTTTGGAAATCTTCTCCTTATCGGCTGGTGAAGTTCATTTGCCAGATTTTGAGTCCAGACTTCACTCAAAATCTTTTCTCGTTTTTTGGGAGACCGAGACCAGCGGAGCGGGTCGAGGCGAAGCCGAGACCCAGTTTTTGTTTTGCGTTGATTGTGTTTCTTGCAAAAGCATGTCCCCATTGTCTTTCTTTCCAGGGAATAGCATCCAATGCGGCAACCATCTTTCTGTCTGCTTTGTTTTTACATTTGCGTGGATCTGCCTCGGCTTCGCCTCGGCTCGCTTTGCTCGCTTGTTTTGCGCAGATTGTATAATCCACATCATGTTGCATAGAAACTGCATCTGTTTTTCCAGTTGGTTGCTGCATAATTTCAAGAATCTTTCCAGTATCGTCAAATCTAACTTGCTTTTCCAATGGGTTCCAAGGGCCAGTGAAGTTATGTCCGGGGAGAGTGAATCCTCCTTTCGGTCTGGGAAGTTTTCCTATCAAGTTATGAACATCCAATCCACTTCCATCCAAATCTGCTCGATCTGTCTTATATTTTCTATTTGGTCTTATCGCTGTTGACAGTTGATCCATCATATCGGAAGAGGTTTTGGCAAGAAATGGTTTCATTCTGTCCAAAGCAAAATCCAATGCTTTTTTCTGAGTGTTTTTATTCCTCATCAATTCACTTGCCCCATATCTCCCCATTTCAACTGTTTTCTTTCCCAACCACGGAATTGCATGAGCAAAACCAGTCAAAGCCAATTCTCCAATGCCCCCACCCTGTGAGGGCAGATTTAGTTTCCCTGTTTCACGAATTTCGTTTTTTAATTCCGCATGAAGCGCAATGGCAGAAAAACATCTTTCTCCCATTTTTTGCAGTCATATATCCGGATGGTTCAACGCAACCAGTGACTTTTTTTTCTTTGACGCAATATGATTCCATTTTTAATTGAAATAATCTTTTATAATTTTTCATTTTGCATTGTGTCAGTCAAACTGAAAGGTTTGAGAATATCATAGAAATCTTTCCCCTGCGACCATTGATGCAGGAAGAAGAGGCAATAATACCCGCAAAGAACACTGTTTATGTTTTGATACTGACTGCTGTTCCAAATTACAGGTTTGGAACTTTTAAATTCGAGAGGATAGCCCATGCCGAAACTATCAAAATACCACAAGAACTTTTTATCGTGTGATGGGACGCAACAAACCCAATGAGTTCCTGCATTTTTGAGCGAATCAAGATTGATGATGCATGGGCTGTGTTTTTTGGGCATAGCTTCATCTCTTGCAAATATTCCTTTAAAATTAGGAATCCCCAGATATTCAATCCAATTCAACAGATCAATATTATTCAGGGGTTTAATTACAAATTTGGGTCTCACAGTATTGCTCCTATTATAGGAATCTTGTTGAATGGACTTTTCGATCCCAGCAGAAGTCCTTTGCCCTTTTTTGATTTTTTTTTCCCCATTCCAACAGAGTTTCGTCCCCAAGTTCCGATGAATGGAGGAGGTCTTGCCCAAGGAGTTCCCAGTCTAGGGGCACCTTTTCCTCCTTTTGGTCTGCCAACTCTGGGAGCTCCCTTTCCTTTTGGTCTGCCAACTCTTGGCGCTCCTTTTCCAAATAAATTCTTTACCATATCAAGAGCAAGTGGAATTCCAATGGATGCCAGAATGGTGCCAAGTGCTCCACCAGATTGTTTTGCGGTTGGTTTCACAACAACCTGTCCTCCTGATTGCAAGGCAGTTAAAATATCTTGTTTCTGTTTATTTGTCAACAAGGCTTTATTGTCAATCAGTTTCTGAATTTTATTTTGGGGGATGAGAAATCCACCCACTTGACCGCCGCTTCCGCTTATCTTTTTAACTATTTGACTCGCTCCTTCACTCGCCAAACCAGCCAATGCTGATAATCCCAGTGTTTTTCCTAGGGTTGGTGCTAATGTTTTCACTAAAGGAACAACAGCAGAAAGAAGACTTCCGCCTTGTTTCATCACTTTTCTGATTTGCGTTTTCGATATCTTTATCTCAACTCCTTTTCCCAGAGATTTTAATTTTGTGATTCTTTTTATTTGATTGGCTGTCAGCATCAGCTCATCGCTTCCACTTGTTTGATTTCGTCCCAATCTCAGGGTAACAGGAGTGTTTGTTCTGAATGCTCTTCCAAGCTTTTGTTTTTGCCCTTTAGACAAATTTATTTTATATGGGTGATATGTTGTCATTTTTAATGATAACATATGTTTTTTCTAAGCTATAACTAATTCATTTCCAACTTTATCAATCTTAGCTGTTTCCTCATAAAGAACGACTGCATGCACATTGAAGGCTGCAGCTGCATTGGCATTCAGCGTATATCGAAATATCAGCTGTTTGGGATCTCGTGTTGGTTTTTCAGCTTGGTAAGACAAGTCGAAATAAATGAGGCCAAAGAGAGATTGAAAGTTAGCCAAATTCAACTGAGTCCCAGTGTTGAAGTCATTTTTCCTCATTGCATAAGCCATGACATCATTGAAGATTCTAACTTTTGATTCTGTGTCGTAATCAGTTTCAGGGTAAAACACTCCATTTCCATACTCCAATCTGCAAGTTGACAGGGATGAGTTTGCATTTGCTGCATTCAGCTTGAAAGTGTCAAAGAGATATGGGTTATCTTCTGCAGGGTCATCATTGGGTGGAGCGAATCTTTTCAGCCAGACAAAAATATGCTTTACATTGTCAATGCTCGCTGAAATCTGGAAGAATCCTGATGATTGTGTAGGAGGTGATTGATCATATATCTCCCTCAGATATTTCCATTGTGATTCTTTCAGGAATGAACTGATAAATTTATTATAAAGAGAATCTTTTGGTGTCAATCTCGGCACCCAAAGCAAAAATCTGTTGATAACAACTCTTCCAGGATCAACGCCGTTTGCCATATGAATCATTTCATCATCCTGTTGAAGATTAATTTCGAATTGCAGCTGCATTGGGACCAACATCCTGTCTTCCAGTTCTTCGAAAAAGGAGAAACGATTCAGGGGGATAATGCAATTAACATCTTTTGCCCCTCCAGTTCCATTGTCTCGAAGTGCCTGAGTTTGCAACCGTCTCGCTTCAAATCCTGTGTTATTCGCAGCTGTTGTTGCATTCACATCCAGATACCAGAAACTGTTCTTTGCGACTGATCTGCTGAAGTCATCTGAGTATTCCAACAGATTTTTAACAAAAGTAACTTTATGCAGATTGTCAGGTTCGTAAACAATCTTCCCTGCAGATCTGATGACCATGTGTTTTATCAGGGAATGTGAGCCATTTATGACTGTTACCCTATCAGCAGCAGCATATCCAGCACCATCTGCTAATTTCTGGAGTTGAAATTGCACTTCAAAATAAGCGTTATGCCAGTCATAAAACGCTGATCTGTCATTGATGGTGAATTTATAACCATTTTTTGCTTGATGTTGCCCATTTGCTGGGGCTCTGATAACATCATCCAACTGAAATCTTACTAATTCATTTCTTTGGAGATATTCATTCGATCGAAAAGCCATTTTGATAGATTATTTTAAATTCCTTGGCCACTGATCAGTCTATTCAGGATGTCAGTTGCACTTTCTCTCTGTGGTTGTTTCACAGGGCGTGATTGTGGTTTTCGTCCTCGTTTCGCAGATGGTTTTCCAATCTTCATGTTTCCCAGTTTTTTCATGATCAAATCACCTGATTTTTCAACTGCCATTTTGCCCACTTTTTCTCCAGCGTGAGAAATTCCTGCATCCAAAGCTTTTTTCGCAAATGGTTTTGCAACTTTCTTGAGAATTCCTTTCATGGCTGGTGCTGCCATCTTTTTCAGTGGCTTGAAGATGGAATCAAAAATGATTCCTGTTCCTTTGTGCTTATAAACAAACTTCCCCAGTTTGGGGTGATAAACTCTAGAAAATTCATATGCTTTCATTTTATAGTCTCTTTTTTTAATATCAACGAGAATGCTGTGTCTGCTCCATTTAGGTTGACAATTCTTCTTTTCCCGTCTGTGATATAGATCCGAATTGAGCTGATCGTGTTTTTATTCACAGGGCAGAAAGCTATTTTTATGGGTTCACGCTCAAAACTGTATGATGCCTGCAGAACAGATGTGGAAAAGGAATAGATGATATCAGTCTCTTCCCCATCCACAAGTGAGTCATTTGTCAAATCACAATGAGTGTTCAACATATCAGTATCTTGACTCAAATTAGGAACTTTTGGGCCAACATTAACTTTCTCTTTTAGAATCTTTTTATCAAACCCCACAAGATCCCCGAAATTCGATTGGGTGAAATCCAGTTGATAATTTTCAGCTAGTGTTATTGTCACTCTGAAAGTTTCATTGCTGAAAGCCAGATTGATTGGAAAAACATCTTCTTTTCCAGCGACTTTCACCACTGTTGCTCCCCGAATGAAATCATTCATCCCAGAATACCCCCAAACTCCAGCAGGAAACGCAATATCGGAAAATGTTTTCCCGCCATCAGAGGAAAACCTGATCAGTTGATTTTCATATTGTGGATTGATGTTATACCACGTAAAACTCATATTTATGATTCGTTTCAGCCCAACAACATATTGTTCATTCGGATCAAGAATAATTTGACGATTAAATTTTGTTGTGAAATCTGCAGGTTTGTTTTGTCTGTTCTTAACGGCGTAAGATGACAGGACGATTTCTCTTTCCATTTTATGGTTTGAAATAGTTTTTGAACAGCTTTTCATGCTGGGATTTGTTGATAACTGACTCTTTCAGGAGAAGATCGAGAATGCCCACTCCAGTGTTTCTGATTGCCAGATTTGTGTTTCCAGCAAGAATGGAGCCAATGATGGTCTCAAGTTTCTTGAGAAGTTCTTTGGGATTGGAGAACAAGCGGATAGCTCCACCTTTTTTTCTTCTTTTCAACCCAGAGCCTGAAAATGTTCCCATTTTTTCTTTGTAATGCCTCAAGTAGTCATTTATTGCTTGGAATGAACGATCTATTCCTTGATGCTGTATTTGCTTCTGTTCTGCAGTTATTTCTCCCCTGTTAAACTTTTTAGTCCAAGACGCTTTATACCCTTTCAGTTGATTTTTCCGATGATTCGCAATCTTAAGAATGTTGTTGAGATAATTGTTTTTCCGCTGCGCTGAGACGTTCTCCTTGAGAACTTCTTCCACTGTATCATAATCAGCAAGATTCAAATTTGCCAAAATCTCATTTGCTTCTTCCTCAAGGACTTTTTCATATTTAGGAGGATCATCTTCTTCTTGAAGCGAGGGATCGGGATCTTCTGCCATTATTTCTTCATATGTTGGTGGAGTTGCTGGGATTTGTTTAGCTGCTTGCGGCGCAACAATCTCATCATCAAACAAACCGCCAACATCCATCTCTTCAAATGGATCGACTTCTGGGTAATAATCTATGCCTGGTTTTTCTTCAACGACTTGTTTTTTCCTCCGAACTGACAAAGCTGGCTGCCTCAAATTCGACGCAACAACCTCATCTAGTTTTGCTGTTATGGGACGGAACATTTTTGCCAGTCCAGTTTGGCTTGTTTCTTCACCCAACTTTTTCTGGGTGATGACATCGTGAACAAAGTTGATTTTTTTCCCCAAAGCAGATTTGCTTTTGGCCATTTCATTCCATTTCAATAAACTCATTTTAAATCCTCAAACATGAATTTGGATGAAGAACATGATGTTGAACAAGATGTTCATCTAAATTTGTCTTCTGGGAAATAAAATGAAGATTGTCAATTATGATTGCCATGACCCAATCACAAACTTTCGACAGTTGCAGCCTTTTATGCCGGATCGAACTTTCAGAATGTTGATCTGTGGTCCTTCAGGATCTGGAAAAACAAACGTTCTCCTGGATATGATTCTCCGCTTGCTTTTCTACGATAAGATCTTCCTCTATGCGAAAAATCTGGACCAAGCTAAATATCAACATCTGCTGAAAACATTTCACCCAATCAGCAAAGAAGCTGGATATAACATCGTGGAAGCATCCCAGGATGAAATCATCCCAGTTTCGGAATTATCTGGGGAGAATCAAAAACTGGTTGTTTTTGACGATTTTGTTTGCGAAAAGAATCAAAAGCCATTGATTGATTATTTCATCCAAGGCAGACACAAGAATTGTTCTGTGATTTATCTGTCACAAAGTTATTTCCAAACACCAAAAGATATCCGCCTGAATTGCTCGCATCTTTGCATTTTTGAATTTCCAAGCAACAAAGAAATTACTGCGATCTGCAGGGAAAACAACATCAAAAAAGAAGATTATCTGAAAGCCACGCGTGATCCGTTTTCTTTCCTCTATGTGGATAAGCCGAGGAAATTCATGGCTAAAAACTTTGATGAAAGACTTTAAAATGAGCTACTCAAATGGATTGCTTTCTGAAACAACAAGCACCTCTCGAGGGGGTCGAGATGGAAGAGATGGATTGCCAGGGGTTGGTTTTAAGCTGACATCCACAGGGGAATTATGATATGTCAAACAGAAAACTAGTTAATGTCGCTGAAGGAACAGGAAATGGTGATGCAGTTACAAAACACCAAGTTGACTCGTTGAAAAGCAGTGTAGAAACCAAACTGATTCAACTGAGAGCAGATTCTTTGCAGGTTGATGGTTCTTCCCATATGACTGGAGATCTGGACCTCAGGGGGCAGAAACTGATTCTTCCCGGTGAAATTGACATGGATCGAAAGTTGATCACAAATCTGGATACAGATGAATCAAATGATCTTTCTGCGGTGAACATGGTAACGCTGAAAAAATATCACCCAAATGCTCCTGCTCACACGCATGAAGTAACGAAAGACATTGATTTAAAAGGACTTTTCAATGTCACGCATTCAAAACAACAAACTTATGCGGATCTTTCCGCGAACTATAACAATCTGATCTCCTATGATGACGCAAAGAATGTTTTTCTCAGCCGAAAAGAAACATTTCCAATGGAAACAAGCTTGGATATGGGAAATAATTTTGTTTATAACGTAAAAGATCCAACAGCAATCGATCAAGCAACAAATAAAAAATATGTGGATCAGCATGTTGATTTGGTGAAATCATCAATTAAGTTTGTGGCTGACACTGCTCTTTTACGGACTGGAGGAACAATGGCAGCCCCAATCGATATGGGGAAGCAGAAAATAACCAATCTTGCAGCACCAACAGATGATAATGACGCAACGACAAAATCTTGGGTCGATTTGGGGATCACAAAAACAGAAAACGATTTAAAAAAGTTTGTGAATGAAACAGCAATTTCTCCCGCTAGAGGGAATCTGAAAGATGCATTTCATTTTCTCATGGATGATGCGGGAGAATCTTTCAATGGGCATGATTTGCAAATTATAGGCATTGTGAATTTCCCATTTTCTCCGCATCATTTCAACAGAAATGCGTTTCAGCTGAACATTGGGAAAGATTCCTCAAATTTGTTTTCTGGAAGAATGGGATTTAATATGCGAAATCTACCTCAAGGAGAATTTACTTTTGTTGTTGAGTTTTTTCCCGTTTCCATGACGAGTGTTTCAGCTGACGCTGTTTCCACGAGTTTGAATATCAATCAGCAGTCAACGAAAAAGTTTTCCAACTATTCTCGATCAATCATTCACATGCATAAATGGCAGATTTCTCCACCAGAATTCGTCTATCTGGATTTGAAATCGCAGGGAACAGCAGAATATCCTTCAATCGGAACAACTCATTTGATTGTTTATGGAATTTCGGGATCCCACGCAGATGTGTCAAGTTCTGTTTATGATTCTCCATTCGTCTTTGACTCTGGGAAGATGGTTATGCAGAGAGATTTGGATCTGAATGGACAAAAGCTGTTGAATTTTCCCCGTCGTCCTACAAAGAGTTTTGTTTTGGCAAGATGGGAAAAAGGAACAAACAGTGAATGCCTCATCTTCTCAAATCGAAACAATGAAACTTTTTGGGAGTATTGGGGAGTTGACTTTCAACTGAGAAGAGTCGTTCTTTTCGTGACTGACTCTGGGGGAAATCCTGTTGTGTCAGCAAATCTTCAGATGGCTCTTGGCTTGCGACTCAAAACTATTTCCAGGACATATGCCACTCCTTCTGCCAACTCTCCTCCTGGAATGTATGAATTCATCTTCAACGTTCCCATTGGAAACGATGAATCTTTCTTTCTTGCACTCTTCCAAGCAAATACAATTCGGAAAGCAAAAGCAACAATCGTGATTCAAATATGATTTCTCCAGAGAAAATGAAAGAAAAGAAAACCAAACAAAAAATATTCAGCTTCAATCACATAAGCAAAGATATCTCTCCAGAAAAACTGGAAGAGATCAAACAACTCTATCGATTTTATCATAAAAGATTTTGGTGTTTGAAAAGAGCTCACAAACATTTCAAGCGAATGAATTTGTTTGTGAATTTAGCATCTTCCGCTCTTGTTGCGATTGGAGCGATTGCTGGAGGAGTTACTTTGAATCCTGTGATTTTGGGAGTGATTTCAGGTGCAGGACTGATCGTTAAAGCAGGGAATGAAATAAAGAATTATGCAAACAAGATTGAAATGACAAAGTTCGCGTTTACAACTTACGAGAAAACATTAACTGATCTGCGTTTTGCTTTGAGGAGTGGAATATTTGATCGAAATGAATTTCTTCCAGCAATGATAGCAGTTGATGGGATTGTGATTGATTTAGGGCTGGATTTGGAGAAGTTTGAGAGAAAATATGAAAAACACTTTGTTTGATTTTTTTCATTTCTGGGAAATGAAAAACTTAGTTCTTGATGAAAAGAATTCGCTTCCAGCTTTCTTCGCTTGGCCAAGGATATTGGTTGACAAAAAACATCCATTGTCCTTCGGGGAGATAACGATTAAAATCTTCTTCACTGGGAAAAGAATGATAACAGCGTTTGTGAAAAAACTGAGTAAAATCGCTAGAATCTCGCACAACTCCATATTCGCCTGTATCTAGATTAAATATTACTTGCTTATCATTTTCTCCAGCCAGTTTCTCACTGTCATCTTCGCATGGAGTGAATCCACTGAAGGTGTCTAGTATGCGTTTCCAAACATCAAGGCGATTTTTCTTCCAACGTTGCTCTGCTGCAGCATTTTCTGTTTCAGCTTCTGCATTCATCCTAGCGATATTTTCATCTATTTCCCTGTCTCGTCTTTCTTGTTCGAGAGGTGATTGGTTATTCATAACCATTGCCGTTTGACAAAGAATGTCGATAAAAGATTCCTCCTCTGCAGGAGAAGGAATTGGATCTTGTGGTTGGGGGATTGGTGGTTGGGGGATTGGTGGTTTTGGTTTTCGTGGTTGAGGGATTGGTGGTTTTGGTTTTCGTGGTTGGGGGATTGGTGGTTGGGGGATAGGTGGTTTCTTTCGTGGTTGGGGGATAGGTGGAGTTCGTGGTTGAGGGGTTGGTGGTTTCTTTCGTGGTTGGGGAACGGGTTTGGGAGGAAGAGATGGCGGTGTTGGTTTCTCAACTTTTTCCACTTTGAATTTTTCTCCATCACTTCTCCGTGTGAAACTGTTTCTCCCACTTTTCAACGCATTGCGAATGGTTCCTGAATCAATTCCCAGTTCCTTTGTAGCTGCAGCAACACTTGGGAAAATGGTTGTTGTTGAAGATGAAATAATGCGAATGGGAATGGATTGAATCTTCTTTGGAGTTGGCGTTTCATCTTCCAACCAGGGATCGACCAACGGTCCTTTCTCAAAGGTTCTTGACAGGAAGAATTTCTTCCCATCTTTCTTGACAAAACAACCTTCATAATTAGAAAATCTATTGAAAGCTGCATAGATTGCTTGACGAGTCACTCCAATCCACTGAGCCATCTCAGACATTGTTTCAAAAGTTTTCAGAGATGGTCCTTTGGGAGAATCATGAACTGCCAATCGATCCTGAGTTTAATTCACAACCCTGACTTCTCTGCCTTGGAGCGTGAAAACATTCTTCCCTTCATTGATTGCCTTGTTGAGATACTTTGGAGTGAACTTCATAAATCTTGCAAGAGCCGCCTGTGAAGCAAATCTTGGACTGAGACGTTCTTTTGAGAAAGCATCTATCAAAACCCACATTTTGATAGGTGTCAAAAAAAATAAAAAAACCACAAGAATGTTCTCAAAGTTTTCTGAAAAAAGATTTTGTGAAATAATTTTCTGGAGAAGATTTCCAAATGGATTTTGTGAAATGATTTTCTGGAGAAAGATGTTTCTGCTAAAATTTATCAGGAGAATATTTTGTTTTCATCCCACATTTGAGATAAATGACAAATGAAAAAACCCATACAGTGGCAAATGACAAAAGATGTTTCTGCCAAAATTTATCAGGAGAATATTTTTTTGTTTTTCATTGAAAAGTTCATCCAGGGTAAAAAATTAAAAAAAAAAATAAAAATAAAAAAAAAAAATTTTCACAGCCTCCTGAAAAAAAAAATAAAAAAATGAAAAAAGATGTTTCTGCTAAAATTTATCAGGAGAATATTTTGTTTTCATCCCACATTTGAGATAAATGACAAATGAAAAAACCCATACAGTGGCAAATGACAAAAGATGTTTCTGCCAGTGTAATGCAGCATCAATCGAACCAAATAGCAACGATCAAGGGACGGACACCCAGTTCGAGCACTTTGTGCACAAAAGATGTTTCTGCCAAAATTTATCAGGAGAATATTTTTTTGTTTTTCATTGAAAAGTTCATCCAGGGTAAAAAATTTAAAAAAAAAATAAAAATAAAAAAAAAAAATTTTCACAGCCTCCTGAAAAAAAAAATAAAAAAATGAAAAAACTGTCAAAAATATTTTTTCACACTTTAAGTTAATTTCAGTTGAAAAAACATTTTTCTTCCAAACCTTTAGGGGTGATAAATGTAAGTCACAAATGATTTCACATCTGAGATGTCAAATCAAACTTCATCTTCATCTTCATCCTCATTTTTATCTTCATATTCATCAAACGCTGAGGCAGTTTGAACCATCTCCTCCACAAGAACTTCATCCACAATCGCTGTGATAGATTTTACATTCCCGCAGAAAAGATGTTTGACGGAGAAGACAACTTGTCCAAAAAGTGGCATAGAGATGAGTTCTTTTTGCCTCAGGATGAGCTTCTTCTTCCCGTTTTTCAGCTCCCAAAAACGACAGGAGAAATCTGTTTTGGGGATTTTGGAAGAATAAATCTTTGCAAAGATCTTTTCCTGCTCAGATTTATCCGTTTTCAAGAGAGAAAAATCTTCTGCATGAAACTTGGCAAAAGATGGATTTAGTTTTTTCACTTCCGGTTGTTTTTTCATTGCAGCTGAGCGAAGATGAGCTTCCAGATCGCGGAAAAAAGAGATATTTTCTTCAGGGAGATTGATCCCCAGTGAAAAAGAATCTCCTTCATGAGCAAAGATTTTAAACTTTGTTTTGAGTTTCAGTTGAAGTTTTTTGCCATCGAGAGAACAGGGGAGCAGACAATATGAGATCTTTCCAGAGGTTCGTTTTTGTGGCTCTTCAAGAATGATCTTGGAAACGGAAACTTTTTCGGGATTCATTTTCTTGGTGGAGATAAAAAATCATTTATTTCTAAAATCCATTTCTCCATAAACTGCCTGTCTTTTTCATTTTTGACTGAAAGAAAACCAGTAGCCATATCAACAGCTTTCTGAAAATTTGTTTCCATTTCAACTCCTTTCATCCATGCGATTTCTTCCTCAGTCAACCCACATGCTTTGTGAAAGCTGGGATGAATCCAAGTTGCATGATTTTTTATTTCAGCCAGTAGAATTTTAACGTCCTCCAGAGAAAAGAAATCTTGCCCCTCGATTGTAAAAAGTTTTTCTTTGTTCATTTTTTATCCAATGAATAAAAAATTCAAAACGTCGCTTGACAAGTTTGGTCAACGAATTTGTTTATCGCAGACTTTTTATCTGAGTCCATTTTTGGTATTCCTTTTCTTGAGCGAAAATGAAGAACTTTTTCAACCATAGCTTTCTCTTTCATCAAATCGAGAAATTCTTCCAGTCTGGGAGATTTCCAAGTGACATCGTGAGATTTCTCAGTTGAATCCAGAAAATGAGTTTTTTTCTTGTTGAGTTGATTGAAAAAAACTGTTCTGGACAAGCCAAATCTTTCCTGAATTTCCTCTGCGGTGAAAAAATCTTCTCCATCAATCTGGATAAATGGTGACTCTTCTTCCTGCTGAATCCAAAAAGTTTTTTTATCTGCTCTTCTAAAATATTTGATGTTACCAGATTTGAGAACTCTCAAGATCGTTTTTGAGGGAAGACCAGTTTGTTCCTGAGCTTCTTTGAATGTGAAAAAAGTTTGCTTTTCTTTTCCTTCCTCTTGGATTGAAAACTTCATTTTATTTGGAGAAAAAATCTTTTAGCCTCAAATAAAATGTCAACTTTGGCTGCATGGAAATCATTTGCGCGATCATCCGGATTGCGAGGATGGTCTCGAATGAAGAAAGATGATCTGATCAACTTTCTTTTTGAAAATCTATGGACTGGAGGTGGGAAAAACAATCAGCGCAGAAAAGTTAACCCTCTGGATGAAGAAAATAAAAGACTTAATGTTCCAGTGCTGGTTCCGGAGAGAAGAAGAGTTCCTCCCAGAAGAATTCCGCCAATCATTAAAAAACAAACAGAAAATATTTCAGACTGGGCGACTTGGCTGGAAGATGTGAATGATGCAGAAATCAGGAGAAGATCAACTCCTGCAGTTGAACGACTGAAAAGACAGATTGTTGCATTGTGGGAGCAAAGGCTGATCGTGGAAGAAGGAAGATCTGCTCTGAAAGGATTTGCCAGACAGCTGATCATTCAAGGAGATGACTCCCCAACTCCACAAGATTTTCTCCGGAAAGTGAGGAGTGAAGTTATTGAGCTGATAAGACAAAATCGGCAGACAAAAGTAAAGTGCATTCTGGTCTCTCTGCTGGTGAAACCCGACTTGAGTGACGACGGCGTGATTGAAGAAACACCCTTCTCCCACTCCCGAATGAAAAGAAATCTAGAAGGAAATGACGCAGGCGAGTTGTTTGATCAAATGAGCAGAGAAATGCTGATCAACCTAGAGAACTTCAATCAAAGAGGATCAAACTGGGTGTTTGAACGAGTTGTTAGATTAGAGCTTCATCTCATTCGATGGAGGCCACTGGGAGGATCTTCATGGATTCCTCTCCCAAAAGAAGTGGCAAACAAGAACGCTGTAGTGAACATGAAAAACCAGGATGAAATGTGTTTCAAATGGTGCATGACAAGAGCAATGAACTGGGTGGAGCAGAATCCTGAAAGAATCACACCTCTCCTGAAAAAACAAGCTGAAAAACTCGATTGGAGTGGCATTTCATTTCCAACAACTCTGGCAGATGTCAGAAAGTTTGAGAAAAGAAACAGCATTTCAATCAATGTATTTGGATGGGACAGAAATCTTTTTACCCTGAGAGCAACAGATGAAGAAAAAGAAAAACATGTGGATCTGCTGCTGCTCAAAAAGGAGTTCAAAACTCATTTCTGTATCATTAAAAACTTTTCTCGTTTGGCTGGATCACAAGTTTCCAAAACAAAACGAAAAAGATTCTTCTGTAAAAGATGTCTCAATTCATTCCCCAGTGAAGACAGTTTGAAAAAACACAAGATCAACTGCGTAGAATTTGAAGCAACAAATGTTGTTATGCCTGAAGGACAAACATGTTCATTCCATGGCTTCTCAAAGATGATTCATGTTCCAGTTGTCGGTTACGCTGATTTTGAGTCAATTTTGAAACCCATGAAAGATGCAGGAAAGATGAAACAAACGCAGAAAATACAAGAGCATCTCCCATGTGGATTCGCTTTTCATCTCGTCTCTCCTTTTCTGCAAATGGAACCTGTCTTGCAAAGAGCTGGGAGTGAAAAAGATTCAGCTGAGCTTCCAAAAGAATTTCTGCGACGACTCATTGAGGAAGTAAAAACTGCTCAACTGAAACTGAAGCCAAAGCCCATGGATCCGCTCACTCCAGAAGAATGGCATGTGTTCAATCAAACATCATGGTGCTGGCTGTGTCAAGGTGAATTTGAGAGAGAAGGAGAAAAGATGAAAGTACGAGATCACTGTCATTTTACTGGAAAATTCAGAGGAGTTGCACATCGCTCTTGTAACAGAATGTTTCAGAGACCAAAATTCACTCCAGTGTTCTTCCATAATCTGGCGAACTATGACTCACATCTTTTTGTGCGGGCTCTGGGTTTGCTGGATGAAATTCTGGAGATACAATGCATCCCCAATAACGAAGAAAAATATATCTCTTTCTCCCTGAAATTTGAGCTGAAAAGAGAAAAGATCTGTGAGGGAAAAGAAATCATTGTGAAACATGAAATCAGATTTTTAGATTCTTTCAAATTCATGGCGTCTTCTCTGGGGAATCTAGCTGGTAATCTCCCCAAGACAGATCTGAAAGAAACTGCTAGATTTTTCCAGGGAGAAAAGTTTGACTTGATGACGCGAAAAGGAGTTTATCCCTATGAATTCATGGATTCATTTGAAAAGTTTGCAGAGCCACTCCCAGAAAAAGAAGCGTTTTTCTCCAGCTTAAATGACTCAGGGATTGCGGATGAAGATTTTGAGCACGCAAAACATGTCTGGCAGAAATGGCAGATGAAAAACATGGGAGAATTTCACGATCTCTATCTGAAAACAGATGTGTTGTTGCTGGCAGATGTTGTTGAAAACTTCAGAAAACTTTGCGAAGAAAACTATGGTCTGGATCCTGCACAGTTTTTCACAACCCCTGGAATGGCATGGAACGCAATGCTGAAAATGACTGGAGTTTCTTTGCAGCTTCTGAACGACGTAGATATGCTGCTGATGGTTGAACGAGGGATGAGAGGTGGAAATACCAATGCGTTCAAGCGATACGCAAAGGCAAATAATCGATTCATGAAAGATTTTGATGAAACGTTGCCTGCTAAGTTTCTTGTTTATCTTGACGCAAATAACCTTTATGGATGGGCAATGTCAAAGCCTCTTCCAGTTGGAAAGTTCAAATGGATGGATGATCCGTCGAAATGGAAGGCATTTGTTGATGGAGAAGGTGTAGGATGCATCCTGGAAGTAGATCTGGAATATCCAGATGAACTGCATGATGCTCAAAATGATTTTCCACTTGCTCCAGAAAGTCTCAAACTAGATGGAGTGTGGAAGCTGACTCAAAATCTGAGAGATAAAGAAAGAATGGTTCTGCACGGAGAAAATCTGAAACTCTTTCTTTCCCTGGGAATGAAACTGAAAAAGATTTGGAGAGGAATTTCATTTCAGGAAGCTGCCTTCATGAAATCATATATTGAGACAAACACAAAGCTGAGAATGAACGCAAAAAATGTCTTTGAAAAAGATTTCTTCAAGCTGATGAATAATTCAGTGTTTGGGAAGACAATGGAGAATGTGCGAAAAAGAGTTTCCATTGAACTGGTTAAAGATGTTGAAAGAGCAGAAAAACTGATCAATAAGCCAAACTTTGCTGATCTGCAGATTTTTGATGAATTTTTAATCGGGATAAAGATGCGAAAGAAACAAGTCCGCATGAATAAACCAGTTTATGTGGGCATGTCAATTCTGGATCTCTCCAAAACCCTGATGTTCCACTTTCATTATGGCTATGCAAAAGAAAAGTGGAAAGATTTGAAAGTTCTTTATACAGACACAGATTCACTGGTCTATGAGATTGGAACAGAAGATTTCTATGCAGATATTGCAGATGATGTTCTTGAATGGTTTGACACAAATGACTTTTCCAGAGATCATCCTGCTGTTTTAAATGGACTGCCTATTGTGAAAGAAAACAAGAAAAAGATTGGGCTGATGAAAGATGAATGCGCTGGAAAAACTATAACAGAATTTGTAGCGCTGAGACCAAAACTTTATGCTTTCCTGTTGAATGAAAGAAAAGAAGAAAAGAAAGCAAAAGGCGTAAAGAAATGTGTGATTAAAAACCAGCTGCGATTTGACAACTTTATGAAATGTTTGAAAGGAGAAGGAAAAATACTCAGGACGCAAAATGTCATTCGCAGCAGAGAACATCATCTTTTTACAGAAAGAATGGAGAAGATTGCACTGTCTGCCAATGATGACAAGAGAGTGATTTTAAAAAATGGAATAGATACATTTGCAAGAGGACACTGGAGATTGAGATGATTTTGTCAACCAGTTGAAAAAATATTTGGTTTTCAAAAATCTATCTGCAGATAGAATTTTAAAAAGTTTTTTTCTCCAGTTTTTTGAAAAGTTTTTTTTCTGGAGAAAACTTTTTTTTCTCCAGAAACTGGAGAAAAAAACTTTTTAAAAATCTATCTGCAGATAGAATTTTAAAAAGTTTTTTTCTCCAGTTTTTTGAAAAGTTTTTTTTCTCCAGAAACTGGAGAAAAAAACTTTTTAAAATTCAACCTGCAGATAGAATTTTGTCAACTGAAATCTATCTGCAGATAGAATTTTAAAAAGTTTTTTTCTCCAGTTTTTTGAAAAGTTTTTTTTCTGGAGAAAACTTTTTTTTCTCCAGAAACTGGAGAAAAAAACTTTTTAAAATTCAACCTGCAGATAGAATTTTGTCAACTGAAATCTATCTGCAGATAGAATTTTGTCAACTGAATATTCTATCCCAGATTTTTTGAGACAGTAGATAGATATTCACGGCATCCGGTGGATCCCGAAGGCCCCCATAGTACGAACGTTTTCTATCTTATGTGAAATTTTAGGATAGTTAGAATATGCTCTATTTGACAGGAATATGAAGTGGCACTTTTACAATCAATGAAAAAATGTCTCTGGTAAATTTAGACAGAAAGTTAGCATTTGGAGATGCTGTTAAATTTTAGGAGAGACTGAAAAATGAGATTCTGGAATATTTTTGTTGAGTTCTGGTGGTTTTAACATAACTGATCAATCGAGTCATATAATTTACTATGTGTGAAAATTGACAGTAAGGTTTTTACGTTAAAACTAGCTGGGGGGCTTCGGATGCACCGGGGTCCGTGAATAACTATCTACTAAATACTGCGAAAGGATCGTAAAGGCTTTTTACGAGACGTAATACATGAACCATTTGAAAAAAGTATCGGGAGATGAAGACGGGCAACAGCAGAACTCATTTTGGGAGCGACATTGCTAGAACGACTCGACTCTCGGTGACTCGAGCCAGCGCCGACGTTTTTGCTTATCGACTGCTTCATAGAATGAATGTAAATATAGAAATTATAATTAGTTCAAGGACTGTCGATTGCCAGCTCTATCACATTAAAGAGCCGAAGAACGATTTTCGTGGAATTTTTTAAACAACTGAATTCTGCAGCGAAGCAAAGTCAAGTCGTGCATTGTATATATTTGCTACCATGGCTAAGTTTTGGCCCCAAAACCAAAACCGATGCGATCGCACGCGTTTGCCCGCCTTTTTTCTGGTATTGACGTTAACACTCGCGTATTTTAAAAATTTTCCATTTGTGAAATTTTATTGCCTCTTATGTTGCCGTTTTTAATGGATTTTAGGTAAAGCATTTAAAAGTTATTATAATTGAACCCAATCCTCAATTGTTTTGTCCTATGTTTTTTTTAGTGTTTCTTTTGAAAGCCCAAAAAGACATATTTATATCAGTAGAAACCCAAAAATAACGGTCTAGTTTTGTTAAAAAGCATTCTACTAGTGCTCGGCTAGGATTAAAAATTATTGTCTGTCTGCAGATGGCCAGGATGGAAATGGATTGCAACTTGAAAAAAAAATTGGCCATTTTTTTCAAGTTCATCGCCTGGTGTCTTGGATAACTCGCTAAAACTCTGATTATGGTTGATCCTTCTTCGAAAAATTCACTTGGTATCTTCCTCTTAGTGTTCTATAAGCATTTCGTGTACGCTAAGAGACTTAATAGTTTTAATTTTGGGCAGTTTTGGCCCAGAAATGTCAAATTCCCGATGACAAAGCTCCTTTAACTCAAACTGTCTGGAGAACAGAATAAATAAAAGCGTGTAATTTAAACATCTATTATTCAGAACTCTAGTCTGTCTAGTAAAAATTCTGCTTTGAAGAAAAAAAAAGAATAATAGTCGAAGCCTAAAGCTATTGATCATGGCCTGAACGGTGACAGGCTTGTCATTAAAAGCAAAATAAAATTTATATAATGCCAAACCACACGAAATATTTCTGTTATATATCAATATTTTGTTTGGGGCAGTCAAAGTCTAGAACGTAGTAAGGTTTAGGTTGCTAAACCAACAAACATTGTATATACCTTCATAAATAATTTGTGTAAATTTTTCGGGTATGAATGGGTATACATTCAAGCCCATTTCATGAGACACCTGCTCAACAGTGATTCACAATCAAAGACAGTGTATGGCGTTGTAAGGAGAAAACTGATGTTGCTAGCTCTGAGATTAGCGTGCGTCTTACGGCCATGTGGGAGGTAGGGTGCCGACGCGACAGGGGCTTATTATTACTTTGATGTTTGTGGCCAGTCACAACAACAGCAAAATAATGCGGGGGGGGGGGGGGGGGGGGGTACTTCCCTCCTTATATGACCCATACGGGGACATGCCGCTTGATAGAGTATGATTTTTGGCCTCGTTGCCCTTTACTGTATATAATTTTACGTGAGTCTGTCCTAAACAGTGTCTGAATCTGACCTAAACATGGTATAGTTTTTGACCACTTTGCCCTTAACACCGCGGTATATAATTTTACGCCAGTCTGTCCTAAACGGGGTCTGGATCTGTCCTAAACAGGATATGGTTGCACAAAAAGGCATTTCCGAGTTGCCTTTAGCTTCTCTATCAAAGCGAGGCTAGGTGCGAAACCTTTCATATGAAAATGAGTTTTCATTCACATGCAAATAAGTTTTATTTGCATGTGAATGAAAACTCATTTTCATATTGAAAGGTTTCGCACCTAGCCTCGCTTTGATAGGGAAGCTAAAGGCAACTCTGAAATAGCCTATTGTCGTCGTTTTAAAATTTGGTTTACACAGTATTTAAAAATTTGAGAACGGAGACGTTTGCTCAATTGCAATTGCCATTAAAAACATATATTTTCCTTTGTCCTAAACGGGGTCCTAAAATGAGGGGTGTTGTCATACACAGCGTGGATATTTTAGGGGTTTTTAACGAGGCGGTTTAAATTTTAGTGCTCTAAAGGAAAAAATAAGTGTCTTGGGCTGCAGATGATCTGGATAGAAACAGATTGCAACGCCAAGTTCAGTTCAAATTTATCGTCTTGTGTCTTGGGAAGGTGATAAAACTCTAATAATGATCGTTTCTCTTTTCTAAACTTCACTTCATATCTTCCTCTTAGTGTTCTGTAAGCATTTCGTTTTTGAAAAAGCTGCTTAGTTTTATCTGGGGCAGATTGAAAAAACTTGACTTTATAACGCGGATACTCAAAAGCGCTATTTTAACGGTCACATTTTTTTTTTATCGTCTGCTGACTTAAAAATTTAGAACCTGTACAGTTTAATGAGCATCGCCACAGGAAAGTCAGTACTGCTTAATAGCTTTCATTTGAATGGTCACACTTTAGGATTTTATTCACAGAGACTCAAAAGTAAGAACCACCTTGTACAGCATAATAAACAGTACCACAGGAAAGTACTGCTTAGTAGCTTTCATTTGAATGGTCACACTTTAGGATTTCATCCACAGACTCAAAAGTTAGAACCACCCTGTACAGCATAATAAAAAGTACCACAGGAAAGTACTGTTCAGTAGCTTTCATTTGAATGGTCACACTTATTAGGATTTTATTCACAGACTCAAAAGTTAGAACCACCTTGTACAACATAATAAACAGCACCACAGGAAAGTACTGCTCAATAGCTTTCATTTGAATGGTCACACTTATTAGGATTTTATTCACAGACTCAAAAGTTAGAATCACCTTGTACAACATAATAAACAGCACCACAGGAAAGTACTGCTCAATAGCTTTCATTTGAATGGTCACACTTTAGGATTTCATCCACAGACTCAAAAGTTAGAACCACCTTGTACAGCATAATAAACAGTACCACAGGAAAGTACTGCTTAGTAGCTTTCATTTGAATGGTCACACTTTAGGATTTCATCCACAGACTCAAAAGTTAGAACCACCCTGTACAGCATAATAAAAAGTACCACAGGAAAGTACTGTTCAGTAGCTTTCATTTGAATGGTCACACTTATTAGGATTTTATTCACAGACTCAAAAGTTAGAACCACCTTGTACAACATAATAAACAGCACCACAGGAAAGTACTGCTCAATAGCTTTCATTTGAAAAAAAAATGGTCACACTTATTAGGATTTTATTCACAGACTCAAAAGTTAGAATCACCTTGTACAACATAATAAACAGCACCACAGGAAAGTACTGCTCAATAGCTTTCATTTGAATGGTCACACTTTAGGATTTCATCCACAGACTCAAAAGTTAAAACCACCTTGTACAGCATAATAAACAGCACCACAGGAAAGTACTGCTCAGTAAATTTCATTTGAATGGTCACACTTAAGGATTTTATTCACAGACTCAAAAGTTAGAACCACCTTGTACAACATAATAAACAGCACCACAGGAAAGTACTGCTTAATAGCTTTCATTTGAATGGTCACATGTACACTTTAGGATTTCATCCACAGACTCAAAAGTTAGAACCACCTTGTACAGCATAATAAACAGCACCACAGGAAAGTACTGCTCAGTAACTTTCATTTAAATGGTCACACTTTAGAATTTTATTCACAGAGACTCAAAAGGAAGAACCACCCTGTACAGCATAATAAACAGTACCACAGGAAAGTACTGCTGAATAGCTTTCATTTGAATGGTCACACTATTGGTCACACTGTTTTAGGAACCAAAGTTGATCCTTGCTTGGACATAATCAGAATTGAAACTGTATCCGGTACAAGCGTACTCTATAGAAAGCGAACTACTCTCAAAAACAAAACACGATAATTAAGCTCAAATGATATAGGCGTAAAATAATTATTCTAAAAAACAAACCACTGTGCAAATCCGACTTATTAAGAAGTTATCAGGAGGCACATTTATAAACTTCAGTTGAGTTTTAATCGAAATTAAATTTCCTCAGTTTGGGAGCCATTGTTTTCTCTTTGGGATCCACTTTGAGCTTTTCATTAAAACTTCAGCTGACTCGAAGTTGTTTTGATTGTCTTTTATCGCTGCATGTTAAAAGAAAATATCAACAACAGGAATATGATATTCCTGTTGTTGATATCAGTTTAATTTAAAGTAAGCTCAATGGTCTTTAGGTGATGCTATACATGGGATGATTCGCAACGACGAACGCAACGATGTTGCGCTAAAAGTTGATGCCGTGTAACATGGGTGCGCGGACGATTTTCTTCTCAAGTTTTGCGTTGCGAGTTTTTGAATCAGCTTCACGTTACACGGTATCAACTTTTAACGTTACAATGTTGCGTTAAAAATCGTCTCGTGTAACATCGAAATCACCTTTTTGTTGAAGCCATTTTTTGCATGCGTGTTTTTGGTTTTAAAAAGCTTAAATAATCTGACCCACCCAGTTTGCATTGTGCGCCTACGTTGGTTCGTCCGCCATTTTCAGGGCCCCCGAAAGTCCATACTGTATTGTAGATGAGAAATTCACTAGTGCAAGAGGTGATATGCTTGCCCAAATATGGAATAGAGCCGTATCATAACAATAAGAGAAGCGCGCAATGCAAACTGGGTGGGTCAGACTCTTTAAGCTTACATTTAATTCAAGTTATTACTCGTGGGAAATTGTTTAATGTTTACAAGAAACAGATCTTCTGTTCTCATATCCTAAAAGACCACAATATGCCAAAAGATGCTAAACTCGGGTTGTGAAATTCTTTGTCCTCACGCGTATTACCTATATACCGAATATCAAACAATTATCTCCCAAAGAATTAATGAACTCTCCCATGTTTAGATTTCCGCAATAATCTATTATCAATTCAGACTGATATAACTTGTGTTTTACGTTATTGTTATTCCTTTTTCAAGTTAAGTTTTATGTTTTTGTGATACTGCACGAATTTATGGTTGTGCAAATAAAGGTACTTGTTGTTGTTACAATTCAAAATAATAATTATAATAATAATTATAATAATATCGTTTATTCAAGCCTTTTGCAGTAATAACTGAATTATAGGCAGATTGCATATACACCAAATTGAAGAAACGTTGTCGGGT
Organism: Dendrophyllia cribrosa; assembly: GCA_024195265.1. NCBI lineage: Eukaryota > Metazoa > Cnidaria > Anthozoa > Scleractinia > Dendrophylliidae > Dendrophyllia > Dendrophyllia cribrosa. The sequence goes on along the minus strand of JAJLRJ010000006.1, from coordinate 14,505,695 downwards.
GAAAAGCATAAACCATGAACGATGCGACCCAAAGGTTTTCTGGGAAGTTGGAAAAATTAATCTTCGTCTGTGACAGAAAATACATTACATTAACACAGGATGCATAAATCATGCTCTTAAATGTCTCAAGCAAAGAAAACATCTTGATCAGTCAAGAAATAGAATATTACTAGCTTGCCAATGCTGCCTACCCAGAATCCCATTCTGTCTCATCGTTCATGGTTTATGCTTTTTACGAGTCAACGTTTCTTCAAATTGGTGTATACTACAAATTTAAGGCGCAATGTTACAAAACGTAAAGGTTATATCACTATTAAACTACTATATAAATGACGGGGGTGCTCATCTTACTTTTTAGGGTTCAAAATTTGTAGATTGGTACCGCTTAGGGTGCTGAAATCTGAAATGACTACCATTAGAATTATCGCAGTACCTTTCAGGGTATTGAGCCGAAAAATATGACGGGAACTTTTAAAATTGGTACCTCTTAGGGGCAAAAATCCAATTTGAGCCACGCCCACCACCCGAGATTCTGGTACCTTGTAGGGTGTCTTTCGAAAATTTCCGACGAGCACCTCCAACATTTTTATATGGGAGTCCTCCACTCGGGAAAGACACGCGAAGGCGGCGGGGAGTATATCCTTAACAGTGAAGATCTCGATATCGTCACCATGGGGAGCTTCAGCATCGGCGAGACAAGGAAGGAAAACGAGACTAGAAAAACTAATTGTTCGAATTCGTTTACTTTGTCTAATGTGACTGAATAGTCTAGGGGTTGAATTCGTAGGGATGGCTTTGAAGTTGAAATAGAGAAAAGAAAATCAACCGTCGTGTGTTCACGTTCTCCACAAACCTATAATTTGATCATTTGACGTTGTTGTTTTGCAAGGCATGGAAAAGAAATGTACCAAAATGTAAAATGCACGTTCAGAGGCCGGCATGTGTTGGTTTCACACCACAGACTAAGGCCCCGTCCACACGTATACATTATGTTCGCAAACGCATAAGTTTTAATGCGTTTAGGCCTCCCGTCGACACATAAACGATGAAAACGGTCACCCTAAACGGATATTTTCGAAAACGTTCTCCAAAGCGGATATTTTTGAAAATGCTTACCCGTTTACGTGTGGACAGCGCAGACTCCCATATAAAAATGACGGGTGCTCGTCGGAAATTTTCGAAAAACACCCTAAAAGTTACCTGAATTTCGTTTGATGGGCGTGGCTTAAAATAATTTTACCCCTAAGAGGTACCAATTCTAAAACAACACATGTCATATTCTGTCATATTTTTTCGGCTCATACCCTAAAAGGTACCGCGATAATTCTAACGGTGGTCATTTTAGATTTTGGTACCCTAAGCGGTACCAATCTCCAAATTTTGACCCCTAAAAGGTACGACGAGCACCCCCGTCATTTTTATATGGGAGTCCCGCCCCCGGGAGACCAAGGTTTTAACACGAGTAACGGGTTGAAAGACCAACTCGCTAGCCACTACACCACGCCTCCATAGACTTTTAGACTCTTTAGAAAATTAAAAAGAACAAAATGGAGCACACAAATTTTGTCTTTTAGAAGCTACGACAATCGATTGCATTCTAATGAATCTTTAATTGCGTTGTTTCAGTTCTTTGGAAAACAAAAGCAATCCCGAAGCTGTGTGACTCATTAAAAAAATTACTTTCTCGATCAGCATTGTTGGAGTATAAAAATAAAAAAAAAGTATACAAACAAGCTACGATTAGAGAGAGGTTTACATGCGTTATTTCAATAACAGTCTTGTTGATCTTCACGGTTGTTGTCAGTTTGCCGAACGCCGGTTTAACGTACACAATAAACCGCGGCAGAGAAAACCTATGTTAATTGATTCATTATAGACCATTCGTGTGAAAGCCATCTAGGAGCACTTAGTTGTTTATTACGTTGTATACAAGGTGGTTCTAACTTTTGACCTGTTTGTGGATAAAATCCTTAGTTTTATTACCATCCTACGTGAAAGCGACTACGCAGTAAACTTCAACAGGAGTGCTGCTTGCATTTTCGTACTTCGTAAAATATAAAGCGGGATTTTTGCTGCGGAACGAGCGTAGCGAGTGAGCAGCAACATAATCAGGATTTAAGAGAAATATATGAGAAAAAAATATAAGCTACGAAAAATCTCGATTTGATCGCTTTTTACCAGAATTCACTGCGCCACGCACACATTTTGGGCCAGAATTCACTGCGCCACGAACAATAGCCTCGCTTGCTGCTTCAAGCTGTTGGCTGCGAGATTTGTAATATTTTGGTCCAACATGTGCCAGTCGTAATCGGAACTGAAGTGTCGAAGACTACCGCGAGTTGAGCGAGGACTGTGAGGCATGGTGATAGGACCGTTGGATAGCAAAGATTTTCGAAGATTGTACGGAATAAAAGACAAATTTATTTTGAAATCACTCCGACAGCGGTCGATGAGACTGAGCTGAGCGCGTGGGGTCGCGAAACCTGAGCTGAGCGCGTGGAGACGCGAATACGATACGGCTAGCTAGTAACGCAACATATTCATTATCAATAATTTAAAAGTTAAACCTAAATTTTCACACCTTCCTCGTGGTGAACGCGTCCTTTGCTCAACAATATTCTACAGACATTGCAAGAACTTGATGCGTGAATTACAAAACAAAATTAGTCGGCTTATCAGCTGGAGTTTTCGTCGATTCATCCCGGTTACATTTGCTTTGCTTTCCCTCAAAAAACGAAAGAGAAAATTCTGTAATACCAGCGAGGCGATAAAACAACATTATTACAACAAATTTACCGCAGCAATTACTATCTTTTGGATACACTAGTTTTTAAAACTTAATTTGAACACTAATGAAATGGTCTTAATTGTGGCCATTTCCGTACATCGTCTATTGATAACGAATACATTGTACTTTCTGAAAGGCAAAGTACTTTAAACAATAGAACGTCCTTAGCGGCCCCTTTTAAACTTAACAATTGTTATGCAGCCTTTATGAGTGCCTAATTGGACACGTGGTTTATGTTGTTTACCTTAGTAATAAATCGCGCAAACGTTTATTGACTGCAAATGTGGAGCCCTTCAGCAAATGCAGTCGGTAATATACAATGACGAACGTCTCTGAAATTGAAAGAAGAAGGTCTTAAACCTGGGCAAAGGTGGCTTCACATCACATGACATCTTTAAGCGACGAATATGTTCATATCTCCTCGAGAAATGAACAAAGTACGGGCGAAGACTCGTTCCAAACAAAGAAAGAACTATATTTGATTTACTTACAAGAGGCGAAGTTGCGAAGAGAGCTTGACTTTCCGATCGACGAAGATAAACCTAGTCCTCTACGAACGTATCAAAGATTGAACTACGAGCTTGCCGAGAGAAGGAAGTTCCTTTCGTTTAACGGTCCAACAGCGAGATGCAAGTCGCTGCCGATTATTTATAACCCTGGACTTACTTCACAGAGACAACAATTGGCCACAGCGACGAAAGGCGAAACAACAATTATGCAAACACGAGCAGCTTCGAAGTGGCAAGAATTGGCGCAGTGTTTGCAAAGTATAAAGGAGGGTAGGATCTCTGACCAACGCTTGCGAAAGACGTCTTCATGCACGGGCAATGATGCAGGGAATCGTCCTGTTACGAATCGCGCTGTATTCAGGAGAAAAAAGTCAGATGAACCGCGGCGGACTCAACAACAGTGGAAAATAACTATACACAAAAGATTACCCACAGTAATCTAGAAGAGGAATCTCGCTAAAAGCTATAATGCTGATTTTTTTTTTTCACGTACAGGAATGGATCGCCAAAACTATCCATAGAAAGTTGTAGAAAGTAACATACTATTAATCTTGCTGATCAAATCAGTTTGAAATTGACGCTGTTTATATATTCAAGACGAAAAGAAGGAAAAAACTCACAAGTTCCAACGCTTAACCTGGATAAAAATACATGCTTTAGATAGCTGATAAACGCCAATCTAGACAAAGAAAGGCTCTAAGATTGATCCTGCACTTAAAAGGTGGAAGGAAAGTGAGCGAAAAATTATACAGCGTTCGAAATTACAGTAAAGTAGAAAAAAGAACGCTATTAAAAAAGTAAAATACTAGGAAAAACCTAACGGATTATCATCCCCTAATTATATAAACAAACTAATGGGTCAGAATTACCAATCGGTGTGACAAACATCACGTATACACTAGTATAACCTAAGATTAAAACGCTAAAACATTAACGGTCAACCAAAAGAAAAAGTGCCAAACAAGATAAAGTGCTTAATGAAAAAACGTATATGAAGCATCTGGTTTCATACTATACATACCTGTATCTCCCCCTTGTTACGTTAGCTTTACGTTTACATCAGTCTGCATGTCCAAAGGGATTGTTTAGGTGCATGTCGACAGTAATTTTCAAAAGACCCTCCATGATGGAAGCTGCAAGATTTAAATACCAAAGACTATAAATTTAACCAGTACGTAGTGCAATGCGAAACGCTATTAAATAAAAGAAAGTTGAACTATATTAATCTAAGAAATGCTTTTCTGGTTGTGTTGTTAATCTAAGTTAGAAAATACAGTTTCAGTCTTTTTCAGGCAGACCTTGTAAAAGAAACTGTTCCTATAAATGTTCCTTGAATATAACACTATCCACGACTCTTGTCCTGTGAAACCTTTGAATGCCACCCCAGGTTACCCCTGGCAACCAGCAGCCATATTGGACTTTTCATGACTTGACCACCTCAAGCGAGCAGCACCACAACTGTTGGTTGCTATAGAAGAGTTCCAAACGTCATATAATGGGTTTTTTTAACTTCCTCGGCTATGTTTGGTCACATTCGTTCTGTTTATGATTCCATTAGGTTCCATCAGATTTTATGAGTCACAACCATATTTTGTAAGTCACGTGACCAGAAAATAAAAACATTTAAAACTCAAAATCTTGCATTTTTTCCTCAATAAAACCTTTAACCTCAACGGTTTAAGAACGTCCTGATAAAAAAATCTGTACCGTGGATTTGTTAAATTCACTTCATCAGAAAAAGCTTTGACGTCAAAAAGATGCATTTTCAGACATTTTCTTTAAAAGCTTTCTTTATTTTTGTCTAAACGGTAATTCCATGCCACAGATGTTAAAAAAAGTTGAATTGCTTTAATTGAATGGTCGTATTTTAGGGTATCATTGACAGTCTTGAAAGGTGGACCTAAAATGTACGACAGTGCACCGAGGAGTTGTCGCCCAGTAGCTTACTTAAATGGTTACATCTTTAGAATTCATCCAGAGTCACTGAGATTTAACATCCGACAGAAAAATGCACGTACAGCAACACAGAAAGCTTGCTCAATTTCTTCCGTTTGAATAGCTTTAATTTAATTGAATGATTTATTCAGCCTCAAAGTTAGGACCTCCTAGTACAATAATGCTTTGAAGCAATGGTTTGAGTGGCTTCGCTGCATAGGTTTGATTTTCATACATTTGTCAATAAACCCATTCGAAGTTCACTGAAAAATTTACAGACAAATGTATGGAAAACAAACAAATTAATTGCACGCTTTCTAACACAGCTACATTCCTCAAATTTAAAGAGTAAAATCTTCCAGTATCGTAAGTTTTCAATTTACAAATCAGTAATATAAGAAAATATTCGTTTTCACTTGACGCAAACTCTTATGCTTACCCTTGTACTTATATATGTCACTAGTGAAATTCAGGCTTAACAAAGGTCGTCACGTTTACGTATCTTTGTTTTCCATGCTGGTAGACATGCATTTTTGCATATTGCGGCAACGTAGGCAGACATGGCTGAAGGTATTAAAAACAGCTTAACTGGGTTACGTTTTTGATCCTGCGTGCGACTAAAATAACCTTCAAGTTTCCGAATTATATTTACCGTATTTTGAGGGGCTACTTTCGTCACGATTATTATGTGCAGGCCAAAAACATCAAAACAATTGAAATGAAAAAAGGGGTTGAGTTGGTCTGCCGTAAGCTCTAGTTAATTGATTGAGTCAACTTAACGTGCGATCGTGCACAAATAGTTGGAATTAGCATACTGAGCTGTGTGATTCAACTCACGACCTCATTTTAAGCATAGTTGATATAATCGTGTTTTCATGATTATGGCCAGGAGCTTGCTTAAAAGGGGCTATGTCACCTATTTTTAGTATCACTTTGAAAAGCCAAAAAACATATTTGTTTCAATGGAAACCTACAAGTAATGGTCCAGTTTTGTTAACAAATACTCTACCAGTGCACAGAAGCTAGAATTCGTCATCTTTGGCTGCGGATGGCTGCGGATGGAAGTGAATTGCAACTTGAAACAATTGGCCAATTTTTTCAAGTTCCTCCCAAGTGTCATGGGTAAATCGCAGAAAAACTTATTATGGTTTGTTTTTCCTTGAAAAAATCACTTGACATTTTCTTCTTGGTGTTCTAAAAACAATTTAGTGTTTGAGCAAAGGTACTTTGTCATATATTTAGTGTATTTTTACCAAAATCTGTGTAACAATGCCCCTTCAAGGCGGGACTTAACTTAGTAAACGCCATTTTTCCGCCAATTGACATGGCTTTAATGGAAATATCTCGTTCACGTTTCAAGCAATCCAAAAACTCTATGCTCATCCCATGAATCTATGTTATAGGGTGTTTTGTAAATTTTTGGGTGATTTTTGGGTATGTTTGGGAGGAAATAGTTTTTCTCAAAGGATTGGTTAAATTAAGAGAAAAAAAGAAATATTTAATATTGAAGATTTAGTGGAGTTTTAAAATTAGAATTTGTAGTTAATAATTAATAGTCAGACACCAAGTTAGTCCACTAGCAACCAGGGGTGCTCTTGCATGGGTATCAACTGTCTGTTCGTGTTCCAAAAATCATTTTCTTTCTCCTATCTAAAAATTTCTTTCAAATTTAGGTTGAGTCCCGCCTTAAGCATGCTTTACTACTTTGCAATAGAAAGAAAAAACACCAAAAGCGATTAAAAAAAAAGAAATATTAACTAAACAAGCAGAATAACGGCTAAAATAGCCAACATTCTACAAGAACTGTAATTTTGATGATAAAATACGATGTTAAACGAAGATATCCGATGAGTTACTGATTAGTCCTCTTTTACAAGACCAATTTGTGGCTCTTCGGCTGTTGTCGAAGGCAAAGATTTAAGTGCGTTGACAGGCAGGTAAATTTGTCTTCGCTGTGGTGCTATTTATTATGCTGCACAATGTGTTATAATTATACTAACGTTCGAGTCTGTGGTTGAATTCCCACAGTGTGACCATTCAAATGAAGGCTACTGAGCAGTTCTATCCTGTGGTACTGTTTATTATGCTATTCAAGGTGGTTCTAACTTTTGAGTCTATCAGTCAAATGAAAGAGTATTCAAATGAAAGATCTTTAGCAGTACTTTGCAATGGTGCTCTTTGATTTTCGGAGATTTTTTTTGCATTTTCAATGTGTTAAATAAATGTGACTAAGATGTGTACTGTCTCGTCGATGTTGTATTGCCAACTGCCACCTAAAAAATACTTCGCTAAAAAGATTCTCTAGAGCAAATTAAAGCAAGTAATTTCTTGATGGAAATGGATTACAATTCATCAAATTTGATTTCGTGACAGTCCATCTAGAAATCAAAATTACCATTTTGGTGAACCTTTTGGCCCTTATTTTGTCTCCCATTTTTCTTTGCTTTCATCGCTGACATGTATGGCGATTTTGTCTTCCCATTGCATTGACTGTTTCATTGTGCTAGTATAGTTTATTCAACATTATAACATAGCTAGCAGAGCCGCGCAATCAAATTCAGTACACGTAAGCGTGCTCAAAATTCCGATAGTGCACGCTGATAGCGTGAGCAAATCGCTTCGCCAGAATTCGCGTCGGATTTGATGCACAATTCCACCGGCTATGTTATAAAACAATTGGTTCATGCTTTTAGCTATACCATGCGCGATTTAGGGGTAACACTTATTCTTTTGTTAAAACAATAGAATATTAGAGCACAAAAGAACGACAATACAATAGAATACAATACCATAGAATATATTAGAATACATAATTTTACCTAATACAATGAATGTGTACAATGTACAATAGAGCTAACACCCTAAATCGGGCATCATATGCTTTTAGCTGTGCACTATCGAGTTATGGAGCACGTGGGAAGTTTGGAGAGTACTCAAGAAGCTAGAGTTGCCCTCGGCAACTCTTACGCTTCTTTCGTGCTCTCCAAACTTCCCACGTGCTCCATAACTCGATAGTGCACGCTAAAGCATGAACCAATTGTTAAACAACAACAACAACAACAACAACAGCAAAAGAGCAAAACAAAACAAACAAAAACCTGGGGCAAGTTGCATAAAACATAATAGAAAGTTTAGAGAGATAAAACATCGCGTTTTTTTTAATTTATAATGCGTTATTCTAAATTTATTTGATAAATTTTGCGTTAACCCTCAATTAATAGAGGTTATAGTACGGCTGGGTAACATTAGAACGTGAGAAAATAACCAGCAGCATTACAAAACTTTTCGCTGTAGACAGTCATTTCCCTAATCTATCTTTTTGAAAGTGTTTTATAGCGCGCGCCCATACGGCCCTGCCAGGCCCTGTCCCTTTGTAAAACCATATAAGGGCCGAACGCATTTGCGCGAGCTGGGCCGTAAAAAGCCATACGGCCCTTAACTACAAAAGCGTACCGCCTCGCTTGTTAAAATTTCAAGCAATTTTGTCTCCAAATTGGTCACATGATAAAAGTCATAAAATACTTATTGACTAAGTTAGGTAGGGCTGGATGTGAAAATATTTGGCTCTCGTTCATGGCAATTATTTTCCCACCGGCCCTCCCACTTGGTCAATAAGTACATAATATTTTGACGAACTGACATCATCATCAAATCCGCAGGTAAGGGATCTGGAACAGTGGTGATGGACCGTGACTGGTACATTAACGAATATAAACGACAACTTAACGATACTAAATTCTACAAACTGCTTGACGCTGACATTACTAGTGACATTCAAACACGCATACGAGTCTACGTACAACGCATGCACAAAGACAATATCATCAACGACGAAACTAAACGATTCCTCCTACAGACTGACCCCAAAGCAGGACGTTTCTACATTTTACCCAAAATTCACAAACAAGGTAACCCAGGACGACCCATTGTCTCCAGCAACAGTCACCCCACAGAACGCGTTTCTCATTTCATCGACTATCATCTTAAACCACTCGTTCACAATACAGCATCATCATTCATCAAGGACACTACACACTTCCTCAATAAACTTAACGAACTTGGACGTTTACCCAGTAACGCCATTTTTGTCACACTTGACGTTTCGTCACTCTATACTAACATTCCACATAACAAAGGTATTGACGCTTGTCGACACTACCTTAATACTCGCGTTCGCTCTACTTACACCATACGCACAGAGACTCTTTGCGACCTAATCAGAATTGTTCTCACTATGAACAATTTTGATTTCAATGGAAGCCACTACCTTCAAACACACGGCACAGCTAATGGTACACGCATGGCAGCATCATACGCTAACCTGTTCCTCGCAAAGTTCGAGACCTATGCACTCAAACATGCACCATTTCAACCACATACCTGGTGGCGTCTCATCGACGATATATTCATGATATGGACTCATACGGAGAACGACCTACTTTCATTCATTTCTTACCTTAACAACCGTCACCCACCATCAAATTCACTTCCTCCCATTCATCACAGTGCATACCATTTCTTGATGTCAATGTCTTTCTAGACAATGGTGTCATCGTCACAGATCTATACACCAAGCCTACGGACAAACATCAGTACCTCTTACATTCTTCATGTCACCCATTTCATACCAAACTTACCATTCCATTTAGCCTCGGCCTCAGACTACGACGTATATGCTCTTCCGACGACACCTTCGTACAACGCACCAACGAACTTATACAATACCTTAACCTTCGTGGTTACAACCTCTGTTTCCTCAAACGCGAGGTACAACGTATTCACGCCATCACACGTACTGAGGCACTCAAACCCAGTATTACCACATCAGACTCACCCAGTCGTGTTCCTTTTGTTATCACATACAACCCTGCCCTTCGCTCTATTTCATCCGTCATTCGTAAACATTTCAGTATTCTCTCCTCTTCCCAACGTTGCGCTAGTATATTTAAATCCACACCCATTGTCGCCTACCGTCGCACTAACAATCTTAGTGACATACTAGTTTAGATCCAAACTACGTACTAATAGCGGAAGCAACTGCCTCACTTGTAGCTACATTACTGACGGACGTACTAACTACTCATTTTCTGTCACTGGGGAAACCAGAACTATCACACATCACATTGACTGTAACTCAAAAAATCTCATCTACATGGTACACTGCCGACGTTGTAACAAACAGTACATAGGTGAAACGAAACGGCGACTTAAAGACAGATTTAACGAACACCGAAGACCAGTTGACAGACCCACCCCCACCTCGAGACCTACTACAGTTTCAGACCATTTTCTTTCCGACAACCATTCACCCACTGACATGGAACTCATCCCATTAGAACTCATGCATTCATCTCGTGACGCTACACGCAAAGCAAGGGAGGGTTTATTAATAGAACGGGGTCAAACACTTGAACCCAAGGGTATCAATAAGCGCGAGGAATTGTAAACCCCCCTATTTTATATTTATAGCACATGTCATCTTTTATTACTTATCTTGTATTATTTGAATTTTGTAACGTTTTTGCTTGTAACCTTATATTCCATTGTTTCTTGGTTATTTGGATTGTAACGATGTTGCCTATAATCAGTACCCTGAAGAAGTCAGGCCGTGCCTGACGAAATATTGGAAATATACAATTTTTTTCCCAACTGTACAGTCAACCTTTCTTATTTTGTTTATAATATTTGCACTCGTTTTGATGTGTATTCCCACTTTAAAATGCTGTGCCGAATAATAAAATTACATACAATTTACATATATAAATAGAGAAACCCGCGCACGCGCACACACCCACACTAGCCTGCGAGCAAACTCTCGGGCTCGGGCTTGGGAGCGCTTCTTTCCCCCTCTCCCCTCCCCCTTCCCCAAACCCTGAGCCCGAGAGCTTGCTCGCAGGCTAAAATGGGTGTGATGCAGAAATGTTGTGTGTGCGTGCGCGCGTGCTTCTTTCGTTTGTCTGACGTCATTCAAGCTTTGTTGCGCTGTTGCCAGGCAACATTTTTCTAAAATACCAAATTTTTCCCAGTCAAATCACTATAATCCAAACCTCTCGTAAGCGACCACCTCTCCAAAGCGACCACTTTCCAAAATACTAAATTTAATTATTTTCTTCCAGTCAAATCACTATAGTCCAAACCTCTCGTTGGCGACCACAAACACTTTCAACGCTGATGGTTTGAATTTCTCTACTGTTTGTAACCTCTGGTTAACGACCACTCGCCGATATTTCGACATCACTGCAGACGCAAATTGAATTATGTGTTACAGTACAAAACCACCTTATTACTAGAAATACGTGTCTCGCAGAACCTCGCGAAGCTCGGGGGAGGGTGCACCACAAAATTTTAGCAACGGGGGAGGGAGAAATGGAATTTCTGGTTTAAGTGGAGAGGTTGGGTTGCATGGCAACAATGGCATCGAAATTTGAAGTTGAGACATTCTCGTTCCCAGTCTCTTCTTAACTTGTACTCAGTCTCCTGTCTTCCTTAAATAAAATAAATGGGAACTGGTACTTGTCAGTATTGGGTTTTGAGCTGTGGGTCGCTGTAACTGCTATAGGACTGGGTGCCAAAAAACCCTCAGGCTCTTCCTTCCCCTCCCACCCCACCTCTCCATTAATTTTGTCAGAAGGAAACTTGGAAAGTGGATGTATAGTACTGTTGTGGACCTGGGTCCAGGACAATATGCAGTGATGTTTTGTTTATTTCGATTTGGTGAGAGTTGGTTTGTCAGGAATACAGCTAACTCCTGCTGTCTCAAATTCCAATTTTGAAGCTTGTAAATGCTATCTTCCAAATTAACCTGTTCCCCTTTCAGTTCGTAAAAATATCCTTGTGTGACAACTGAAATGAAAGCTAATAAGTAGTACTTTCCTGTGGTGCTATTTATTATGCTGTACAAGGTGGTTCTAACTTTTGAGTCTGTGGATGAAATCCTAAAGTGTGACCATTCAAATGAAAGCTAATAAGCAGTACTTTCCTGTGGTGCTATTTATTATGCTGTACAAGGTGGTTCAATCTAACTTCTGAGTCTGTAAATGAAATCCTAAAGTGTGATCATTCAAATGAAAGCTATTGAGCAGTACTTTCCTGTGGTACTGTTTATTATGCTATACAAGGTGGTTCTAACTTTTGAGTCTGTGGATGAAATCATAAAGTGTGACCATTCAAATGAAAGCTACTGAGCAGTACTTTCCTGTGGTACTGTTTATTATGCTGTACAAGGTGGTTCTAACTTTTGAGTCTGTGGATGAAATCCTAAAGTGTGACCATTCAAATGAAAGCTACTGAGCAGTACTTTCCTTTGGTACTGTTCATTATGCTGCACAAGGTGGTTCTTACTTTTGATTCTGTGGATGAAATCCTAAAGTGTGACCATTCAAATGAAAGCTACTGAGCAGTACTTTCCTTTGGTACTGTTCATTATGCTGCACAAGGTGGTTCTTACTTTTGATTCTGTGGATGAAATCCTAAAGTGTGACCATTCAAATGAAAGCTACTGAGCAGTACTTTCCTGTGGTGCTGCTTACTATGCTGCACATAGTGGTTCTATATGTTTTTAACCTGTGGATGAAATCCTAAAGTGTGACTATTCAAAGAAAACTACTGAGCAGTATTCCCTGTGGTACCGTACAAAGTGGTTCTAACGTTTTAGTCTGTCGAATGGTGGTTAAGCAGTTATTTCCAGCGATGCTGTTTATTTTTCGTTTACGCTGTAAACAACAAAGTTATGTAACTGAAATTTACAGCGTGCATGAACCTTCTTCCCCTATTAAGTGCTGAAGTAAAAATTTGACAAACAAAGTCGCGTTGCTTACGTGTTTTCACTAAGCTTTTAAACAGACAAGCTGATCCGGCTAAATCCCCTTTGAACGCACAAATCAGCGCGCACGTCACAACCTCCAATTCTGAGCCAAACTCGTTCCCAGATCTCTCTCGTCCAGCCTAACGCTCACGAGAACTTAAAGAGAACTGGGAACGAGAAAGCTCTGAGCGCAGTGAAATCTTTACTTGAAATGGTTGCCAGCTGGAAAACGGTCACACTCTACCATGAACGGTTTTCCCCTTTTTTCCTCTCGCAGAGAAAACCAAGAACGTCGTTAGGTAATACATGTAAACGGTTATTGTTATGTAATAAAGTTGTTGCTTGGGAACAAACCACGACATCATTATCGTTTAGCACCTCATTCTGTATTGCTTTGAACAGCGCCTTTTGTTATTCAAATTTATGATAGTAATAAACAAGCTTATTTGTACACTACACAGTATGTTCTAATTACTAACACCAGACTGGACTGAAATTTGTATATTAACAACCAAAACCAAACTCTTGCGACAATTGTAGGTCTTTCTTAACGACACTAAACAAGAAAACTTAAAATATTCACTGAACTATAGCGATATTTCTCTGTTTACAAACATTACGTCAAATTTGTTTTGTTATTCAAATTTGGGTTCTTTCTGTGTGTACCGGAGCACAGATGACGTAAAACAGAAGGAACAAAGAACCACAATAATACAAATGCAAAACAAGACCAAAAATACAATAACTCACAAACAATAGAAGACAATGAGTACCGGTACACGCAGAAAGACGCCAAATTTGCTAACTATTAAACAAGAACTATTTGTTTCAACAGCCAATAGAGCGTTTTCACTCACGTGACCTTCAGTCCCGTGGGACTCAAATGACAAAGGCCATGTTGGTGTTCCTAACAAAAGAAGTTAATTAAAATTATTTTGTACGGGAACACCAATATGGCGGCTATGACGTCAAGTGAAAACGCTCTATAGTTCTCTGGTTGGTACATTAATAACAATAGGTGACGTAACGAGAAATATCGCTGTATGAATTATTCTGCGATATATAAAAAGACTTAAGTGGCAGTCCCGCTAAAAGCGGTCCGCTCGATTTCGCGACCAAAAATAGTTTCCCTTTATTTTTTGCTGGTGAAAAGGCTTTGGTACACATGTATGAAATACACAATTCTTTTTTTCAAATTCTTTATTTTCGCCCTGTTACAGGCAAAAAACGAATTCAGGCCGTCTCGGCCTTTTCGCCGTTGATCGGAAGACTAAAATTGATGGTTTTCGAGAGGCGCTCTACGTAGAAACAAATGCAGTTGAAGACATTTTGTTTAGGTCATGTTTCTAAGCTAAACTTGAGTAGTTCGCAGGCAAAGTGTAAAAAATTTCAATAAAATGTTAAGCAAGCTGAGGCAACTTAAAGACGACCCACTCTGAAGCCTATATTCAGACACTGAAAATGGGGCAAGAACGAGGGAAAATTTCTCAAACGTTGCGGCCTAAACTTGGTTTCAAAACCACGTCACAGTAAAGTTCTTACCTTATTTTATCGAGTTATAAGCTCAAACGTGTGGGTATCTCCCGGGATCGCAAGCGAGAAGAGATTATAATCAGCCATTGACAGCGTGTTTACATAATTATCGGTCGTGCCAAAGGTCACTTGCATTACTCTTCGGCTCTTCCAAAATGTTTCTATTGAGGCTTGAATTCGATTGTAGTTCTCCAAGATAAATGTCGACAACTTCTTTAATACTTCTGCGTCAGAATTAGATCGAGAACAGATGTAAAAGTTGCAATAAGTTGAATAATCTTCATAGCGGCGACACCGGGCTCGATCGACAAAGCAAACAACGAAGCTTTTAGAATGTTTCGGAGAAATCTTCATCAAAATCAGTACTTGATTCAAATTCTCTGCTCCACTAACGAGTATTAAAGGTTTTCAACGTCCCTACAATAAAAAGAAAGTCACAGTTTATTCTTATCCACGATTTTATACTGTTGAAATTCACCCGTGGTAGAAACTAAACTTGACCATGGTATGCAAATACTGTAGATATAATTTTAAAAAAGAAAACATCGACGACAACCAGAAATTTCACTGCGATACATGAACTACTCACCGGTGAGAGGTTGAAATATATGAATAACTTGAGTTTCAGATTCGTTTTTAAGGGTTTCTCGCCATGCAACCGCAGAAAGTTTTCTTAGCTTGAAAATGTGTAGATCCGTTACATCGCGCGGCCAACTACCTTTGTCACGCGACCTTGATAACATTGTGTGACAAGTTATGACACAAGCCACGTGCTCGAAGACCTTGTAACGAATCTACACATTTTCAAGCGAAAAAACTTTTTGCTGTCGCTTGGCGAGTAGCCCTTAAAAACGAATCTTAAACTCAAGTTATTCATATATTTCAACCTCTCACCGGTGAGTATTTCACGTATCGCAGTGAAACTTCTGGTTGTCGTTAATTTTTTTCAAATTATAGGATATTTGCATGCCACGGTCAAGTTATGTTTCCGCCACGGGTGAATTTCAACAGTATAAAATCGTGGATCAGAATAAACTTTGACTTTCTTTTTATTGTAGGGACGTGGAAAACCTTTAATACTCGTTACTGGAGCAGAGAATTTGGATCAAGTACTGTTTCTCCGAAACATGCTAAAAGGCCTCGTTGTTTGCTTTGTCGAGCCCGGACCGTGTCGCCGCCATGAAGATTATTCAACTTATTGCAACTTTTACATCTGTTCTCGATCTAATTCTGACGCAGAAGTATTAAAGAAGTTGTCGACATTTATCTTGGAGAACTACAATCGAATTCAAGCCTCAATAGAAACATTTTGGAAGAGCCGAAGAGTAATGCAAGTGACCTTTGGCACGACCGATAATTATGTAAACACGCTGTCAATGGCTGATTATAATCTCTTCTCGCTTGCGATCCCGGGAGATACCCACACGTTTGAACTTATAACTCGATAAAAGAAGGTAAGAACTTTACTGTGACGTGGTTTTAAAACCAAGTTTAGGCCGCAACGTTTGAGAAATTTTCCCTCGTTCTTGCCCCATTTTCAGTGTCTGAATATAGGCTTCAGAGTGGGTCGTCTTTAAGTTGCCTCAGCTTGCTTAACATTTTATTGAAATTTTTTACACTTTGCCTGTGAACTACTCAGGTTTAGCTTAGAAACATGACCTAAACAAAATTTCTTCAACTGCATTTGTTTCTACGTAGAGCGCCTCTCAAAAACCATCAAATTTAGTCTTCCGATTACCGTCGAAAAGGCCGAGACGGCCTGAATTCGTTTTTTGCTTGTAGCAGGGCGAAAATAAAGAATTTGAAAAAAAGAATTGTGTATTTCATACATGTGTACCAAAGCCTTTTCACCAGCAAAAAATAAAGGGAAACTATTTTTGGTCGCGAAATCGAGCGGACCGCTTTTAGCGGGACTGCCACTTAATCTGGCGAGTCATTGAGCAGAAACGTTTTTGATTGTCCCAAAAGCTGGACTTTTGTTAGAGAAATCAGACAAAAGAGGCAAAGAAGAAAACAATATTTTCAGTTGCTGCTGCCCGGGCTTGTGTAAAGATATTCTTTTTACAAACAAGACCGATTTAAGTACGAACTGCACAAACTCTCGTCACACACTTGAAGAATTCCAGCGTAGCTTCTGTACTATACTTGGATTTTTTTACTGGTACCTAATACATTTCAGCAACAACAAAACAGTAATTCAAATGACGAGCATTGGAAAGCGCACGGGCTCTGCGATAGCGGATCAACTACCAAAAAAGATGGCCCGAATTCTTTCCAACACGCTCCTTCAAGAAACCATAACAAGCAGTAGTGAAAACAGATTAAGGTACAGCGAACAAAACCAACAACATGAAAACATTTCGAGCGAACAAATCGAGGTGCTGTTGAATGCGACGAAGCCCGAAGAAAATTCAACATGGCGTATTGGACTTCACAAGCGAAGTGTTAACAACCTCTGACGTCCAGAACATTTGCGCGGTGGACATTTACGTGCTATCACAGATGAACTATTAAAGAAACAATTGTAAATATTACACTGATGGTACTGAGTGGTACCGAGATGGTACTGAGTGCTACCGAACGCTTCTTGATAAAGAACCATTTTCTTGGACACTTTATAGAAGAATTTATAACTTGATACAGTCATTAATAGCAACGCTTTCATCCCTGGAATTCAAGAAGAAAGCTGATCGGTTGCCACACATTTTATATTTTTTTAGATGTACAAAGACCCTGAACATGCGGATATCCATTTCAATATTTTTTCATATTAGGAGTGCTCTTCGAGTGTGCTTTAGAATTATATCAGTAATACAATGAGTATTTAAATTTTGTAAACAATGAACGTAGTAGAAATTTTAATCGATCAGAATATACTCGCTTTAGTTTGAAGTTTCTTTCTCTTATTTTTGTATCTAAACTTCTTTCCTCTCTGAGCGTAGAACCTTGCTTGACGAGGTTCAAACTTTTGAGGCTGTGGATGAAATCTTTAAAGTGTAAATACCATTAAAATGAAAGCTTCGGAACATTACGTTCAAGTGGGACTGTTTTCTGTACTGAGTCACAGAGGTGGTTGTAGCTTTTCAGTCTGTAAAACAAATCCTAAAGTGTAACAAGTGAAATGAAAGTTACTGAGCAGTATTCCCTGTGTTGTACAAAATGGTTCTAACTTTTTAGTTTGTCGATGGAATCCTAAAGCTCGAGAAAGCGGCCCATTAAAAGAAAACTATTATAAAGCAGTATTCCCTGTGGTACTGTTTATTATGCTCAATGACCTCGATGGTTGCCAACTGGAAACGGTCACATTGTACCATAAACGGTTTCCCCTTTGCTTATTACAATGTTCTACAGCGGCACAAGGAGCAAATACAGCATTGCCTAACTATACAGCGACCAAGCCTTCTTGATAAAAGCTTATGTGATAAAAGTTATATTACCATTTGAACTGTTCATCCGAGCGCACACTTACAAAAAATAACTATAAATAGCTTAACTAACTATAAATAAACTATAAATAACTTTCAACAATAGACCATTATTCAAGGAGTGGATTATGTCGTTATTAAGCGGATAAATACCTATTGAATGAATGATATTGTAGTCTCCCACACGACCGTTTTTTGTCTCGTCACGCAACGCTCCTCCCCACTAGTGGCATCAGCGTAAACCAAAAAGCTCATTACATAATAAAAGTTTATTGTTATAAAGTGTTATGCCCAAGACAGTCAACAAACCACCACAGTTTTTGTACTGCAGTAACTGGCCATAGAAAAGTATCCGTTAAATTATTCACTGAGCTTAAGTTCGTAAACGTTAACCAAAATAATGTGCATGGTTGTGGAGCTTCCATCATAAATAGGCCATTTGCACGATGGCGTCATTTGACTACAACTACCAGAATACATTTCGTTTTTCCTTTCTTATTTAAATTTTGTAATCCCAGTGCGGTTTAAATAACAATAGCCCTAATTTGCACCACAAAACAAAAAACTGAAGGATTCTGGTAGTTGTAGTCAAATGACGTCATCGTGCAAATGGCCTATTAGGGCACCTGTAGTATCACTCTATGACTCACGCTGGGGTCCACCTGAACGCCATTTTTCCGCACTTGACATGGCTTTAATGGAAATATCTCGTCCACGTTTCAAGCAATCCAAAAACTCTATGCTCATTTCATGAATCTATGTTATGGGGTGTTTTGTAAATTTTTGGGTGGTTTTTGGGTATGTTTGGGAGGAAATAGTTTTTCTCAAAGGATTTGTAAAATTAAGAGAAATAAGAAATGTTGAAGATCTAGTGAAGTTTTAAAAAATAGATTTTTGTAGTTAATAATTAAGAGAGTGTCCACCAGAAAACCAGGCAGGACCAGGCAGGAGGTGATAATACTCAAATCACCGATTTCGCTCAAACTTGGCACAAAGGTTGAGGGTCATGAGTAGATACATGTACCAAAATATCAGGTGAAAATTTTTTATTCTCTCTGAGTTGTAGGGTCCCCCCCGAAAAATGGCCATTTGGCACAAATTTATGCATATTAATTAGCTAAATTTATTCGAGTGGTTAGACAACAAAAATAGTAGCCTGCGAATAAAAACTATTAAATCGTATTCTATATTGATCAGTCTTGTAGCAAAATGTGTTATTGGAATCGGTTGCTTTGATTTTCTGCTTTCCTAATACCGAAAGTGAAGGGCATATTTGGTCATTTTCACGAGACGCCAAAATTAGGTCATTTTAGATCTTAATATCTCCAATGGGCAACAAGCTAACAACGTAGTTTTAATACCAGAAGTATGAAGTATCTTTATGCTTTCGAAAAATATAATAAAATTTTTGGGCAACTAAATAGCTTTTTAGTATGAAGGAATTTTTGCACCTCACTCAACGATTTCTGGCGATTTCATCAAAATTCGGTAATTAAAAATAGTGGTTTAATTTTAATGAAATTGCAAGAAAAAGACAGCAAATGTTCAGCTAAGCATCGTTCTGCTTAAAACAATGCTAAAATTAGCAAGAAAAGCTTTTTGAAGCACATTTCACGAAGTTTGTAAAGTGAGGGTTTCTGTCTTTAATACTTCATTTTCAATGCAAAAAAATATCAATGGGACACTTCTCTCCGATCTACAATAACTCTGAATTTTACTTTCAGGTACAGTAAGGGACACAAGAAGGCAAAGACTGATACATACATGTCATTTAAGTGCTTCAGACTCTATGCTAGGGTCCATTGCGATCCGGCCATCCAGTATATTTTTTAAAAGTTCGATCGCCTAATTCAGATCTTCGTCGATATTTATCGCGCAGTTCATCGCCGTTCAGGCTGTTGACTTTGCTATGAGAATATACATTGCTACCTTGTTGTAATAGCTCCAGTTTATGCAGTAAGAGTGAGACAAATAAGTTATGAAACCACGGGAGAACCATAAACGCCATCGAAAACTGTCAACATAATGTTTGGAAAACATTCTTCGCCATTTTGAAGTTGAGCCTGCGTTGTGGTCAGTATGGACAACGGACTACCGGATCGACGGATCGACGGACAACTCGTACGGACCACGGACTACGCATAATATAACGGATAACTTGGTGTAAAACGCATACGGGATATAAGATTTGGACTGGTTAAATTTTATAGTCGATTTTCAAATATTTATTATATAGAACTGCAGAAAACAGTCCATAACTTAAGATTTGTGACCAGAAAATTCAATACGAAAGAGTCTGGAAAATCGAATAATTCCTTGACCGCTCTAAAAATAATTCGACATTTGTCTTGTTTTTTTTTCGTTGCTTTTTTTTTGGTTTTTGCTTTCATTTTGGTTTGTGGGTGAAACAAAGTATGAGCCATTAGTGGATCTAGACTAGCTCATAAGGTCGGAGACAGAAGTAAACATTCTCTGCCATTTTGAATGCCGAAGTTAACGGAAGTTAGCGCCAACAAAATACTAGTTCAAAATCGGCTTGCGATTAGGTTTCTACATTTTGTATAACTTAATATATATGCTTATCCTGATTGTGGCATTAGGCCATGAAAAGATACCCCGTTTAAGACAAAAAGTGATGGAATCAAGACCCCGTTAAGAGACAAGAACCCCATTTTTAGTGAAGTACTCTATCGAGCCGCACGTCTCCGTTAAGGCCAGGTAAGGGATCGGTAGAAAAGTTATACTACAACTATGTTACTACATAATAGTTAAAAGCATCTAGTTAGTCATATTTAAAAAGAATTCAAAACCGTTTTGGATCTTATTGTTACCTTTATATTATTTACTGCGCATGAGACATGATAGGCTCAAATCAAACCTTCAGGCATGGAAACAGATAACTTGGTAGGTCGATTGCCTTTTGAATGATTCGTCGAAAATCTTTTTCTTATTACTCTATACTCGAAACTCATCCAAGTGCAACCAAAAGGCAGGGGGGGGGGGGGGGGGGGATTGATTGCAACTCCTCCCTTGGGTTTTTGCGCTTTTACAATATTTCGGAAATATTTTATCTATAATACATAGCCTGTGATGTGTTATGCAAGATAAGGTAAATAGTTTGGGTTATGACGCTACTAAAAATTCAAATTGATAGGGAAAATGCTGAAATTGAAAATAGTTTTTGTTAGAGTTGTAACATATGAAACATTAAACATTTTGCTACTTTTGGTAGCAAAAGGCAAACAAAAGATAACTGTCTTCAAGGAATCATCCGATTTCCCAGACATTTTGGTATTGAATTTTACCGGACACAAATCTTTATTTCTAAAGTTCGAAAAAATCAATGTTTGAAAATCGACTGTAAAAAATTATCTGTTCCACTTAGAAACGTACTGCCGATGAACGTCCACCACAAATCGTATAATTTGTTTATTAAAGTTGAAATTGCAATTATTCGATCTAAAAACAAGACAATACAAAATCGTTTTGTAACTATGTATAACTTAATTCTCATACAATGATGTGACTCCAAAATAGCTCAAAATACAATTTCACAATCATAATCTACTTACTTCTGTGGCGGGCCGTTGGCTACAGGTTAGCCTGATACAGGTTAGCTTAACAGACTTGATACGGGTTAGCAAAATAAAACGGACCTGTTCTTCTGAAATTGATTTACTGACTGAAATATGACCTAAAGTACAAAAGCTTAAATGTCAATCAATGTTCCTAATCCTTTATGCGAATCAATGTTCTAAATCACGTGGTTCTCAATCATCTTTAACGAAACATTCTCCGCCCCGATAAGGGCGTAGTCCTTATCTTTATGGATCAAACCCTTCTGCAAGGTGGATGACGGCAATCTTGGTAACTGGACGGTTATATTCTCCTGTGGCTGTCTTCACTCTGACGTTGCGCACTCGTCCGTCCGATCCGGGGTACACCTCGAGTACTCTTCCGACAGTCCATTTGCCCCGGACAGCGTTGCTATCGGCCACGATTACAACATCATCTACTCGCACATTGCGCTTTTCTACGTGCCACTTCTTCCTTGGTATTAGTGAGGGAAATACATCTCTGCTCCAACGCTTCCAGAAGGAGTCGACTATCCTCTGTACAAACTCTACTCTTCGTCGCGGATTCTTTGTGTCGTTGAATGGACCCTGAGGTACTTCCGATGTCGCGCGTCCCAGAAGCATGTCATTTGGACATAGATAGGCTCCATCGTCCGGGTCGTTAGGAATGCGACCGATGGGGCGCTGGTTCACCAGGTTTCCGACTTCTAACAGGCAGGTGTACAATTCGAACGGTGTCAGGATTTGTTCACCTATCGATTTCTTCAGAGCGCTCTTACAGCTCTTGACAAGCGCCTCTGCGCATCCATTCTGATGCGGAGCAGCTGGGGTAGTAAATAACCACTGAATGCCTTTTTCTGAGCAGAACTCGCGGAGCTGAACAACATCAGCCTCGGATTGAGAAGAATCTACGAAGTACCTGCATAAACTCCATCGTGGAGCAGTCAACCGCCAGCTCTAGGTGAACAGCTCTGGTGTTCAAGCAGGTGAAGATTACTCCATAGTGCTTGGTTGTCTTGTTTCTTCCTATCTTCACATTGTAAGGACCAAAGTAATCACAAGCAATGTAGTAGAACGGCGGGGTTTGCGGTGCTAGGCGAAGCAAGGGGAGATCTGCCATTCGCTGCGTTTCTGTCTTATGTGCCATTTTCCGACAAAATACACACTTGGACTTCACAGACTTGCTGAGCTTGTTGGCCTTGAGAATCCAGTATTTTCTCCTTGTTTTTGCTGTTGCAGTCGCTACTCCAGCGTGACCATACATGTGCATGTTGCTTGTTATCAGCAGGGATATTCTGTGTTCATTAGGGAGGAGTGCGGGGTGTTTCTCTTCGTAGGACACTATGGCTTCGCCAATTCTGCCCCCAACTCTGATTATTCCTTTATCATCTATGAAGGGACTGAGCGACTTGAATTCACCTTTCTCTAGGCGACTGTGCAGGGGTTTCTGAGCTTGCTTGATCCAGAACGTCTCCGCCCCTTGAAGTTCTTTGGGGTTCAAGGGTCCTTCCCTTCCCTCTTGTGCGTGTCTTCTCAGTCGAATTTTCTCTGCTAGCCTTCTTATTCGTGCTGTTACTCGAATCAGTTTCCTCCAGCTGGAGAATGTGGACGGATCAATTGCATCCTTTTCTTTCACAGTCGAGACCGTTGCCACTGTCTGGCGACGCTCCATGTCTTCATCCGGGGTGGGTAGAGAGGCCACCTGGGTTGGCCACAGCATTTCTTGTAGACGTAAAAACTCCGGACCATTCATCCACCTTTCATTCAGTGCATTCACATGGATCCCTCGTGACAGGTCGTCAGCTACGTTATCTTCACTTGGGATATGCATCCACTGACTTGGATCTGAGTTACTCTGAATTTCTCCAACCCTTGAAGACACGAACGGCTTGAAATTGCGCGACGGGCTTTGGATCCAGGCCAAGGTGATTGTGCTGTCGGTGAAGAACTTTACATCTCCAAACTGCACTCTAGACTCCCTTTGGATAACTTTTGCTAGGCGACCAGCGAGGACGGCTGCCTGTAGTTCTAAGCGTGGGATGGTGAGCTGTTTCAAAGGCGCTACTCTTGACTTTGCTGCGATGAATTTTACTGTATAAGTGTCGTCGTCCCTTTTATGACGTATGTAGGCGCACGCTCCGAATGCGTCTTGTGACGCGTCTGCGAACACGCACAGCATTGGCGGCTCCACGGCTTTGGCTTCGGATAAACTTCTTTCGAAGGACACGTTGTCCAACTTCTTCAGTTCTTGAAACAGTGAAATCCAATTATCCTGAACTGCAGGGGGTAGCTTCTCGTCCCAGTCCAGTCCCAGTTGCCACAGCTGTTGCATACCGATTTTCGCTCTGACTATAAACGCGGCAGCGAAACCAATAGGATCGTAGATCCGAGCAACATGACTTAGGACCATCCTCTTTGTCATCTTCACTGGTACATGGCTCGGTCTGTCTACTAGCTTCAGCAGATCTGCGTTTTCTCTGAAGTGGAACTTGTCTGTTTTGAAATTCCACGATGTTCCCAGGACCCTCTCCTCTCCTCCTTGAAACACATTCATTCCTTTCTCTGTCTCATTATTATCTTTCTCTGTAAGCTTCTTGTTGGAGATCCAACCCTTGACTCTAAACCCTCCAGTCTTCAAGACCTGGTCTATGTCTTCCGTTAATTTCCGAGCTTCTTGAACAGTGTCCACAGAATCGCAAATGTCATCCATGTACGTGTTGTTTGTGAGAACTTCAGCTGCTTCCGGGTAATCAGCCTTGTTGTCTTGAGCTGTTTTTCGCAATGCTATCTGCGCCATTGCGGGTGCAGGCTTGTCCCCAAACGTGAGAACTGTTTTGACATAAACGTCGGGATCTCTGTTCGTTTCCAGATTTCTCCACAAAAACCGGTGGACATGTTGATCTCTCTCGGGGATAAGTATCCTATGATACATCTTGGAGATGTCTCCCATGACTACCACTTCTTTCTCTCGGAATCTCAAAACTACTCCAAACATACCGTTCAGGAGATCAGGGCCTTTCTTCCAATAGTCATTAAAGGAGAAGGTCATTCCAAAACGGCACATTTTTTCTTTCCGCCAATAAAAAGTTAATGTAAAGATAAGGTACTTACCAAAATATCAGCTTCCAAAGAGCTTTTGAACCTAATATAATCCTTGTCCAAAGTAGCCCAAAAATCCTGCACGATTGCCGCCATCTTGGAATATACTTAGCAACCTGGCGATGCATGCGTGACGTCAATGAGTCCCAACATCGTTTGTAAATCAAAGTGGCTGCTCTGGAGCCGTATTGCTTCGAACCAGAGCGTGTTCCGGATGCAAATGAAGGTTCTGATGATGAAGACGATGGAGCAGAAAGACTATTAAACTTAAACTGGTGTACCTGCGGTAGATGTGAACTAAGAGAGTCCGCAAGAGAATGCATATGTTGTTTAAATTAAGAACCGGATTAGGAAAACAAGTTCACAGAAGGTACTTTGTACAGTTTGTACTCTTACATGCAGATGCACGCCAGTATCAAGGCGATCACGTTTACTGATGATTGTTATTTTCAAAATAATGAAGGATACCGAGGATCAATACCTTTATCATTTATAGTATTTATCGGCAACTGAAGAGATCCGCAAGATAAGGATCGAAACCGGTATTGCCTGACCATTTACCAGAGGAAACTAATGTCGGAGAAAATCCTAAATCCAGAAGGACTACTAAAAAGTAGTCCCTGGCCCGAACACTGAAGAAGACCAAGAAGAAATGGAGCTACCAGACAGCCAACAAGAAGACGAATTTCCTGACGAGCCAGAAGACGTTGAACAGATCCCTTGCAGCCAAAGAACTCCCAAAGTCAGGAAATCATGAGAGCAAAACCACGTTCCCGTGAATAGCATAAAGCGCCGCCATAGCCAAACCTGGTCCGCCGAAGAGGAACTAGAACATGCAGAAAAAGCGATCAAATCGCTGAAAAGACATACGGAGAAACAAACTTGCCCGCTGTCCCTTCAATACAGGGCTCGGGCTCGCATTAATGCGGACGACGATTTTAAAACAGACATAAGACGCATTAGGAAAAATGCCGAACACGAATACGTGAAAGCTCTCACACGTTTTCACTACAGAGAGATCGACCGTTTCAGACTAGAGCTCAAAAAAGGAAAGAGACCGAAAGCTCCTAGCAAAAATTTACGCACTGTAAATAAGAAACGTTCTTTCAAGCCAGCGCCTTCGGCGCCTAGAGAAAATATTGTAAACATGAACAATGTACATAAGGTAGCAGAGAAAATTCAAGAGAAGATTTCTCAATTCAGCGAAATGATGTCAAAACTAGAAGGCATTCAGAATAAACAAGTTAAACAGTATACATGCCGTTTTTCTGAGTATCGTTATAAAAACGGGGCCATTAATAAACCATTCAAGGTCACTTCACACTAAAGGTCCTAAAGAGACTAAAGACAGCTGTAAAGAAAAACAAACAAAGCCATTCAAAGTCAGCCTAGAAAGTAAAAAGCGAAATGAACGCAAAAACATCAAGCACAAAAAAAAACTTAATGCACGTTTAGAGAAAAACAAAAAAACACATTAAAAACCTCTCTGATAAAGAACTTACAAATGATCAGATCAATTTACTAGGAAGAGGTTTGAAATATATTCCTACACCCATGAAAAACGAAATACAAATTAAAAAGGCAACTCTTGCGTGACTTCGATCAGTTCGCAAGAAGAACGCGTCTACAATACATTTTTTACGGGGAAAACAAAAAACCTCACCCTTTCCACTTTAAATCTTCGTGGAACCCACCAGTGCAACCATCAGTTGCGCTTGAAAGTTATTTAGAAGAGGTTAAAACTCAGCTAGCGGAAATACAAATCGTAAAACCTAGAAATAATCTCAATCCCGCTGAGCGCATTCAAAACCTTTGAACGTGACACCGAAATCAACCTAAAAAGGCTGACAAAGGAACAACTACTGTGGTTCTAAACACGGAAGATAAAATGAAAGAAGGTCAAAACCTATTAGATAACGAAAAACATTACAGACCTCTTCCAGAACCCACGGTTAAAGAAACATACTTCAGAGTTAGATGAAATGACTAAAAAGTGGCTGTGTCAAACACCAGACCCGCCTCGTATCCCAATATTTTACACCCTCGCAAAGACACACAAACCGACCCCTGTCGGAAGACCAATTATATTAGGGTGTGATGGCCTAACAGAGAAACTATCATCATTCGTTGACAAACTCATTCAGCCGACAGCTCAACAACAGGAGTCATATCTCAAAGATACGACTCATTTAATCAAGTTTGTAGAACAAACGAAAGACCTAGAAAACACAATCCTTCTTTCTATGGACGTAACGAGCCTATATACGAATATCCCACAAGAGGAGGGAATCAACATAGTATGCAAGGCCTGTAACGCCTTTCACAAAAATGAACCTTCGATTCCTACATGACTACTTCAAAAAGCGCTCAGACTTATCTTAACAGAGAACTCATTCCATTTTAATGGAAAAAAATACCTGAATAATAATAATAATCATCATTATCATGATAATAATTAATAATAATAATAATAAAAAAAAAATACAACCACTTTATTATCATTTAACAATTAAAATAACTATTTACAATACATTAAAAATTCTAAATACGATAAGATGTATATAATACACAATTTATAAGTTTACAATAAATTCGTTTACAAAGCCTTTAAAATGTATGTATACCTACATGTATATGAAAAATATATCAATAAAAGACTAAAAAAAGATAGTACAAAGTTGATGTAAAGTATTATTACATTTTCAGATTTCTGAAAATCAAGAGCACTTCTTTTAAAAAAAAAAACCTATATTACATCTCAACTGGCCGATCAACTGCAACTGCAACACTGTAAATCCTTGGCAACCTAGGTCCTGGGTACACAGGTTTTTAATGTGTTAATAATAATAATAATAATAATTGTGTGATAAAAGAGATAATAATAATAAAATATTTAAATAGCGCCCTATCCTAAAGTTCTAAGGCGCTTATTAGTAAAGAGAAATTACAAATAGTATAAAAATTAAATACAATAAAAAGCCAATGCAATCTAAAAAGGTAAGCACTTAAAAACTACGATAAAAAATAGTTTAAAAGGTAAGTTTTAAGACTAGACTTAAAACCCACGGAACTGCCATGGGCAGTCGCTTTTGCAAACGTTTTTATGGCAAAAGTAGAAACAGAAATCATAAGTCAAAGTGCTTTAAAACCGCTCGTTTCAGTCCGTCGTTTGGAAACGTTTTATTGATGACACTTTTTCCTTTTGGGACAATCGGTGCTCGATGTACGCACCCATTTCAACTGAAACTTTTCAGTACACCCATTATTCTACATGCCACCCATCTGGAGTCAAAAAAAGGCTTTATCAAAAGAGAAGCTCTCAGACTGCTCAGAACTAACTCTTCAAAAACATTATTTCAAGAGAACATAAATAACTTCGAAACACATCTACTTGAAAGAGGTTACCCAGAGAATTTTGTTCAAAGGGTCCTCGCAGAAGTTACTTTTGAAAACAGAAATAAAGCGCTTCAGCAAAAACAAAAAGAAGACAAGAAAATCCTGCCTTTTGTAACGAAATATCATCTATCGGTGCCTAACTTAAAACAGATCCTTATCAAACACTGGCATCTTATAAAACAGCAGCCATCACTAAACGAAATATACGAAGAACCGCCCCTAATATCATACATAAGGGAACGGTCTCTAAAAGATATACTCGTAACAGCTGACCTTTTTAAAGGCTAAAACAAGCGCGTGTGGGAGTCGCGTAGGCATGCCACTCTTTATTACATTTTTGACAGGGGAGGACTTTTTCTTATAAATGGTGGGAACAGCATCTTGTTTTTTCTTTCTTTTGCGGGTTTTTCCACCCAGGAGACTGTGGCGATGATCGAATTCAAAACAATCATCAGTGAAGTGATCCGAACAGACGAAAATGTTTTCTGGTTTTGGCAAGAACGTTTTGTCCCGGCCAAGCTTGATTAGCCATTGTCGAGCGATTTTTTTTCTTGAAATAGGCAAACGATGGAAAGAAATACCTCTTTTGCTGTCTCTTGAAGACCTATTACAACAATACGGTGCTGAACAAAACGGCATTTTGAAACAACAACAACTCTAGATAAAGCAAAGCGATCATGCGAGTTTAATCTTCCCGCCAAACTTCAGCTTGGGACTCATTGACGTCACGCATGCATCGCCAGGTTGCTAAGTATATTCCAAGATGGCGGCAATCGTGCAGGATTTTTGGGCTACTTTGGACAAGGATAATATTAGGTTCAAAAGCTCTTTGGAAGCTGATATTTTGGTAAGTACCTTATCTTTACATTAACTTTTTATTGGCGGAAAGAAAAAATGTACCGTTTTGGAATGACCTTCTCCTTTAAGTGTATGTCCTTGATACACAGAAGATGAATTAAAAACGATTCTCACTGGCGTGCTCTTTTTCTCTGGCCTTAGCACCGCGTGGTGTGGAATGTAATGGACAGGGCCTTGATAAGCTTCCTGTTCTTTCTTTGACAGTTTTCGTGAGAAATTCATCTCTTCCATTTCCTCCATTTGCTTGCAGTAAGCTTTGACTTGTTCAGGGTTCTTCTTGAGCCGCCGCTCTGTTGATTCCAATCGCTTCATCGCTAACGCTCTGTTGTCCGGTAGCATATTAGGATCCTTTCTCCATGGGTATGGGATCATCCACTGGTTCTTGACCTTGACGCATGACTTCTCTATCAGTTTAGTTTCCTCTCTTTCTGTTTGCGTCAACTTGTCCGCATCGCAGACACAAGGTTTTACCTCCACACCCATAGCTTCCGTCTCCCAGAAGTCAGACAAGTCTACTGGCGAGGCATACTTTACGTGCAATATACGGGTCACGTCAGAGGTTTCTTCTGGATTTCCTCCAAACACTACCCATCCGAGTGGAGAATTACGGGCTAGCAGATGATCAACTTGTCTCGTTTCACCAGCATGCATGTGTGCGTGATCTATGCCGATAAGAAGGTCGACATGTCCCTTGCCGCGGCGAAATTTCGTATTTTGTAGACCAAGAAGCTCCGGTATGTGTGAAATCTTGACTGTGGAGATCTCGTCGCTGATACTAGGAATGCTGATTGCCTTTACTGTGAATCTCTTATCATTATCGATGGAAGTTAGTTGAACTTTGTACTCTTTTGTTTTCATCGTTTCTTCCTCTCCGCCAACTTTGGTGATGGTTACAGATGCATCCTTTCCATTTAGACCAAGAGTCTCTGCAGTTTCCTGTCGTATTAAACTTATCTGCGCGCCGGAGTCTAGTAGTACATTTCCACGTTTGAAGAGACCATTTGCACTGACGATGTTCGCAGAGAGTACTGGTAGTATGGCTTCCTTTGTATCGGCTGCCATGGCGACGCCAATCTTAACGGCATTGGTCTTGTGAAGTAGCTGGTGGTGGTTATGTGGACACTGTGTTCCGTTCTCTGTTTTTGAGCATTGTCGGCTTCTGCTGCAATTATCCATTCTGTGATCTCTTCCAGCTCTTTTCAAACAGCTGAAACACACGTGGTTAGCTTTGGCGGTCTTGATACGGTCATCGATGCTGAGGGCTGCAAATTTCGGGCATTGGTCGGGCCATTGTGTTGAGGTTTTGCACAACCAACATTTGTACCAGGGTGGTTGATCGCTGTCATCACCACCAGATCTTAGGTGGCTGATGATACGCTTGTTGGGTGGACCAACTCTGATCGGGGCTGTGGCGCGCATTCTCGACTTCATTTCCACAGTCATCCAGGTCATCAACGCATGCAGTGTAGCGGGTTTCTTTTCCTTCTCAAGATCTCTGGCCCAGACTTTTCGATCGTTGGCACACATCTTCTGTTCAATGATGGACAACATATGGCTATTGTCCATATCACTCGGCAGGCCAACTTCTTTTAAAGTGTTGTAGCATCGCTTCACGAGATGTACTAGATCGCAAAACCGTGCGTCTTCTCCTTCCTGTAGAGCTTTAAATTGGACAATATCTTGCGTGATAGTGTCTGAGACGAATCGCGGGTCCCCATAAATGGAGTCTAAGTACTCCCAGGCGGCAACGTAATCGGTTCCAATTCCTTTTATGAGCTCTAGCGGCTTATCTCTTAAGCATGTACGAAGCAGCGTGATTGCATCTCTCGGTGAATATTTGGCTTCAATCGCGTGCTTGAAATCAGAACGGAAGATTGCATAATCTCGTACATTTCCGGAAAAGATAGGCAGCTTTGGTTTTTCGAGCTTGAAAGTACACGCACCGTTTTGATAATGGGATTGCGCTGTATTGACAACAGGAAGTGTGGCGGCGTTTTGGTCAACTGATTCAACGCTGTTTATTGCCTGATTTTGCACATCGTTAGCAGTCTGGGCACTTTCAATTACAACTACTTGATCACCTGAGGAATTAGCACTTGATTTAGAGTTAACGGTGTTGACAACAGGAAGGGTTTGGTCTACTGATTGCATAGTTGAAATTCCATTGCTGTGAGATTCCTTACTGTTCATGTTTGCTACCGATTGCATAGTTGAAATTCCATCATTTCCATGCACCCCAATGCCCGCAACTTTCCCCTTTGTACTAGTTAAAGAGCCATTTTCGTCTACATCCGTCGATTTTGTTTTCTCTGCACTATCAATGAACATTTTCGCATCTACTTCTACTCTCATGAAGGTTTCTTGGCATTCGTCGAGCCACTGCTCTTCCGTTTGGTACTCTTCATCGTTCTCAATTAGCTTCGTGTACTCATCGTGTTTCTCCACTAAACTTTCATAAGCTTCATGGAACTTAGCTAAAGACTGCCTTACCTCTTCTGGAGGTCTATGATTCTCTACTGTATATATCAACGCCTTTTTCAATCTTGTGAAGGCCGATTTGGCCGTGCGTCGATCTGTCTTGGCTTGCTTTAATGCGGCTTCGGCCATGTGCTTTTCCTGTTGACCAGTGCTGTCGCAGTCACAGAAGTTCTTTTCTATATGATGGTCCAAAAGAAATCGAATGAAATGTTCTACTTAGAAACGTACTGCCGATGAACGTCCACCACAAATCGTATAATTTGTTTATTAAAGTTGAAATTGCAATTATTCGATCTAAAAACAAGACAATACAAAATCGTTTTGTAACTATGTATAACTTAATTCTCATACAATGATGTGACTCCAAAATAGCTCAAAATACAATTTCACAATCATAATCTACTTACTTCTGTGGCGGGCCGTTGGCTACAGGTTAGCCTGATACAGGTTAGCTTAACAGACTTGATACGGGTTAGCAAAATAAAACGGACCTGTTCTTCTGAAATTGATTTACTGACTGAAATATGACCTAAAGTACAAAAGCTTAAATGTCAATCAATGTTCCTAATCCTTTATGCGAATCAATGTTCTAAATCACGTGGTTCTCAATCATCTTTAACGAAACATTATCCAGTCCATTAAAGCACGATTAAGCTAACCCAGGATTAGTGTCAAATAACTCAACAATTTAAAAAGTTTTCTGCCCTTAAGTTTTGACTATAAACAGAGAATTTTCAAAATTAACCAGTCCAAATTTTATATTCTGTATGCGTTTTACAAGAAATTATCCGATATATTATGCGTAGTCCGTAGTCGGTCGATCCGGTAATTCGGTAGTCCGTTGTCCATACTGACCACAACGCAGGCTCTAAATGGCGAAGAATCAGCCTAGTACCTAGGCGTTCTCGGCTCGGTCAAACCTGGACTCTACTTTGAGCCGTGACGTCACCGAGAGAGCCTCGCCTAGAACGCCTAGCAAATATTGCCAGATCCAATATGGCGGCATTTTACGCTAAATTACTGCAACTTCAGCAGGTGGCAGAAAATTCTTCATGGGAAGGGTTACTGCTTGCATGCGAAAAAGAAAAAGGCAGTTTAGGTTTAATGACGATCAAGGAACCTAAATTTAGTGCAATTGAAGTGGACTTTCACGCTCAGCAACTTGTACCAGCCGATGAACTTGTTGAATTTGTGCCGGTGACTACTGTGGGTGATGGGTCATGTTGCTTCCGTTCAATTTCTATCTTAGTAAACGGCGATGAATCCTTGCACGAGGAGCTAAGGTTACGGACTGTCGTTGAAATGGCCCTCAATGAAGCCTATTACCTCGCAGATGAGGATTTGTTGCACCGGATAAGTGCTCAAGAGCAGGTGTTTAACATCAGAGCCTGTCCTAGAACCATCGATGCTGCTGTGTTAGAAAGCGTACAAATGTATATCGCGAGGAAGCAAAGCAAACGTGTCAACTGTCAATATATGCGTCGTTCTGGCATTTGCAGGCATTCGCTAATGTTTTAAAACGACGCATCAAAGGTGTCTATCCAGAAACAACACCAGAAGTAGGTGCTTAGTTTTAATTTAGTTTTTATTTAGAAAAAGGTGATATCCAGAAAAAAGGCAAAACTTTCTTAAGGTCAATAAAAATGATGCTAACCTTTCTGTTGTCACAAAATCCAGAAATTGAGGGTCTCATGATCAGGTACCTCGATAGCACCGGCACTTAAATTTTTGGCAGCTACACTTTGTAAATAGTACACTAAACACGTAAGTTTTTGTTACATGAAAAATTCTATTTCGGAGTTTTAGTATTGAACACTCAAAAAATGGTAAAATGATCTAGTGAATTTTAGACCCTAAAATTCTGGTGTTAAATCATGATGTTATCAGATGAAAGACAACGGGCAAATAACTATGTGTGATGTGTACGCTTCTAGTTATATTTATTTTGGCTATATCTTGCAAAATGGAGCTGGTCAAGGTTGGAACAAAATTATGCCGAAACCAAACAAAATTAGAGATATTGAGTACTGTACATTGCAGTCATGATACTGATTTTAACCAATTATGACTATATGTTTCTCCAAGGTTCGTCAGTATCTTCACTGCATAATCTTGCCAAGGGACTATGATCCAACAAAGCCTCCAATTGCCCTACTGTGGTCACAAATGGGAGAGCTTTGTACCAGGTAAACAATGAATGCTGCATTTGCATGGTCAAGTGTATGAAGTGTGTCAGGAATAACAATAACCACAACATACAGATTGTAGTTTTAAATGAATTTCAGGCTAAAATGATTACACACTAGTTTTATTTGTATTTTCTTTGTTTAATGGTGTTATAGAGAAAATACAAATTTAACCTAGTTTAAATCAATTTTATCTCAAATTAATTTTAAAGTACAACATAATTACATGTGTGTATTGTATTATTTTTATCCATGTATAGATGATGAAATGTGGCGTTGTTTCTTGCCCTCACCCAAACTGTGATTCAAAACAAACATGGTATCAAGGTCTTAATTCTCACTATAGAAGAGTCCATGGTGAGAATGTTTGTGACAACACTGCAAGAGCATAACAAGAGAGGTGCAGGCAGAAGGCAATGGTACAGAAAGTGGTCTTGCTGTCAAGCAAAAGTAGTAAGTGTTACAGAAGCAAAAACATAGGGCTTATGTTTTTGCAGTATGTGCAGTAACTGTCCTGCCACAGCAGTTAAATTAAATAAATTCGTAATTATTTCTCTTTTATTCATTTACTACATACTGTTAGTTGACTGTTGATATTTTTATAACTAGGTTGGTGGTGAGACATTCAAATGCAAGTCTGATGGTTTGGAAATGGAATTGAGAGATATAACACCCTACAGTGCAGATTGTAAAGTGGCATATGTTTTGCTTGCTGGCAGAAAGCTGTCAAAGTACTCTCAGAATCTAGGACGAAAAGTTATCACGGTAGACAACAAAGACAAACATTCTGTTCCATGCTTGGAAAGTCAAACAAGGGGAATGGGAGGTTCCTGAAATAGAGTGCATCAGGACTGTTGTAGAAATAATACCAACTGACTATGTTGCCAATGAGGAACTTGTTGCAGATACTGAACCTTCTTTTTCACAAGCTACCCCCACAATAATACCTAATGACAGGGGTCCTAATGAGTGTGAGTTATCATCTTCAGAATCTCTCAATCAAATCTTACAAAAAAAAAAGGGAATTTTCAAGCCTAAGAGTTGAGCAGGAGATGGGAATTCAGGCTATTTTAGAGAAAAAAGACTGCTTTGTGATTTTGCCAACAGGAGGAGGAAAATCACTTATTTATCAGCTTCCAGCTCATAAAAGCAATGGTCTTACTATTGTAATAACCCCACTAAAGTCCCTTATGTGTGACCAAGTTTTCCAATGTACAAAGCATGATTTGTTAGCTGCTGGACTACATGGAGAACTACAAGACTCAGACAAGCAAGGGCTTTATTATTCACTAAAGCAAACTACAGCTCTTTTGAAGCTTTTGGATACGTTCTTCCCATTTTCTTTAAAATAGCTGCAGCAACATCTCTAACAGATGTGTCACAACCACTACAATACTCAAACAACAATTGCACTGCACCCTGGAGTGAACTTTGATCTGAAAAAAAAGTAAAAGATTCAGGAAAATTTGATATACAAAGTGTTTTTATACCATAATTTTTACTAGCCACTGAAATAAAAAACAAACTGATAGATAGATATTTAGCATGAGGTTTTTATGCTGTAAAGGTTACCTTATTTAAAATTACTGTGTATCAATGACAATAGTAAAATATTTGGAATTTTACAAATAGGCAAAACTTCAGCTGAAAGATTGGGTATTGCTGGACTTATCCTCAGTGTAAAAACCAGTGATGTAAAGAAATTGTAGTAAATGAATACATTGTACAGCTGTACCTATCTGCTTCAACCTCTTTTGCTGGTTAGTCTTCACTGATGGACTGTTTGACAAAGTCCTTCTTGCCAGAACAGATAAATTTAGGACGAGGAGAACATCCTGCAAAATTATTAAATGTTTACCACCTTAAACAACACACATTGAGCACAGAAATATTATCATAACCTAACACAACAATCAAAGCACACAGGATTGCCCTAAAAATTACTTTATTTTCAGTCTACAACTCACTTCTTCACCTCTTTGAAAAACAAAACAATTATTATAGTAAATTTAACTTTAAGATTCGAAGAAGTCTAGTACCTAGCTTCTTCAATGTCTTTTTCTTGTCGGCCTTCGCTGTTGGTGATTATGGCGGTGTTCTTGTGCCTGCTGCCGGACAAAACAGTTTTCGACGAGGCGAACATCCTGAAAATTTATAAAATGTTAACACCGTAAACAACTCTGAAATATTTAAGATATCGTGTATTACAATCAATCATGAGAAAATACCTTTCAGGCCACCACACAAAGGATGCGTAGAAAGCTCCACATCGCAATCGGACTCCCACTCTAAGTCTACAAAAATTTATAAGCTTATGTTATGCATTGCAGATTTCAACGAAGCTTGTACAGGAAAGAAATTCGAACGGAATGCAACGATGATCAAAATAACATAACTTATTAAAAAGTTATGCCACAAAGTTAGAACGTACCGTCATTTGTAGACACCTCCATGATTGGATTATATTCCATCGGGGAGCAGCTTTTGCAAAAAAAGATGTTGAAACTAATAGAAACTAACCAGGGGTTTTTTTGCGCTAAAATCAGGGGTATTTTGGCAATATTTGCTAGGCGTTCTCTCGCCCACCCCGTCCCAGACTTCGCGCGGACAACAGCGCAAGAGAGAACGCCTAGGGACTAGGCTGGCGAAGAATGTTTTCCAAACATTATAGACCACTTTCATAATGGCGGCCGATTTATTTATTCTTTTATATGTATGTTAATTAGCCTCACTGGCCTCATTTTAGAGTAAAAATTCTTTTGAATTCTGCACATGTTACCGAGGCCAGTGAGGCTAATTAACATACATACAAAAGAATAAATAAATCGGCCGCCATTATGAAAGTGGTCTATGTTGACAGTTTTCGATGGCGTTTATGGTTCTCCCGTGGTTTTATAACTTATTTGTCTCACTCTTACTGGCATAAACTAAAGCTATTACAACAAGGTAGCAATGAATATTCTCATAGCAAAGTCAACAGCGATGAACTGCACGATAAATATCGACGAAGAGCTGAATAAGGAGATCGAACTTTTAAAAAATATACTGGATTTGGCCGGATCGCAATGGACCCTAACAATGAGTCTGAAGCACTTAAATGACATGTATGTATTAGCCTTTGCTTTTTTGTGTTCCTTATTGTGCCTGAAAGTAAAATTCAGAGTTATTGTAGAGAGAAGTGTCCCATTGTTTTTTGCATTGAAAATGAAGTATGAAAGACAGAATCCCTCATTTACAAACCTCATGAAATGTGCTTCAAAAAGTTTTTCTTGCTAATTCTAGCATTGTTTTAAGCAGAGTGATGCTTAGCTGAGCATTTGCTGTCTTTTTCTTGCAATTTCATTAAAATTAAACCACTTTTTTTAATTACCGAATTTCGATGAAATCGCCAGAAATCGTCGAGTGAGGGAGGTGCAAAAATTCCTTCATACTAAAAAGCTATTTACTTGCCCAAAAATTTTATTATATTTTTCGAATTAAAGCACTTCTTACTTCTGGTATTAAAACTACGTTGTTAGCTTGTTGCCCATTGGAGATATTAAGATCTAAAATGACCTAATTTTGGCGTCTCGTGAAAATGACCAAATATGCCGTTCACTTTCGGTATTAGGAAAGCAGAAAATCGAAGCAACCGATTCCAATAACACATTTTGCTACAAGACTGATCAATATAGAATACGATTTTGTAGTTTTTATTACCAGGCTGCTATTTTTGTTGTCTTACCACTCGACTAAATTTAGCTAATTAATATGCATAAATTTGTGCCAAACGACCATTTTTCGGGGGGGACCCTACAACTCAGAGAGAATAAAAAAATTTGACCTTATATTTTGGTACATGTATCTACTCATGACCGTCAACCTTTGTGCCAAGTTTGAGCGAAATCGGTGATTTGAGTATTATCACCTCCTGCCTGGTCCTATCGTGGACACTCTCTTAATAAGCGGACACCAAGTTAGTCCACTAGCAGCCTGGGGTACTCTTGCGTGGGTATCAACTGTCTGTTGGAGTTCCAAAAATCATTTTCTTTCTTCTGTCCCTTCTTTAAACGTCTTAATTGCATTCAAATTCAGGTGTACCCCCGCCTTAAGATATGGAAGGAAAAAGTTTGCACAACTCCTAGAGTAGGTGTGAAATTGTGAAGATACCAGAAGTCGCTAAAGGAAAGGAGGGTGGAAAAAAAATTGATGCTTAAATGAGTCAGCATCGAAATAAAAGAACTCAAGATGAATTCACTGAATTCACCGGATTCAACCGCTGGAAAAACTCCCCTGGGATTCAGTGGTAGGCCGTGAGGCAAATACAGGGAGTTCTAGCCGTGGAATTTAATCAGTAACAGACTTTTCGTGCATTTAAATGAATAAAAATCAGAGCCAGTTTCAAGGGGCAATGTTACCTATTTTTAGTGTCTTAGAAAAGCCAAATAAAACAACCATTTTTGTATCACTAAAAACCTAATACAAAATGATTCAGTATTGTTAACAATTACTCTACGAGCACAGAGAGACTGACTAATATTGATTGCCTTTGGTTGTGGATGGCCAGGCCTAAAGATGGATGTTTTTTTTGTGTCTTAAATCACTTGATATCTTCGTCTCTGTGCTCTACGGATCAATAGCCCTTATGCATGTTTACGTCAGACTAGCTAATTTCACCCCCAAGCCTCGCTTTCGAGGTGTAAACCTGTGTCAATCTCATCAATGTATTCTCAAAGGAGCAAAGTTAAAAAGAATACCCACTCAAAAACAACGTGAACTTGTCAAAGGTCTGCAAGGAATGTAGTACAAACGAGACTTGGCGGTGAATTTTGAGCCAGTGACGTCATTATGCATAAGGCCTATTTCGCTTGCAGCTATGCACCCCAGCCATCAAATCAAAGACATATGGAGGTCGTGCTTTTTCCACCTCAGCACCTCAATTATGGAAATCTATTCCAGAAAGTGCAGAAACTGTTACAGCATTTAAAACCAAGCTGAAACCATTTTTATTCGCGTTTAAGAAATAATTCTATTAGTCTTCATTATGTTTGTAAACACACTGGCCTGTCAATCATGTTCATGTGAGGCGCATTTTTGGGGGGCCAGAAATGCATATCAGAAGAACCTTTATATTATTATTATTATTGTTAAAAAAACGGAACTTACTTGCTACCTTTTTATTAATATTTTATTTCTTTTAGAGCGGTGTAAAATGCTCAACATTTAGCGACAAACCTATGCGGTAAGTAAATACCATAGAATATATTAGAATACATAATTTTACCTAATACAATGGAGGTGTACAATGTACAATGGAGCTGACAAAATGCGTTGATGCAGTCTGCGGCACGTTTGACGCCATGTGACAGCCAGCGTTACATAATACGTTACAGTTTCTGCAAAAGAATGCCTAGTTTGCGTCGCCTTGTAAACTTAACATGTCCTCGAAACTTAAGCGCTTTACAACGGAAGTTAAAGTGCCCATAACCTAAAATTTTTTATTTTCTTATCTAAATCTACACGTCACGTAATGAACATCCGCGAAAAATTTTTTTGATTTCAGCAAAACGTGAACTTTTTATGATTTTTTAAAGTCTTCGAAATTTGCCGCCATTTTGGTCCACCATTCGCATTAGTCTCCTCTCGGTCCCTCTCGGTTAACAAAGGATCCGTGACGTAGATTAAGGAACACATAACTTCAAACAAAGGAACTTGTGACTTCAAACAAAGAAACTGTGACGTACATTAAGGAACATGTGAGCCCGTTGGCCTTCTTAACAGCGGGACGGGTATACCACAAAAAAATAGGATTTGGAAGATTTGAAATATTCATAAAAAATTCACGTTTTGCTGAAATCAAAAAATGTTTTCGCAGATGTTCATTACGTGACGTGTAAATTTAGATACGAAAATAAAAAATTTTAGGTTATGGACACTTTAAAATCAACTCGTGTCCAGACTATTCCGCGCGCTGTCGCGTCTACATTTAAGAGGGTCTCAATGGGGGGTAGCTTTGACGGTTGACGGTTAAATTTTTTCCGATTTTGACGGTTGACGGTTAAATTTAGGCTTTTGACGGTTGACGGTTATCGAGAGGAAATTTCTTCTATGAATTCAAGTTAATATTAACATTTGTATAGGTTAATTAAGTTGTCGTGCCTCGGGAGCTAAGCCGCGCGAATTCAAGCGAAAAAAAATATATACTTATATGTATACCATGCGCGATTTAGGGGTAACACTTATTCTTTTGTTAAAACAATAGAATATTAGAGCACAAAAGAACGACAATACAATAGAATACAATACCATAGAATATATTAGAATACATAATTTTACCTAATACAATGAATGTGTACAATGTACAATAGAGCTAACACCCTAAATCGGGCATCATATGCTTATATGTACTTGAAGATGTCCTGCAGTTGCCTGGCAACAGCGCAACAAAGCTGAAGACGTCAGACAGCGGTACTACTTCATGTAAGCCTATATAGGAGCCCATTGTAAACAAAGATGGCAGACGGTAAACGGTACGCGAACCATCGAAAGGACCTTTTACCAACGTTTTTGGTTTCAACAAAGACGAAGTGGAATGGCGAAAGCCTCATACGCAAATCGAGACGCCGCCAAAGTTTTGACCCGCGGTGCACCCTCCCCCGAGCTTCTGCGAGACACGTATTTCTAGTTTAATATTAACTGTGTTTTGGAGGTCGTTTTGGTCTTTTACTGGTGAATTGAAGTGAAATTTTGTCAACGTACTCTAAGACCTCTAACAATATATAATTATTTTGAAAATATTTAATTTATACGATGAAGTGTAAATCATTATTACCTAGTGTAATTACGTATACCATATTTTTCGCGGCTTGTAATATACGTTTGCGCGATAAGCAGTCCTTTTCTGATGTTTTATCGTAGTCCCGCAACACTCGTTTCTCACCCCAGGGATCTCATACACGTTTGACAGGTTCTATAAATCAATGAAATAAATCAGTGATTCACTGACGGGTCAACTGGGTAAGTGTTTTTTTCCCTGAAAATTAGACACCTGAATGTCGTCCTCAGCATCAGTAAAATGGGCCGAAGTTCAACATTACAATAAACGTTTAGAAATCTGAGAAATAAACTCTACGACAACTTAAGTGAAGGCCAGAGATGAGTGTTTTCGTGGCACATGTATTACATAGGGTATTACACAATAATTTGATAGCTCATACAGTGAGCGCATCGTTTTATTTATAATATACATATTGCATGAAATCAACATTTCAGATCTACTCACGCGTTTAACTCCCTCTCCCCGTCGCCGGTCACGAGGAGTGGCAGCTCCAGGTCAAGTTGTTGCTGTGTTGCTACACAGTAATTTTCAGTTTTTCCATTTAATTTTACCAAAATGAGCCGAGACCAAATTTGTTTGCCAAATGAAATCGATTAAATGTTGTTTAACACTATCAATGCTTTTTGGGTCCTCACCAATGGAAACTCGCGTCTTATATCTCTCGATTGGTTTCTCTTCTGCTTTACGATGAAAGCTCACCGTACCACGGCTTTCAGGACGCTCGACATGATCAGGAATGGCGCGGCTTGGCGTGGTCATAAACAAGTTATTAATGTAGTAAATCATTGACATTTTGAAACCGAAAGTATATCCAGATAGAAGCCTGTTCTGATGTCGGTTTAGGCGCAAATTAGTGGAAAAGAACATAAAGTGAGTATATTTGGGAACATGGAAACTGGTTTACCAGTTTAAAGGTTCTTTGAGAGCCAGAAGGATGTGATGAGCAGCTGAAAACGTGAGATCTGAAAGAGCTTGAAACCGTTTGACAGTAAAAAAATTTTGACGGTTGACGGTAAAAATTAACCTTTTTTGACGGTTGACGGTTAAATTTTAGGCCGTTTGACGGCTGACGATTA
Source organism: Dendrophyllia cribrosa (assembly GCA_024195265.1). Taxonomy (NCBI): domain Eukaryota; kingdom Metazoa; phylum Cnidaria; class Anthozoa; order Scleractinia; family Dendrophylliidae; genus Dendrophyllia; species Dendrophyllia cribrosa. The sequence continues at coordinate 14,464,216 of JAJLRJ010000006.1, read as the reverse complement.
ACCCCATTAAGACCCTCATTTAACGCCGCGGAACGCCGCATTATCACTAAATTGTTAAGAATGACGTTAACGGTAACTTGAATTTCTGAAGTTTTATTCGTGAAACCTGCTTGACACAGTTTTAATTGTCTTGGATGTTCCTTTATCAAAACTCTGTAGAAACATTTGAATTTTAACTTTGGGAACTTCTATTAAAGATATATATGTATGTAAATTCAAAAGAAAGAATTGAATGAACCAAATTATTGGAAGTTTGAAATATATTGTTTTCTTCCCAGGCGCCATCAAATTTTATGATGTGCAGGGTTTGCAATACCCTGGGTGCCACAGGGTTATTTTTTGTTAGTGAAAATAGGCGAGCGGCGAAGCAGCGAGTTTGAGCTTCCTCTAGCCCGGTTTATGCGGTAAGTTTCACTCTAGATATTTAGACAACAGACCTCTGGAGCGAGGATAGGTTTTCAAATGCCCTTCTTAGTGTCAAATATAATTTAAAACTAAAGGAAAATTTGCCTCCAGTTTTTCATTTGAAATACACGCATTCTTATGGATTCTTAAGCTATCGAGAAAAGCAAGGGTCGATTTTTTCCAGAGGGTTCTTCTACTGTCAGTATAAGAATAATTTAAATCAGCGTCAATTAATTGGAGCTACGTTTCAGTCATATATAAAGAGAATAAAGATGTTTAAAGAGAACAAAGATGTTTATATTGACTTCTGGGACAGTGTGACAAAGAACTAATATAAACTGTCTGTCGGGCACAATTTGAATATGTTAAAAGAGGCGCATAAGCTCAGGTATTAAATTATAATATATAATGTTACACAAATGTTTTAAAACAACAAAAAATACCACTCAACCACTAAAGGAAGCCTTCGATTAAAATTGCTTTCACTTTATTACAAAATCGTTTTTTTAGGAACCCCAACTTCAAGATTGTCGATTCCTCTGCACAAGTGAAAATTTACTTCCGCTCGAGTGGCGTTAACAAAACTGGAAAATGTTCTTGTCCTCTTGCATAATTAGCAAATGAATTTTTGTTTACATCTCACTGACGTTATATAAAGTAAAGGAATAATTCTGAGTCAGAAGAAGCAGATTTTTGAGCATCGTAACCACGCTTTGTAGAGTCGTTCAAACTAAGCGGAAATGTTTCCTCGTCCGAGCCTCGTGTTGCCTTTTTGCGTTGTGATGACAATTGCCATTTCTATCGCAAAACCTGTCGAAAAACCTGTCGAAAAACCTAAACCTCAAACTGGACAAAACTTTGTGGTAAACAACAACTGCGGTCTGGCGAACGCTGAGCGTGAAATGATAGCATATATCAAAGGCAAAGTTGATCACATCGCCGCGCAATCCGGCAAAGGTATTCTCATATTTCGATCGCAATAATTTTCTTTAAATCTCGAAACCCGTCTGCTTCATACTGTATTGATATATGCATAGTAATTTTTTTTCTGAAATACCTTCGTGATCACTAAATTAAAAACTGCTTTTGAATTCTCAGGATCGCCATGTCCTACCGGCTGGGTTCTCCATGGAAAATCTTGTTACTTAGTCATCGACGTTCCAACGTTGGAGTGGAACGATGCTAGAAGAAATTGCCAGAAGCTTGGAGGAGACCTTGCTAAAATCACCTCGGCTGCCCAAAATCAGTTTATCGTCAACCTTCTACTCAAGCAGAAAAAGGTTATGAACTATGGAGCATGGCTTGGACTCCACCGCAAAGCAGACACAAAGTTCTATTGGGCAGACGATACTCCGCTAACCGGTTACACTGCATGGAACGCTGGTGAGCCGAACAATCCATCAGGTGAGAAGTGTGGCCACATCATCGCGGCTTCAGGATCCGCAAAAGGAAAGTGGAATGACTGGCTTTGTAGTCCGACTAAGTCATATATAAATGTCGCCCCAGTGGTTCTCTGCCAGAAGAAAATCTAACTAGATTTTCACTTCTGTATTTCCAGTTGATGTAAACGTGTTCAGCTTTTGATTCAGTGTTAATAGAATACTGCGTCACGTATAAACTCACCTATTATAAACAATTCCTGTAAACTGCTTAAAGAACAATAAAACTGGAAATTGAAACAACTGCGTGCCTACGTTGTGCAGGAAAACTAGGGGTTCGAGGTTCTCAGTGGTGTCATTTTTAGACTTCGGAATGTGGCAACTGAAGCCTTCAATAAAAACACATTCAGCACTCGACCACCAAAAACGCCCGTATTAGTTTAACCAGTCTTTTTTCCAATTTGTGCACACTCTTCAGAAAATTGAGAATTTGGCCATTTTGCTGTTGTTTTAAAGAAGAAAAAAGAAAAGTATCAAGATGGATAACGCATGAGCCCAGCCATTGTACTGCTCGTTAAAACAATCGGGGCAGGCTGAATTTTAAAATAATACTTCGTGCTCTCTCCTAGCGATTCACACTTTACCCTCCCTGCTTTTTCCTCGGACGTTACAGTTGTAAATTGACGACGATGGCAATTTATACTTTATTTTTAACGAGGAGCTATCAGGTGTTAGACCTTATATCCCTAAGTTATTATTTTGTATCATCAACGAGAACTCTGCTGAAGGCGTGTTTACATCTCGTTATAAAAATATCCCAGCACATCTTTATTTTAATTTTAAGTAATATAATTAAGTACGTAATTCAGTCTCGTTACTGCTGACTTCATCCCATCCCATTCATTCTGATCTCATCTCATCTCATCTTATCTCGTCTCGTCCTATCCTATCCCATCTCATCCATCTCATCTTATTACATCCCATCTCATCTCGTCTCATCTCATCCCTTCCTATCCCATCTCATATCATGCCATCCCATCCCATCCCATTCCATCTCATTTTGTCTCATCTCATCCTGCCCCATCCCATTTCAATGCAGCACATCTCTTCTCATCTCATCTCATCTCGTGTGATCCCATCCCATCTCATTACATCCCATTAAGTAATGATCCGCATAAGAAGGAAAGTGCTGAACGGCAATGCACGATGGAATGTCAACTTTTTTTATTGTTACAACTAGTGATCTCATTGGCCTAGACTCAAAAACCGCTAAAAAGTTAAGTGTCAAGGTGCGTTTTGACTGATTTTTTTAAATGTTTCAAGTAATTTGAGACCCAATCGCAAAACATGCAATTTTTAAAAGATATTTTATTTGGGCAAGTTCATCAAAAAAGCAAAATTATTAGCTATTATCTTCTGCTATTCTGATTGGTTAATCACGAAAATTTCCTAAAATTTATTTGACGCAAATGGATTTTCTTTATTTTTATACTGAAATATAATTATAAACCATCAGTCCCTCCTTTATTCTTGAAACCAAAGATATTCTATGTGGGAAAGAGCCAATGCCGCAGAACAATGAAGTTTACGGTAGTTCTTATGTGCAGCATTACTTAAACAGATTTCAGATCGTATACATAAACAGAGTACTCTCCGAGAAAGCCATTCTAAAATGTGGAGTTTCCCAGGGTTCGATACTGACTTGGGCCACTTTCGTTTCTAATGTATGAACTTACCAATATAACTGACTATGCCCGGGACTATGCTACCGCAAGAATGTACGCAGATGATACTATTGTGATTTTCACTGCTTGCATCAGCATCCCTGATCTGCAACATGATATGAAATGTGGGTTTACAATATCTCCAAAAAATGGCTGATAGCAAATAGACTTACTTTTAATGTTTTAAAAACAGAATATATGCTGGTCAGGTCAAGGCAAAGAATAGCGACTCTTGCAAGGGCTCGATCTCTCCACAAACGGAATCTCGCTACAAAAACAAAGTAGACAGTAGCATATGTCATTTAGGTGTAGAAATTGATGAGTTTCTCACCAGGGACTCTTATATTACTAGTCTATTTATTTATTATTTATTTATTTATTTATTCAAACTTCAAACGTAACAAAATCGCGCTGCACAAGTAATCACAGGTGCCAATTGATGGTTTTCACTCACGTGACCTTCAATCCTGTGGGACTCAAATGACAAAGGCCATGGCGGCCATGTTGGAGCACATAACAAAAGAAGTTCATTAAAATTCTTTTGTAGGTGTGCACCAACATGGCCGCCGTGACGTAACGTGAAAACCACCTATAACCTGACGACAATAAATGAATAATTAAGTAAGCTCGGCTGGTCCATAACTAAAATAAAGCGCTTGTTGCTAACCGTACGCGTAGTGCTGTGTTGCTAAGAGATTGTGTTGTGCTGTGTTGCTATTTTGGCATTTTTGTTCCGGAAGTTTGTGGAATTTCATTTGTGACTTGAAGCATACCTATTTTATTATGTTTATTGCAATCTTATTTAAGATAAAATGTCCCCTTTTGTCACCCAGTGGCATTTGCCAACTTAGGCCAAATAAGGAGTGTCCCGTCCTCCTCCCCTACTCCCCCCCCCCCCCCCCCCCCCCCCCCAGCCCACCGCCAAGACACACATACATGTATCATTTTCAGGCCGGCGAGACTAACTGCACGTAAAAGGTATGCAGTGTCTCCTATGAGACAGTGAAAAATGTTTTCTTGTTCCATTTTCGAGTTTCTTCTTAGCGTTGTGGTGACTATTGCCCTAGCTAGCAGCAAGCCTTACAATGCTAGCGCAAAGCCAGTCGATACAGCAAATTCTCAAACAGGGCAAAGCTTTGTGATAAACAACAACTACGGTCCGGCGAGCGCCGATGGTCAAATGATGGCCGGCATCAAAGCTAAAGTTGATTACATCGCCGGGAAATTCGACAAAGGTAAATTCATCTAAGCTCTTTACTTTTGATTTGATTCTCATTCCCATTATATAACCATTGTCCCTACTGCCTGAATGTATGTATGAAAACACGAAATCGTACACAATCCCAATCATCTGGGATGGTCAGGGATGAATCGGAAAAATCGGGAGCGTTTCTATTTTCCCGACACATCCCAGATTACTGCGATGGTCGGCGATCTTTCCCGACCTGTCTGGGACGTCATTGATATATTTAGTTCGGTACCACGTCTTTATTTAATCATCGCCGATTTTACTGACACTTCTATCAAATATCGGGAACATCTGTGACGGTTTCCGACATAATGAAAATCAGGCTAACTATCCACAAAATCATCTAGGCATATACAACTACTTCTTCATTTCATTACAAATGCCATCTCTTTGCATCTTTTTAGGGTCAACATGTTTAGACGGCTGGGTTCTTCATGGCAAATCTTGTTACCTCGTCATCGACATTCCAACGCTCGACGGGGATGCTGCTCGAAGAAATTGCCAGAAGCTGGGAGGAGACCTACCTAAAATCACTTCTGCTACAGAAAATCAGTTTATCTACGACCTTATTAACGGGCAAAAGAAAACTTCGAGATCAGGAGCATGGCTGGGAATTAAGCGCAGGGCAGACAAGAAGTTCTACTGGGTGGATGGCACTCCGCTGACTGCAGGCTATACCGCATGGTACCCTGGTGAACCGAACAGTCAGAGTGAGAGATGCGTCCACATTTTTGGTCAGGCAGATTCCAGAAGAGGAAAGTGGAACGACTTGGCCTGTACCTTAAAGGATGTGGAGATATCGTACGCTCCTGTCGTTCTTTGCCAGAAACGTTCAAACTAGAAGAATGAATTTTTGTTTCATTTCTGGATTACATTTTCGTGTGATGTTTTTACACATGAAAACTGTGTTAATGTTTTGATACTGCATGAAGAACAATAAAAATGGTAATTAAAACGGCGTCATTCTGTACTATTTTCCCGGGGAGGGTACACAACAAAGTTTTCGACGGGGATGCTCCGCCACGAGGTTCAAACCTTTAAAAAAAACTATAATGAGGAAAAACAACGAAGAAAAAATATACAACTAGAGAATGAGGTTTCCCGATATTTCGGACAGTGAAGCTGTCCTTCTTCAGGGGATTTAAAGTGCCTATCACTCCTAGAAAGTTGTTTTCAGAATCAACTCTATGTACATTAAAGGGGCTATGTCGCAAGGTGAGTCTGCGCAATGAGTTCCTGTCATGTGACGTCACCTGACGTCATACATAACAAATTTCTATTGTTCCCTCCCGGATCGCGGCAAGTTTTATCGCGCTTGCACTCGTGTCGAACCACGCGAGGTAAACAAACACACGATCGATTTCGCTTTTAAATTCCTCCCCAACTTCCACCACTACTGAAAGACATCGAATTTTTTGAAGGTACGACTAACAAATCGCAAAAATAATTTAACAAAAATCTAGCCAAGTAAATACTCTAACAAATTTGTAAACTTGAGATCTATCCTTCCACGCAAAATATTGTATTCGCTATAAGTGCCATTAAATCGGCTTATAAGCATCTATAATTCAAAAATAACTTTCAACTGGTTCAATTTTGTTTATTTTCACGGCTTATCTGATATAGCGTGACGATTTGCGTGACACATTTAAAACCTTTATAAATCGGAAACAAAACATCGTTAAAACCTGAAACTTTTTGTGAAAGATTATAACACTGGTATCCACATACCATGTTAGAAACAGCTTTGTAGGACGTATACTTTAGATTTTTGAATTTTTATGACGACATGTGAAAACCAGGAATACGACACGACCATGCATGTCACCTGTTCTGTTCTGTTATCTCGTTACTTTCAGATTTAGCAGCCTATTATTCTCACTTCTTTAGGGTGGTCGTTATACTTTCAGGCGACAAAACGGGAAACCATATATGAATTTATTCACCTTTGCAAAATCGCGACTGATGTCAAAACGTTAAGTTAAACAAGTTTTAGTAAAATGTTAATCATTAAGCAATAATAACGGATTGATCCTGCGATTTTTCCACGTGTGTTCACTTTTGTTTCTTAATATACAGAGATTCAATTTACCTTTAGGGAAGCTTTATTCGGGAATTATTAACAACCGTCAAAATATATAATAAATATATGTATATTATTAATTATTAATAGCTATTTTCGGAGGGTCGCTACTTTCGGAACCTAACGGTATCATCCTAGTCTCCCACGCAGCCGTTTTTTATCTCGTCACGCAACGCTCCTGGAGAGGAGCGTTGCGTGACGAGACAAATAACGGCTGCGTGGGACATGCACAAGGAATTTCAAAATTCTTAGTGAGCGCAATCTGGGAAGAGAAGAAAGGTACACTGAAGGAACGGAGGATGTGGAGGGCGGGAGGCCAGGAAGTGAAATTTTATCCCTACGGTCCCTTCCCATCCATGGCATTTACCAAGTTTTTAAAATTGAGGTTCTTTTACGATGAATCTGTCCCATTCAAACTTGTCTTAAATCATGAATTCTCGAGGAATCATGGTTTCAAACGTTAGAAACTGAATAAGCTGATGCTGCCTGGAAATGAGGGAGAAGCTTGGAAAATAAGAACTAGACAAGATAAATCGAAAAGCTGTTGAGCCATACTAGTCATGCTGCACGACATGCTTCGAGTCTGGGAAGAGGAGAAAGCTATTAACCCAAGGTCCTGCCTACAGTGCATGTGACCATTCAAGTAAATGAAAGCTTGTTATCAGTACTTTTCCGTGTGACGCTGCATTAAGCTGGACGAGTTGGCTTAACTTTTGTGTGACCATTCAAATGAAAGCTAGTGAGCAGTACCTCCGGTGGTACTGTTTATTATGCTTTACAAGGTGGTTCAAACTTTTGAGTCTGTGGATAAAATCCTAAAGTGTGACCATTCAAATGAAAGCAAGTGAGCAATACTTTCCGGTGGTACTGTTTATTATGCTTTACAAGGTGGTTCTAACTTTTGATTCTGTGAATAAAATCCTAAAGTGTGACCATTCAAATGAAAGCTAGTGAGCAGTACTTTCCTGTGGTACTGTTTATTATGTTGTACAGGGTGGTTCTTACTTTTGAATATGTGAATAAAATCCTAAAGTGTGACCATTCAAATTAACGCTATTGTGCAGTACTTTCCTGTGGTACTGTTTATTACATGTATGCTATACAAGGTGGTTCTAACTTTTGAGTCTGTGGATGAAATCCTAAAGTGTGACCATTCAAATGAAAGCTATTAAGCAGTACTTTCCTGTGGTACTGTTTATATGCTATACAAGGTGGTTCTAACTTTTGAGTCTGTGGATGATGTGGCAATTCAAATGAAAGCTACTGAACTTTCCTGCGGTGCTGTTTGTTATGCTGTACAAGATTGTTCTAACGTTTGAGTGTTTGGACGAAATTCTAAAGTGTAACCATTGAAATGAAAGCTACTGAGCAGTACTTTCCTGTGGTGCTGTTCATTATGCTGTACAAGGTGGTTCTATTGAGTCTGTGTACGAAATTCTAAAGTGTGACCATTGAAATGAAAGCTACTGAGCAGTACTTTCCTGTGGTGTTGTTCATTATGCTGTACAAGGCGGTTCTAACGTTTGAGTCTGTGGACGAAATTCTAAAGTGTGACCATTCAAATGAAAGCTACTGAGCAGTACTTTCCTGTGGTGCTGTTCATTACGCTGTACAAGGTGGTTCTAACTTTTGAGTCTGTGGACGAAATTCTAAAGTGTGACCATTGAAATGAAAGCTACTGAGCAGTACTTTCCTGTGGTGCTGTTCATTATGCTGTACAAGGCGGTTCTAACGTTTGAGTCTGTGGACGAAATTCTAAAGTGTGACCATTGAAATGAAAGCAATAAACTGAGCAATACTATCTAGTGGTAACTGTTTATTATGCTACACAACACGGTTTTAACTTTTAAGTTTGTAGATCAAATCGTAAAGTGTAACCATTCAAATGAAAGCTATTGAGCAGTTCTTTCCTGTGGTACTGTTTATTGTGTTGTACAAGGTGGTTAGTAAATGCCACCATTTAAGTTGATCAGTTCTATTCAGTGCTCTTGGTTATCAGATTTTCCTTTTAAACGTAAATTTATTAAAAATCTTCTAAACTTTGACCAATGTTAGGAGGGGACGGGAACAAGAGATCAGCCTACTGTCTGGCGCTTGGCGTCCAAAAAACTAACCTACAAAGAATGATTGCAAGTTTCCTTGACAAAGCAGGGGCACGGGCCAACGATGAATCACCGTTAGCAAAACGCTTGGGATGGCGTTGCATTGTTTTCCATATCATTTTAGCACCTTTCAGAAGGAAACTATGTGAAAGCTAATACAGTTGGAGCTCTTCGGTTCTTTTAGCTGAATATTTCAGTAACAGAAAGAGTAAAGGAATCTTATCCTCGAATTTACCAGCTGCTTACTCATTTCCGAAAATCCTAGCTGACCTTATTTCGTACCCATAATCCTAGCTGACCTTATTTCGTACCCATAATCCTAGCTGACCTTATTTCGTACCCATAATCCTAGCTGACCTTATTTTGTACCCATAATCCTAGCTGACCTTATTTTGTACCCATAATCCCAGCTGACCTTATTTCGTACCCATAATCCTAGCTGACCTTATTTCGTACCCATAATCCTAGCTGACCTTATTTCGTACCCATAATCCTAGCTGACCTTATTTCGTACCCATAATCCTAGCTGACCTTATTTTGTACCCATAATCCCAGCTGACCTTATTTCGTACCCATAATCCTAGCTGACCTTATTTCGTACCCATAATCCTAGCTGACCTTATTTCGTACCCATAATCCTAGCTGACCTTATTTCGTACCCATAATCCTAGCTGACCTTATTTCGTACCCATAATCCTAGCTGACCTTATTTCGTACCCATAATCCTAGCTGACCTTATTTTGTACCCATAATCCCAGCTGACCTTATTTCGTACCCATAATCCTAGCTGACCTTATTTCGTATCCATAATCCTAGCTGACCTTATTTCGTACCCATAATCCTAGCTGGCCTTATTTCGTACCCATAATCCCAGCTGACCTTATTTCGTATCCATAATCCTAGCTGACCTTATTTCGTACCCATAATCCTAGCTGACCTTATTTCGTACCCATAATCCTAGCTGATCTCATTTCGTACCCATAATCCTAGCTGACCTTATTTCGTACCCATAATCCTAGCTGACCTTATTTCGTACCCATAATCCTAGCTGACCTTATTTCGTACCCATAATCCTAGTTGACCTTATTTCGTACCCATAATCCCAGCGTACCCAAAACGACACTCTTTATCCCTCCGAAAACAAAAGACGTTTTCCGATGCTGCGAAAATTTGAGGCGATATTTTACAGAAGAAAACTCTAGTTTTTTAGTCTAATTTATTACGAATATTTAAGGCGACTTTGGCCTTCCTAACAGCTTTTCCACCGAAGCGGCTGACAAAAGCTAAAAGTTCGCCACTTTTAAAATAAACCATGTTAAGGAGCCTCCTAAGTTGCCGTTTGTGCTCACCAAACTAATTCGCGGCTCTTTAATGCTTCCCCTAAAGTAATTTAGTCATTTAGTTGTTTAAACAAGCATGCCCAGCAAACTTAAGTTCTATTATGCAAATTCAAAACCAGTGTCAAACAATATTTAGTTGGTAGCACGCAGCAGCATTCATAAACACAACGTGATGCTATGATTTCTTCAGTTATTGTTGTTATTTGGGAATCCACGTTTTTCAGAATTTTGTTGTGGCGTCCGTCTGAGTAAACGTTTTAACCACTGCTGTCTAATAATTCAGTAGCTGGAGTTACAATTCCCAACGTTGTTAAGTAAACAGTGACAAATTTGCGGTAGGAAACAAGATTTTCACTCACCAAACAGCAACCAAAGATTAGAGTGAACGCAAATTTCAAACCTTTCACCCACAACAGGTTAACATTAAAGAAAATATCAAACTTCATCTTGCGAAATTCTGTAAAACAAACAGCAAAAACCACATAAAATGACGCTTTAAGTGTCTCATTGGAATGGTTACACTTTTCAATTTAGTCTGTACTCACGAATCACAGCCACATTAATTCTTAAGTTTGTAAGTTGAACCTTTTATAAGGGACAAATGCAGATCAATGGCTAAAATAGATATCTTTATTCTTTTTAGATAGCTTATATATGTACTCTTTCGTATTCTTTTATATAAACGTCTTTTTTAATGTCTATCTGATTAAGTCATTTTCCTTCATGGAAACTGCATACAAGTGTAAACAATGTCCTACTAACTCGCTTATTTTTCTAAGATTCGTCTTTGCTGCGAGATAAATATGCCAAGGAAATAACTTGAATTCAGATTTTGCTGCCCTTGCCTGCGATCGCTCGATTGTTTTCTTTCCCCTCTTGAATTTGAAAGTTTCTTTCACAGTTTTGTTGTATTTACGAATTAGTGTCAAGCTGGACTGCAAGAAATCGTGTGACAACGATCTCCCTCTGGAACTCGGTACTTGTTTTCAGTAATCCAATCAAACTACAATTGACTGCCGAAAATTTTGTTCCTAATTATCGAAACAGTAATTCAAGAACGTTACTTTGAACAGTAACCCAAGTTGTTTTGAAAGATCCAGTGACAGGATGACTGGATGTGTTTTAAGGTTTATTTTCTTTACCTAGAGGTGAAACTCGCCAGGTTGTTTTCATCGACACAATAGCATGCACGTGCGTAAATGGCAAACATATATGAAGCCTGACACGAAATATGTAACAGCAGTCATTATAAATCTCTCTTCAAGGAACGATTTTATCTTTCAAGAGATGATATCGTTGTAAGTGGATGCTCTTGAGAAATGCCGTTTGATAAATCATACGTGAAATCCAAACTAGACCTTCTTTGCGAATTCTCTTAAGTGCCGTGTTTCAATTCCCCAGCGGAGTCGCTCTGTACGAATCTTTTTGGTAACTCACACTCCCGGTGCGCTATGCTACTTAGAGAGAAATACAACCCCGCGATTACTACTCAGCGGCGCACAACTGTTAGTGACATTAGCACAAAGGTTGGTAAATGGGAAATTGATTCCATATGGAAAATTTCTATACCGCTATTTCACTTGCTACCCCGAGAGCTCCTGTTCATTTCCATTAAATTGGGGTTAATCGTCCCAGAGCTTCGGTGATCCTGGTTTGGGACAAGCGGGTCGCTCTGGAAGGTCACTACAAGGAGATACAGGAATTTCAATAGGTGGTAATGCCCGACTTTTCGATTTTTTTCGACGTCGATCGAACGTTGAACAAGAAACACTTTGTTCCTCTTTCCATGAGTATGGCGGAACGTAAACATCTTTTCTGGACAAAGCACGCGAGTTATTGTTCACGTCCAGTTTTGGTGTCCATAGAAAGTTTGAATCACTTAGCAACTCTTTCTCCTGATCGATGTTCGTAAGAAAGCCAGAACCTTCTAGTGTTTGCGTTATAAACGTTGGATCAGTTTTCTCGTATAATGGTGTTTGTTGTGTTCTGTTATCAGTAGTTTTGCTTCCTATCGCTGGTAAAGGAATCCTTTGTTGAATTTGCGGCACTGAGAGGCGGTCGTTATATTCTTTCTCCTGGCGAAGCAATCTAAGCAAGGCTTCAGCTTCGGCATCCTTCACTTTCCCTCGCATTGGAATCTTAGCGCTTTCCATGTTTATTTGTCGGCATCTGTGATTGCCGAGTTTATGTGGTGTAAAACCTTTAACCGTCGCCCCCAACTTCACAACGCTTCAACACGAACACTAAAAACTAAGCGGATTTTCGGGGCTTTTCAACTGTCGCTTTCTGCCATCCAGGTCAAAATCCCATCGCTGACACTCGCTTTTGACGTGAAGTTTTCAATCTCTGGCGGACAGGTCGCTAGTGTAAGTTAATCACGACTTCGCCACGACTGTGCCTGCAGTAAATTGAATCAACAATCTTAAGAAAACACCAGGATTTGGCTGTTAAGAGCGGTCTATTGATCGGTGACAGGCGTGCCTCGCCATTGGCGCACGATAATTGTGTGTTTTAGTCGCAATTAATATTCCTGTTCGAAGCCCTCCACAAAAGCAATGACAAATAGCGTTTTTAATGAAACCTCGCGGCCAGAGTCAACACAGGGAAAGTTTGGGGCTTAAGCCACTCTTCCTGTCTTTGTTTCGCACTGTGTTGCCTGTCATAACTGAGCGACAACAACCGATCTCTACTGAGTCAACAGCTTAAAAGTGTATTATTTTCTCTCCCAAAAGCTGATAAGTAACTTCACGTGTTGGATTAATATTTTTACATGCAGCGGAGGTAACAAACTGTTGTAGCAACGGAATCTGTGAAAAGAAATCAAAAAAACCGAAACGGAAACAGCTTTATTTCAACGTAGAACTAACCACAGGTAAGGTTGTGATTTTTCATTTTAAGTAAAACAAAGAAAACTAGCCATTATACTTGAAAGAGATAAAAGTGAAGTGAGAGGGGTTTCTTCGACGAAAAGAAAGCATTTTATCCGAGGGTCGCTTCCAATTATCTTAGCGGTCAAACAATAAACTCGCTCCCTGTTCTCTTATTGCCAAACTGTCACCGCTAATCTTAGTAAAGTCTTGTAAGGCAAAGTTTAAGGTGCTCGCAATATTCGGTAGTTTACTGCCTGACATTTCGGAGTCTGCATGCATTGTTCTGATGACAGTAAGAAAAGCGCGTTTTATTACTTGTCAGAAAAATGTCTCGACGAAGTTTGCTCAAAATCGCGACTGTTGGGAGTCTAAATCACGCTCTTCAGTAAACATCAGCGTTTTGAAAAAAGGCCGAGAGCGAGAGTAGTTTCTTTATAAGAAGCTTGTAAAGAAAGCATGATAAATTTCAGTCTTTTTTAACGAAAACTGAAATTAATAATGAACATACAAAATCGTGGAAAAGAACCGTTGGGTAGCTTTAATTTGAATGGTCACACGTTGTGAGTTTTTATGTACAAAACTCAAACGTTAGAACCACCTTGTTCAGCGCAATTGAATTGCGTTAAAACAGCCCACAGGGAAGAACCGAAGTACTCCTTAGCACCTGTCTTTATATAAAGATACTCTGAAGCTTGACGATTTCATCTACAAGTATTTCCAAAAGCTTTCAGTTGAATGGCTACAGGATTCTGCGCAGTTTACATGTATTGACACAAAAGTTAACTAATGGTCACGATATTTCATCTACAAGGACACAAGGTAGAATCGTGTAGAATCAATATAATAACTAATATAACAACTCAAAGTTTGATTGTTAAGCTTGAAATCCTCGGCGAAACAATGTTATTCAGTATTCCCACAATATTCATCTTCTGACGCACTCAGTATATAATAAAGAAGAGTTGATTTTAGCTTCCGTTGCATGAATTGTGTGTTGTTTTACTGCATGGGTCCTTGTTCCGGCGCTAACTGAAAACCTTGCACTTCCAAAAAAAACTGCAGAATCGTGCGAAAAATTCTCTCCTTTATTAATTTGGCGAATTAAAATCGACTGTTGTACTTAGTATCACATTATGGTGTAGAATAAGCAAGCAAAAACAAAGAATTATCAGCTAATTTTCCACTTTTGGCTGTTCGCCGATTTAATTTTCTTTTTCATGTTGGGAAACATGATTAGTCTAATCAAGAGCTACTTAACGATACGACGGTAAATGGTTCAACAACTGATTAAATCGAGAAAAATAATTAATAAAAATGTTACATTAACCACTATAGCCATGAAAGTCGGTTAATTCCCTCCCTTGAATAAAATAATTCTCGTTTTTATAAGAAAACCAGATAATTATATTTAAGGCTGCTAATTTTTGGGAAAGGTAAACCATTGTTTCAATTCACTACCGCGAAATCCCGATAGCGATCTAAAAAGCAACGGTTATTTAATGAAACGGTAAATTGTCAACATGCTAAGCGCATTTTTTAGAGCGAGCATGATTTTATGATCGGTCATGTTTGACACGCTACATGTAAAAAAATTAAAGGTCACATAAACAATACGACATTTCTAAAATTTTCAGTGCGTCTAACATTCAATATTGCCGAAACAGTCCCATTTTCAATTAACCTTCGTGTTCACCAATTCCGCTTGCAAAAGCAATTAAACGTAATTAAAAACTCTCCTAATCCGAGTCAATACACAGCAAGATGGAGGCAGGAAGCTGCACGAGAGTATTCAAACGCGACAAATACTTCCGTTTAATTAAAAGATTTGGATTTAATTTCTAACAGTGAGAAACTGAAATTGAAATGTTTCAAGCTTTGCACTTGGTAAAAAAGGAAGAAATATATACAGAAATACTGACACAACCACGGCAAAGTACTGACTGCTAAGCAGCGTTTTTAACTGTAGAATTTCATACACAGACTGAATGGAATAATAAACATATAGTAGCTCGTGAGTACTGCTACTCTTTATTCAATGCAGTACTGCTCAATCTGTTAACATTTTATGATTTTAGTATCAAAAGACTTATAGCTTTCATCTGAAATCTCACTTGATGATTTTATTCACACACTCAAAAGTTAGAACCAACTTGTTCAGCATAATACAGCACCACAGTAAATTACGAATCAATAGCTTTCATCCACAGACTAAAAATTTAGAACCAACTTGTACAACTTGGTTTCTCGCTTTCATTGCTGGGTTTTCACGCTTTTATCCACAGAATCAAGACCCGACTCTGGAAGTAAAATACAAAAAGGACGCCAGGTTATAGTCGTAATAGGTTTATTTATACGTAAAAATAAAGTACTAAACCCTTAAAAATCCACAGCTTTAATCGTTGTCATAGAAACAGCAACAGACGGCTGATTGTCTCGCAGACGATAGAGAATGTAAATTAAAAACTTCATCAATTGTAGCGGCAAGCTTCCAAAAACCTTTTTTAAATAACAATTAGTTTCTTGTATTAACTGTTTAATTCACAGATAAACGACCCTGACGATATAACACCGGCTTTTTCATTGAAGTTTGATACGTGATGCTGCTATATTGTGTACATACATAAAGAACAATTGTAAGTAACATTTGGAAATTTCCCACGCTTCATAATAACAAGTAAAAACCCCTAACGAGACTTGATATTTTCAATGAAAACAACCCGACAAGTTTAATAGCAAAGTTGACCGGGAAAAAGGGGAAACAACATTAAGACGTTTTTGTAGCTAAGTGTTTGCTTCTTGACAGATTGTTCTACCTGTCACAGCAACCCGCGGTAGGTTACAAATGTGGTTCTCCCAACCTACACATGCACGACGGCACTAGCCACCCACCTCCCCTCGAACACAGCATTGAGTGGATTGGACATTTTTTCAGGGAGTGAGGTGGGGGAAATATGTTGCATATCAACCTCGTTCTCAGAGGTTTCTAGGGTAGAAAGCCTGAGAACGGGGTTGATATGCAACCCCAACCACACTCCCTGAAAAAATGTCCAGTCCACTCAATTCCAAAATAGCATCTGGCATGTCATTTTTGAAAATTTAAAGGCTATTACTAGCAGTAGTCTTAGTAAATAGAGTACGCGCGTTATAGACTAGTAGCACTCGAAATTTCAGTAGGAATTTCAGAGTGAAAGTAACGAAAAATAAAGCCTCGTTTTGGTTTCAAAATTCCTAAAATCCTGGATGTGCGCTACGTCGTACGCGATCTAACCCTGCGCCACAGACCACAGGGATGTTAACTTTGAATCATGTGAACCAATGCACAGAGCACCTATCAGACCACAGGGATCTTAACTTTGAATCATATAAACCTGTAGTAATTTCAATGTACAGCACCTATCAGACCCCAGGGGGTCTTAACTTTGAATCATATGAACCTGTAATAATTTCAATGTACAAAGCACCTATCAGCTCAAAATATTGTATCATATTGAAGTTTTGGTGCAAAGGACAACATTTTCGTTTTATTGGACTTGTACCGTAACACATGATTCCATTTGCGTCTGCAGTGACATCGAAATATGTGTAAGCGATCGCTTATCAGAGGTTAAAACAATACGGAAAAATTCAAATCAACAGCGTTGAAAGTGGTCGCGGCCGCTGACGAGAGGGGGTCGCTTACGATCACGACAGGTTTCGACTATAGTGATGTGACTGGAAGAAATTTGGTATTTTAGAACAGTGGTCGCTTAGGAGAGGTGGTCGCGCTTACGAGAGGTTTGGACTATAGTGATTTGACTGGAAGAAATTTGGTATTTTGGAAAAGTGGTCGCTTACGAGAGGTGGTCACTTACGAGAGGTTTGGACTATAGCGGTTTGACTGGAAGAAATTTGGTATTTTAGAACAGTGGTCGCTTAGGAAAGGTGGTCGCTTAGGAGAGGTGGTCGCTTATGAAAGGTTTCCACTATAGTGATGTGACTGGAAGAAATTTGGTATTTTGGAAAAGTGGTCGCTTACGAGAGGTGGTCGCACATGGAGCTTTATCTACTATATGGACAACAATTTTCCGAAGATTTTCGAAACATTCTACGAATACTGTCTGAAGATTGTACGATCATTTCCGAACATTTTCGAAAATTTCAGAAGATTGCCGAAGGTTTCCGAGAGATCCCAATATTGTCAATATTATTCGACAAGAGAAATTATAGACATGTTTTATGTCATTTGAAATTTCTCAAGGCCGGGCCGGGCGGGTGGCTAACGCGGAGATAATGATTTCGTCACTTTCCAGAGTAAAGATAACATTGATTGATATTTTCACGTCTTGAGATATGATTTTTCACAGTAGGAATATTCAGTTCAGTTGTATTTCACTAAAATTGATATATTAACAGGCTATGTTTTACTCATTACTCAACTCGTAAAATATCCGCGCGTATTATCTGTCAAACCATTAAATAGGGTACGGTATATATTAACACGAGCGCCATTTTCTGATTTTTTATTTGACAGATAATACGAGCGTAAAATTAATAGCGCGCACCGGCAAACTATTCTCGCTTTCATAACTTCAAGGCCTTCAACTAAAAACATCCCCCCCCCCCCCCCCCCCTACCCACCCCTCCCCTCCCTCTTTACCTTAATGAATTGCTTGTCGGTCTCTTTGCATAGAGACATTGCCGGCTGCTTATATAAAGGACTATAAGACCATTATTTTTAATAAATGTTAATTTTAAGCGTTTTAAAACTAGCAAAACAAAGTAATAAAATCAAATGTACGGTTTGGAGGCTTCGCACTTGAAGATGAAGTTAATTATATTTGTTAATATTATCGTGTACCCAGTTAAAACTGAATATCGAGATTAAAAATGCAAATTAAAAGCGCTGTTGCAAGTGACACCGACAATAAAAACAATAAATTCTCGTTTTGGATGTTCGCCTCACAGGAAGCGTAAAACAGTATCGTGTATCCATAGCGAAAGATGAAACCAAAAATTGGAAAATAAAACGCTTTAAATAGCTGCTTGCATTTAGCTAAGTCAACACTTCTTTCGTACGATTAGCTAAGTGACCGCTTCTTTTTTTACCATCCTTTGAAGGTCAGGTATAAAAAGAGAAAAAGAAAAAGAAATTTCCAGAATAGGCCAAGCACCCCAGCAGAATTTAATAACGTGGTTAACACTTTTGACGTGGTTTTGCAAGGGATTAAGTTTAATTACAGGGAACAGGTGTAAGTAATTTAAAAGCTGATGGCTTTGTTATTGCTTTGAAAACTCTTGAAACAACGTCTGTCGTCATTTTCCCCTGTAAACTTATTCAACGCGATCCCTTAAATACTGAGAACTCAATATTTGATTGTGAAGTTTTTGAAAAGGCGACGAAGACACAGTAACGTAAGTACGACATTTTGTTTGTATCTACGGTCTTTTTTTCCGAGGGAGTATACCTCAATACATTAGGATAAACAACAATTATGTACGTTTTCGTTGACGAGAATATTCCTTTATATCCGTTTGATCTACAAAGGCGGGAAACGTTTGTTATGGTTATACGATTCTCGGCTGGTTTAAAGCGTTAAAGGTGTTTTATTTTCGGCAATGTCCGAACATTTTTAATTTTTTTCTCGCAACACAACAAAAGATAACCACAAACTGTTCTATTCGTCTAGTATTTGACTCTTTAATTTCTATGAGCTACGACTTTTAAAGTTTGCTCAAATACGCAATTATAAATAGTCGATTTTATAAGTTTAAAAATGGTTAAAAATTGCTAAACATTTACAACTCCCACAACTATAAAAACAACTCTTTCATTTTTAATATTCGGGCTTGTTGTCGAGGGCTAATTGTAACATTACTGCCCTTAATCTTCATTCAACAAGAACAAATATGCAAATATGATGACTTTTCTAACTAAAAATTTAATGAATTGGCTTTATTACAGCGAGAGTTTCCATTTTAGACAGTAATTTTGAGAATTATTCCACAGTTCATTGCATATAGCTTTTTCACTCACAATGGCTGAACGGAACACCGAGACAACGTGCGATAAATAAATATTTGCAAAAGATATATTTACCACTCGTTTTATAATGAGATAAACTGAAATCAGCGTCCATTTATGTCTTTACGACTCAACGTCTTTATATTTTGAAAACGTTCACAGAGTTACAGAGTACATGTATAACACTCGGTATGTCCGTCGATACTTTATACATACCCTCAAAAGTTTGCGAGTCAATCCTTGCATAAACTGAAAGCCAAACGAGGGAATTCAAACGGCACCATCAAGGTGGCTTTACACGCGTACGGACGTAAATTTAACTTGCTTTACTTGCGCAAATCAAGAACACCTTACGATGAATGTTTAGCAAACCGCTTGTAATGGCGTTGTACCACTGTTTTTCCATATCATGTTAGCATCTTTAAATGAAACTACGTGAAAGCTATAATACAGAATGAGCCTTTCGGATCTTTAGCATAATACTTCAGCGGCAGAGAATTTTAGGGAAAGAAATCGGCTTAATCCCCGAATTGACAAGCTGCTTTTTCCTCTCCGAAAATAATTCCCGACCTTATTTCGTACCCAAAACGACGCTTTTTAACCCTCCAAAACAAAAGGTAGCTAAAGGTGTTAAAGGGACACTGTCACCTATTTTTAGTATCACTTTGAAAAGCCAAAAAACATATTTGTTTCAATGGAAACTCAGTTTTGTTAACAAATACTTTTCGAGTGCACAGAAACTAGTATTTGTTATCTTTGACTGCGGATGGCAAGGATGGAAATGGATTGCAACTTGAAAACAATTGGCCAATTTTTTCAAGTTCCTCCCAAGAGTCGTGGAAAAATCGCAGAAAAACTTATTATGGTTTGTTCTTCCTTGAAGAAACTCACTTGATATTATCCTCTTGGTGTTCTAAAGGCAATTTTATGTTTGAGCAAAGGTACTTTGTCATATATTTAGTGTATTTTGACCAAATCACAGCAAAATCTGAGTGACAATGCCCCTTTAAAATTTCCGATGTTACGAAAGTTTGAGGCGACATTTTACAGAAGAAAACTCCAGTTTTTGGTCTAACTGATTACGACGGAAGGCCTTACGAACCGTTTTTCCACCCGGTGCTCCGCGGTAAATAAAATAAGACACGACGTATGGACACCTTGCGTTAACGTAAAAATTGAGCGCTACGTTACGCACGTAAAGCCTGCCGCACACTTGAGGAAAGTGCTGAGCAAAATTCCTCGCGAGGCAGTTAGCTCAGCTGTTTCCGCAAGTGTGCGCTGGATTTTTGTTGAGTTTTTCGCCTCGCGAGGTCGTGAGGCAAATATCTGTCGTGTTTGATATTTTTTGCCTCATGAGACAAATTCCTCATCGTGTGCGGGCGCCGCGAGAATCTGGCTGAGCCAAATTGATCGATTAGCCAATAA